>JANHMN010000004.1:77603180-77617480 GCA_030674055.1 Rhabdomys pumilio | reverse complement strand
GATGATGATGATGATGATGATGATGATGATGATGATGATGATGATGAAGTGGTGGTGGTGATGAGGATGATCTAAAAATAAGAAAGAATATGCTCCTCTATGACTCCAGAATTGGACCCTAAATTAAAACCTACATAGATGTTCTTGATGATGTATCCTGCATTCATTTCTATATGCCCCCACATCTGACAAATCATAAGCTTATGATAGGTGTTGAAGAATTAACATACCATTTGTCAATAACTTAGCGCTGATACTAAGGAATGGCTAGACTCTGGGGTTGATGTGGAGGGCAAGTTATAAGCCGTTCCTTTGCCGCTGATACTGTGTAGAGATCAAGTGTCAAGAATGCTCCCATGGTTGGCTTCACACAGGAGTGATGAACCTATTAGGTATGTCATTTCAGCTTGTAAGCAGGGATCAGTTTTTAACATGATCTCAGAATGAGAGGCTAAGCATGGCAGGCTGTGAAGGAGCAAGAAACAGGAAGACAGAGAGGAAGTGGAAAGAACAAGGAAGAAAAAGAGATTAATGGGATATAAAAGTAAATGGAGGAAGGAAAGAAGTGACCACACTACAATAATAAATGACAGGTGTAATGGCAACGTAATTGTAATAACAGTTGTTATTAATGACCATAATACCAGAATGTGAAGTGCTCTCAGGGTACCAGTTCTGTATCCAGAAATTTATAGTGTATGTTTCTATTCAAACATGCCAGCCATCTTACGAAGCAGTTTGTATAGTTTTCACTAGTTTACAGAAGAATAAATTTGAAGCCTTCAGCTGGCCCAAAAGTAAGGCAGGGCTGTCTAGAGTTCTCTCCCTAAAAAGTCGAGGAAGAATAAATGATGTAGAAAGGACAAATTTGTGTGCTTTCTAATAAATGGGCATGATGTACCTACACCTGTGTGAGTGCAGGAACTCTTTGTATTCCTTTGCCAGTTCTTCCAAATAGAAGACCATCTCATTTTGCAGTGGGAAAATACAGACTTAGCAGCAGGTCTGAAGTCATCCACTTGGTGAATGGCAAAAGCAGGACTTCCAAAACACATAACTTTGACACCAAGACTTATATGGTTGCCTCTGTACTATGGAATAACAGTCAGGTGTAGTGGGTGTGGAACAATTCATACGGAGGATGCCAAAGCGTAATGCCAAGGTGCCACTGCTGTGCACAGATGTGAGTTGACATGTTCAAGGCTGCCACTGGTGAAGACACTTTCATGAAGGTCCCCATTTTTCAGAGACCTTTACTAATAATCTGGTAGACATGAAAGTCAAGAATGGCCACCTGGGGAACCTTAAAGCCTCCTAACTTGCGATTATCTCTACTTCTAAAATTTGGCATACCAGGTCAGAGATTCATGCTATCTATTTTTCTCTTTAAGACTGAGGTCCTTCTTCCAACTGGAAGGTCATAGGGGCTCTGTCAACAACTACTGCAAGTCTGTTCTCTGACCCTTGCATATATATGTCACGGAAACATATCCTTGGAATCTGTGTCCAGGGTAAATGATACTGAAGACATCTAAGAAAAGCACTCTGCCTCTCATTAGAGTACCAAGAGAAATGAGGCACACATGCAGCAGCTATAGCAGGACATCAGAGAACGCACATGCTCAATAGGAAGCAGGGACAAGGAACAAATATACCTAACCTGGCTATGTTGGCATATTGCAAGAGTCCTCTACCAGCATCGTGACTTGTACATCATCCTGAATACAGTTTGTATCACACAGGTGTTAATTTGCAAAGCTGGAGAAGGCAGAGTGAGACAAAAACAAAAACAACCTGGTGACTCTCAGTTTTATGAACTTGAGAAAATTGTTTTCCTTTATGACACATGTTTTTAAGTGAACAATCACTCTTGTGACCTTTCCAAACAGTCTGGTGTGGTTAAGAATGCCGTTAACCACTGCTCAACTCTTCATAATCAAGAGGTTAAGTGACTATAGCTTTGGTGTGATCATCAATTTCCTGACTAACCCATGAACATCCAAGGCTTTTCAGAGAATGGTGGAGAGGAGACGAGAGGGCTTTGATGACCCAGCTCCCTCAATCACTGAGCTCTGTGTTGAGGATTTCTCACTGTGAAACTTTGATCTAGGATTAGCTATGACTCGTAATTTTGCTCCAGGGTCAATGAGATCATTTTTTGTTTTTATATTAAAGTTAACTGTATTTGTAATTTTAACCTTTGTATCTAAATCTTAAACAGGCAGTTTTCTAGTACCAAGATGTGATCAAAAGATACTCTGTAATCTTGTTCTAGAAAAATGGCTTCCAGTGCTGAAAATGGAGTTTTTTTCAATGCGTTCTTTTTTTGGAACTAGCAACATTTCAGGGCTCTGAAAGGGGATGCCTCAGGATGTCCACCTACTGCTAGCCATGGCCTGTATTTTTCTTTCTAGTGTCTAGTGTCCATTCTGGTTGAAGTAAACAGAGACCTTTTGATTTGATACAATCTGTATAGACAGATGTTCTATTCATTTATAATATATATATATCAGTCATGTATCATGAGTTAGAAGTTTTGAAACTTGCTTTTTCTATAAAGATCAGAAAACAGAAAAATTAGCATTTTTTTTAAAAAAATACTATGTTGGGAGCTGTATGCAGAAGAAAGCACAGCCTCTTGACCTTCTTCCTTCGTGCTTATGCAACTGACAACATCTGGAAAAGTGGTTTTGTCATGGCTCAGCTGTGGCTCAGTTTTTCCCCTTCTCAAGCCTTTTTATCTCTAGAGTCTACTTGATACAGAGAATTTACACTTCAGATCTGGCTTCAGGCATAGTTTGTTTCAGTCTCTTATTTGTCCATGCCCATCCCTTAGACTACATGGACCTTGACGTCAGAATCAACCTGTTTTTCTATATGTGAAAGCCCACTTACTTCTTTATTATCATCTTTCCATGAATTTAAGAGTCATTTATTAAAAAGGGTTGTAGGGACTCTTGTTATTTTTTTCTGGGTTTCATTTTTCTTACACATGGAAATAAAGATCTTAGCACATAAGGAGCGCTAAATAAGTGTTAGCTGAATATGTAAATTAATGAGAGATCAAGAATAAATATAGGAGAAAGGTTTTATTTTCAGCACAAGAGAGGGAAAACTGATTCTTCCAAAAGAAACCTGGAATATTTGGAGACCCATAACCTCCCTCTTAGGAACACAAAGGAGTCCCTCACCTTACTGTACTTATCCAACCAGCATCTTACTCCTGAAAGTGGTACATGAGCCCTGGACTCACTTACCAACCATCTTGCTGGAGATCGCATGCTCTACTGTGAGAGAGTGCATGAACTGAAGTGCAGCCTCCAGATGTTAGCAGTTTCTGCTCATTTTTTTCTTCCCTTTCAACAACAACAATAATAATTAAAGCAAACACAGGCCTTGTCCCCCATCTGCACCCCTGAAATTACAAACAGGTGGTCTCAAATGCACTAGTGTAGCCCAGACACTTACCCTTCGCAAGGCCTGCCTTGTACTGAGTCACTCAGCCCTACCAGCTGCTCTATGAACTGGGACAAGGGCTCCAGTAAGAGATCATGGTCATGCCACAAGACGCTCCAGAGCCAGACTTTATATCTCCCCACCTCCCACTCTGAGGAAGCCTTGGCCTCTAACTTAAATGGATGTAGTTTGGAGAACTAGGTGGCTTAAGAGATTAGTAATGAGATCTCAAGTCTTTCAGGACTGGGTCAGGAGTTCAGAGGCAGGCCTGGGTGACTGGTGAATGGCATAATTAGGAGCTAGGGGCAGCCTGTGAGGGCTTCTGTGAAATGAGCCTGGACGGACGGGCTTTTCATGGCTGCAGTTGTCAGCTGCACAAAAGCCCACCACCACATCCGACACTAATCACTCTCCCTTATTAGAGGATTTACTAGCTGGAGAATCCTGAGCCCCTACCTAGCCTTCTAAAAGCCAATGTCCAGAATGGGCTAAGACTATTGCCTGGCTCTTGTTTGTAAAGTGGGAAGAGCACATCAACTCTGTGGTATGGACACATGAGAACTAACACTTCATGTGCCTTTAGTTGTGAACTGGAATTAATTTCCTCATTTGTAGGATGGACACAGAATAGAAAATTTTCCTGTGCTAACACAGACAGAAATCATATCCAGACTTTACCACCTGCTCTTGATAGGCATGGTCCTGGTTTGCTTTTTTATTTTCCCTATGTGAGTCCCAAGGCATCAAAGAAGATATCTTGTTGTGTTCCCAAAAGCATGAAGACTAAACTTGACACACAGAAACCAGTAAATGTTATGAAAGAAGCTCTGGTGTGCTCACCTTCATGGATGCTGTCTTAGATTCCAACAGCAGTTTTTGCCTTAGAAGACTGAGATGCCTATTTCTGTCTATCAGAAATCTGAAGCTTACTTATAAGAAACGAGCGACTGAGTGAGCAGTGCAATCATAATAATGGTTCAGAGATATATCTCATCTATGAGAGTTAGGTTATTCACCAGTAAACTATGTTAGCAAGGAACAGAGATAGTTATCTTAAACAATTTTTGTGGGAAAGTCCACCTTTTCCTTGTGGCCATTTGATCAGATCAGGGGCTGGCACTGCAAATCACAAGAGTTCACATCTTGTGGAGGAGCAGGCTCAACTCTCATTGGATCTCTAAGGAGTGTGAAACATTTTAGGGACAGTTCCCTGGGGACAATGAGGTGCTAATCAGTCCCAAGCAGAGACTCAAGGCTGGAGAGCTTCCAGTGCCAAATTCTTATTGAGAATTGTCTCCTGGGCAGAGGCCCCTAGATCTGCTGTTAGTTCCAGAACTCTAGGAGAGTGAAGGTAGTGTCTCTCTGTCCAGCTTCTTTGCTTGATTGTCTGCTCACACCATACAGTAAATCACTCAACTGAAAGAAAGGCAACCTCCTCCTCCCCCTGCGCTCTATCTCTTTAAGGCAGGCATCAAAGGGGAAAGTGCTCAGCAGGCCTGGGGAAAGTGATAATTGTTTCTAATGGTCGGTGAAAGAAAGCCTCCTCCCCCTCCTCCTTCTCCTTCCCCTCATTTTTATTTGTGTGTATAAAAGAGGGTGGAGGAAGGGATTGGAGCGCTCTCTCTCTCTCTCTCTCTCTCTCTCTCTCTCTCTCTCTCTCTCTCTCTCTGTGTGTGTGTGTGTGTTTGTATCTGTGTGTGTACCTGTTAACCCTTAATTGACTTTCATGTTTTCATATTTAGTGAGTCAGTATGAATTGGGGTTAAAGAAGACTAGGAAAGTGGGCTTAGGAATGGTGAAAACTTTCCTATGAAAGAGGTCTATGATGAACAGTAGGAGGAGCCTGATTCAGGATGGAATGTTTGAGCTGCATTTGTTCATTGTGTGTGTTAACTGACCTCAGCTATGGAAAGTATTATTGCCACATGCTCATTCTTTTATTCCACTAATACTTTCTAGGTGCCTACTTTGGGTTTGTATACTCTTAATACTGACAATGTATGGTTAAGACTCCATTCTTGCCCATAATGGGCTAATGCTCAATTTCAAAGTGGATAATTAGATTCACCTCCTAGGTTACTTCAGGCCAATTTGAGTATTTTTCCATGGTATTTTGACAGAATAACCCAGGGAGGAGAAGAAGCTGCAGAGTTTAGTGATGGTGTCCTGGGACAGGACTCAGAATGGTAGTGACAACCCAGCTTTCCCTTAACTGGTCCAGAAGTTGTACTACAGCCATCAGCCCTATCCTTATCTGGGAGATAAGAGTGACTATTCCTTTCTTTTGGGGTATTCTTCTAACTGAAAAAATATTCAAAAAGTTTTGTACTCATTGGATAAAGAGCTATCATATATTTCACCATATCAAACAATATGAGTTTGAGTGAGACTTCCCCTCATCTGGAATGATCCAGATATACTGATGCCTTCCTGATACTATATGGTCATTACCCACGTCAGGTGACTGGCAACAAGCTGTCTAAATTCAGAAAGGGAAAAGAGAGAAAACAAAAATCAGAATCCATATTGCTAGGATGACTGAAGTAAAACTCTGCTCTTCTCTTCTGGTTGTCATTGCTAGAAGAGAAGGTAACTGCAAATTAGCTGTTAGACTTAGAGTATCAAATGCATGAGACATGTAAGTCTCAGACGTTGACAAGATGATCACTTGGTCCACTGTAAGGTTTTTTTTTTTTTTTTTTTTTTTTTTTTTTTTTTTTTTTTTGCTTTAGTCAGTTCCCTCTTCTATGACATTCACTTGTAAGTGGTTGGGAATCTAAAGCTGGGCGCTTGTCAAAGCCCTTAGGAAATAAATTCATCTCAGTTTTTCTTTATGTGGGAAGGGTGAGGGACAAAAATTAAGCAGTTAAGTCAGTTCTAGGAGGAGACTTCTTCCTTTTTAATGCAGGCCCATTCTGTTGCTCCCGGTACTACAGAACAGACCTGCAAAAACTTGCTTTGGTCTGTTGAGGCAGCTTCTATTTCCTGAGTACCAGGAACAGATAGGAGAAATTTTGAGCACATGTTCTATGTGGCTTGGAACTTCAGCTCCATTTAACATAGATATATCCATCCTCTCAGTATAACCTCAAAAAGTTTTAGGCATAGTCAAGTTCTTTTCAAAGCAGTGTCTATGGTCTTAGTCTGGATTTGAGTGCTGGTTTTACCAAAAATTAGTTGTGATCTCAGGCAAAATGTAAGACTTTGGTTTTCTTGTCTATAAAGGGGGTTCATATACCAGTCTTCACCTCCACCTCATATGATTCAGCATAAATAAAGGGGTTTGTTTGTTTAGATTGGTTTGGTTTCTTTTGTGTTTCCTCTAAGATAATGTCAAATTCGCTAGTCACCCAGACTACCCTTGAGTTTACAAACCTCAGGCCTCAGCCCTTTGGATGATGGAATCACAATAAAGCAGCATTATGCTCAAATTAATAAAGAGTCTTTAGAAACATTCAAGACTCGGAATCAGTATCTGTGTATGTCACTACTGCTGCTGTGGCCTTTTGACTATATCATCTTCTGGATCTATCATTTCCTAGATACTAGGGAATAAACTGGGACTTATGTGACTATAAAATAAAATCATTCTCAACTTAGAAATCTTCAGACTTTATATGATCAGGCTGGGCTCTTGAGTAACTGTAGTCAAACTGGACAGGTGCTATAACTAAGCTATATGCAAAGGAGCTATGTGGATACAAAAGAGATAGCAATTAATCCTGGCTGTTGGGTAAGCCCTCAGAAGAGGGCTGTTATCTGAGAGTAGACCATTTTTATGTGCAGTATTACACAAAACAAGCAAAGCAGAGGCAGGGATGAGTCTGGCCACAGCCAACATGCAGGAAGCCCATGATATTTGGGAAAAATGAGTATTCAACTGACAAGAAAGTATAACAGTGGACATAGGACTCCTGCATGGTGGGTGAAGAAAAAGCAGCTGCTGACGAAACTGCTCTCAAAGCCTTTTATCAGCTACACCTAAGAAAAATCTCCACCCACTGGGTATGGGGTAGCCCATTGGTAGCAGGTGATGTGATTAGTTTTTCTATTTGAAACAGGTGTATGTGCGTGTATCGAGAGTGATTGAGGAAAATAGTGTTCCACCATGGCCTTTTCTCCATTAAGGGAAGCTGAAGTTAGTGTCAAACCCAAGCAAAAGTTGTGTAGTTTTTCTATTGAACTACAGTGTGTGAAGTCAGAGTAATCTGCGTATGCATCCCAGCTCCACACTCGAGTGAGCATGTGATCTTGAAAGCATTGCTCATAGCCTCAGTGCCTCAGTTTTTTCATGATAAATATTCGATAAGGATTCTAGTCTCATGAGGAATAAATGGGACCCTGGGCAGAAAAGATTACTGAGGACATGTGTAAGCCTCTAGTGCCCTTTGCAGTCATTCAGTGAAAACACTATACTCTAAAGGTGAAGAAACTCTCTGCCGCAGAACTATTTCACAGTAGTCCAGCCAGATGTGGTTCAGGGTGCCTATTGACTAGATAGACACGTGAGAAGAAGAGGGTAAAGGTAATGCTAACAATAGAGTCGCTAAAAGGAAATGAGGAGTAGACGCTTGTCCCTTAGTTCCTTCACGTACTATAAAGGAAAGAGGGCAGCTGACTTGTGCTGAGCTTCCTAAAGCAGGGGATGGTAAGAACCCCACCATTTCTGTCTGCTGTGTCCATCATGCCATTTTAGGAAGAGAAGCTAAAGTTTCACCAAAGATTTTTCTTTATACTAACATCAGAATCAAGAGGACCCCGAACACCAGGGAAGATCATCCATTCAACTAAGATAGAAGATGGAAGTTTTAATTTTCAGGACAACCTTGGCTCCTACCACCTGCATGTCCTCGTGTATGGAATCTACCATATCTTGCTTTTTGAAAAAAGAATTTTCTCTCTGTAGTTAACTCTTCTGAGACTAATTAGAAAACTATAAATTAAAAAAGCACAGAGCTAGGCAAACAGCTCACAGGTAGCATGCTTGAACAATCATAGGTTAGATTCTCAGCACTGGAGAAAAACAAACAGCCAAGATAGAGAAAACATGAACAGACAGCCATTTTACTCGTTAGAGTAGAAGGCTTCCAGAAGTCTAAATGTTGAAGTGAACTTTCAGTCTATGATATAAGGAAGAAAAAAATACTGTATCCTCCTCCAACCCCAAAAGGACCAAAGTGAGCATGCTTGCTGACCAATTCACATTGCTGTGTGTCTAGTATCCATCTTTAAAAATCTCTACTGAAAATATACTTTAGTACCATATTTATGCATTCATCAATATAATTGTTGTCACATTTGGTTTCTTTTTTCATGATTTAATTTTAGTACATTAAGAGCCCACTGGATAATCATGTCTCCTAACAATCTATAATACACAGCAATGGTATTGTTACCTGCAGGCATGTTGGTAGGCAACAGACCTTTAAGTCTTATCTTGATTAACTGAACTACAAGCCCTTATTTGAGCATCTAATCATTCCTTTCCTCTCCCAAACTTTAGCACCTACCACTGCATCTTCTAATCTTTGAAACTAGTTCATGTGCCTCATCAGTGTGGATTCTGTGGTATTTGCCTGTGATAGACTTATTTATTTATTTGTAATTTTTAAATTATTTTATTCTTTGACATCTTCATACACATTGATGATTTGATGTTTTGTCATTTCACCTGAATTTCCCTCTTTTATCTCCCCACTCTCTCACTGAGCAATAAAGTCCCCTCTTATTTTATGTGTTTTCTTTTACTTCTCATTGAATGTAATGAGGGTTACATGCATTAGTATTAGTTGACTATGGTCAACTTGTCAGTTGATACACAAAAGAAAATGACACTTTTTCTACCAGCCTCCATTAATTTCCCATAATCCCTTAGTGAAGGATAGGGTCCCACAAGCCTTTGCTACACATGATAGCAATGGCAGGTCCAATATCTGTCATGCAGGAATTATGAAGGTAACCATAGCTGCAGTAAGTTTATAAATCCAGTGGTTCTGTCATATCCAAAAATCAGCTGTGCAGCACTGCTCCCCAACCTTTTACGCTTTCCACTTACTCTTCTGTGATGTGCTCTGAACCTCAGAGGGGATGCTTAAGATTTCAGTTTAGGTCAGAACATCCAACATTTGTTTATTTTCTGCATGTTATGAGTCTTTGCCTCAACCACTACCCACTGTCAAAAACAAGCTTCCCTGATGAAGACTAAGACCATTACTAGTCTAGTGGTATAAACATACATATTTATAAGGCAATTTGATACCGTTTCAACTCAGCAAGGTAACAGTAGTAGATTTTCTCTTGTAGCCTATAGAGCATAGGAGCTCTTTCCATCCTCTGGCTCTTGGCATGTACAATAACAGGCATGAATTCTCTCCTGCGAAGTAGGCATCTAATTCAATCATGAAGTGGCTACTGCTCTACAAGTCATGCCACTATTGTACCAGGCTTATTTCACCAAGTATGATGTTCTTATGGCTCACTTTTATTGAAGGTGGCAGGGTTTTCTCTTTTTTCAAAGGTGAATAAAATTCAATTGCATGTACATACCATGATTTTTATACATCCATCTGTTTATAGGTATGTAGGTTGTTACAACATTTCATCCATGAAATAATGCTTCAGTGAACATAAGAATGGGAACTACAAAACAACTGGGCTCCAGAGAAGTGCTTCTTTCTCTCTCTCTCTCTGAAAACAGAAAGCCTAGATGCTACCAGGATCTCTAGAGCATCCTTACTATTTTCCACAACATAGTGAAAGACAACAGGTCTTCTTCATATGAGTGTGACAGGAATCAAGTATTACTATGGTCAGCTACCTGACATCTCCAGAACGAGATAGCCAGTGATAACCACAGTCATTCATCTTTGCTCTGTAAGATTTGAATGTCAGAGGAAGAATCGAATGGTTCCTCATTAGATTTCAGAGATGTGAAAATCGGGTTGGGCAAGGGATATTGAAAAATACTGGAAAGTACATACAGCCGGTCACACTGGAGAAAATGGAGGGATGGTGACGATGAGTGAGAACAGAGATGCCTAGAGTTGTGGTACAAAGAATGAAGAGCATGGTAAAGTTTATGAAGTTATCAAATGTATGTGTACTCCAAGAGTTTATTCTCTGAAATCTTCATTGTTCAGTAAATCTTTGTATAGTTGCAGTTGCTTTTTGGAAGTAGCAAAAAAAAAAAAAATGCCTGGATAAAAAGAAAACATTCCCATAACATCAGTGTTCAACTTTGTGCTTCCACAGTGCTCTCTGTAGTTCAGCACAGGTTAGCCCAACATTCCTGTATTTCTGCATCTTCAGTTTAGGCTGCTGAACAGGTAAATTTGTGCAATTCCCATAAAAGCAGGAGGCTCTTAAGAATTTGGATCTTTCTTTCTCTCCACCTCTCCAGGAGCATAAATGATTTCAAGATCAACTGAAAGCTTTGGGCAAAATTCAACTGGTTTTGTTTGTTCCTTTCTGATTTAGTTTGACTGTCCTTATTGGGACTACAGCCAGTATGAAAGAAACACACAGCTAAATAGGAAAACAAGAGAAGAAAATAACAACACCATGTTCCTCTAAGAACCTGTCTAGTCCCGATAAAGCTGAAGAGATAAGAGGAAATCATACTTAAGTAATAAGAAGGTTTTGTTCATGTTGGCCAGTTCTCTGAGCATGGATGCTTTAGATGCAGAGATAAGACCCCCATCTCTGAGCTCAGAGTTATGCTCCACCACACTCTGTGGGGAGACAGGCAGCTAAGAATGCAAGGAGAGTGCATTCCAAATGATACATGTCGAATTGCTGGCCAGGCTTTTAAATGCCATAGATAGTTTATGCAAAGTCTCACACTGTTCTAAGTCACAGCACAGTTTACTGGCTGTTCTGCCTAAGCCTAGTCCCAGTTGTTTTTGAGAAAAATAAATAAGCTGAAAAATGTCTACTAGACTGTGAAAGTGGCTATGTTTTATACTCAGCATTTGTGTCTAATTCTGGACAATGGGATAGGTGATTCTTGGCACTTTGTACTTTCTAAAAATCCCCTGTTATATTTCAGAAACTATTATTGCATTCCCAGATCTCAATGATTCTCAGATCCAGTGAAGGAGTTTGGCAATGAATGGTTTTAATACTTTTTGATATTTATAAAACAATTAAGTCATTTTCTTACAAGAAAGGCAGTAGAAGATGAAAGGTTCACTTAGTTGATATTAAGTTGACATCTGGGCCAACAACAAGGTATTGAGAATCATGAGGAGATATCTTTGTGTCTATGGCTAATTCAACATTCAAATGCACAAGATCCATTGTAGTCCTTAGAGGCAGGACCTGTTTCTAATTCTCCGTCTGTTTTTGAGCCAACATCCACTAGAAGTAGGTCTACTTAGTCTAAAGTCTGCTACTGAACTTTCTGGGTGATATTTGATGTTTGTTAATGTTGTGCAAGCAGTTTATCGTCCTCTATGATTTCCAGAATAAATTGATGGGGAAAGTAACATGAAGGGAAACTGACTGTAGTGTGCACATAGCTTTCTGCATTTTCTTTGCAACCTCAAGTATGAACATACTCCATGATTTTTACTAAAAGATAGAAGCAGTTAATGCTTATCACTGTCAGTTATAGTGCAAGATGTGTTTTGTCTGAACATTGGTTAGTATATAATTTCTGTAAATAAAACAGAGACTTGACATTTTTTAATTATTTTCTTTTATTTAGTTATTTTCTTCCTCAATAATTTTATACACGTATATAATGTATTCTGCTTACTCTTAACCCTGACTCTCTTATCTCCCTCCTTCCACCACCAACAATCCCTCTTTCCTATATACTCTTTTCTCATATTGTGTTTGGTTTTGTGATCCTGAATTTAACCAGGGCTGACTCTATGACTACATCTATAAAGCATTTGAATTATCCATGGGTACCTGGTGGTTTCAGCAGTGGGTATGTTAACTGAATGCAGGGACCATCCTTCTCTTTGAACTTACCAGAGACCAATATGTTATCAAAGAGCAGTAGGGACCAATGAGTTCCTCTTCTATCCATAATGGACTGTTGACAGACCAAGTCATGTGTACATCCAGTGCAGGTATCCAAAGCTGCTGAGAATTCATAATTGATGTTGGCAATTTGCAGCTATTCTTCCTGTCTTGGGCTCTCATATTTTTTCTATCCCTACTTCTGTGCCTTAATAGTTATGTGGTATAAATGTCTGCTTTAGAGATGAGGAATCAAACAAAAACTTGACATTTTTTGAGACCTTTTAGAAGCTAGGACTATCCCAAGATATAATGGGGAGAGGGACACTTGAAATTGAGCATTTGTATAGGTGGGATTCTTGGCATATTAAAACGAGGCTTTGGTGATGCTCAGGTAAAAAAAGGTTAGATTTTTCAGAAGAACCTGGCTTAGTCCAGTTCACTGGAGACACAGTGTTAAAGGGAGTTAATACCAATAGTTTTACATCTATTTTCCATGATTTTATAAGCTAATATTTGGGGTATTGTATTCATTGGGTTTGAAAAAAAAAACAATGAAAATCTATGCTTTGTAATCCAGGCTGGCTTTGAACCCTTTGCCTCACCTGGTTCTCCTTCAGTTTTCTAACTAGCTATGATTACAAGAACATACTTCTAGGCAAGGACTAGAAAACTTTATTTTCCTATTAATTCATAATCTAAATGACATAATATAAACCAAAGCAGTGATAATTGTAAAGTATATGCATCACATAACAGTGTATATACTACCTGAACTGATAATTGTATGCATCTCGTCTTGCTTGCTTCTTTCTTCTTTCTGTAAAATAACCCACTGCAGATATGAAAACACATTTTTTTTTCATTTTCTTGATATCACTGCAGCTGCAGCCTTTGAATTCAGTGCATGCTTTCTTTTGATATGTACAATTCATACTAACCTCTGGCCATTTACAAAGCTTTTAATGTGTGATTTTAACAAATATGTTACAATGAGCTTAGACATATATGTGTCATTTCTCCTTTCCATCGATTGTTGCCATTGGTCCATGTTGGTGTCTTCTAACTCACCATTAACCTTTCATTTTGATATGTCTGGGCTCACATAAATCTAGTTAATTCATTTTAATATTCTTTTGCTCTGTGCAGTTCAACCATGTGAATATTTCTCACTTTTGCACCCTGTCTCCAAGAGATGAACACAAAGACTGTTTCCAGTTTTGTGGTACCATATGTATATGTATATGTATGTGTATGTGTATGTGTATGTGTATGTGTATGTGTATGTGTATATGTATATGATGTATGTGTATGTGTAAGTGTATGTGTATATGTATATGTATATATATATGAAGTGAACATATTTGATTATTGAGAATTATTCATTTTGCTCTTTGTTTTATTTGTTTATTCTGTGTGTGGGGGGTTAGTTTGACTGACACTAAATTGTCTTGCTGTTAATTCTCACAGCTTTTAAGATCTCCTGAACTTTCTAGGTCAACTTTAGTTCTCAAATCATTAGACTATGACCTGGAAGTGTAAAATAGCAGGCCTAAGTTCACACAGAAGTTTTGTAAGAGGAGTCACATTGCAGATGAGAGGGAAAGTGTTAATTCAGGACAATCTTCTGCCCAACACCTGGCCAATCTCAACCGCTCTATTGTTCATCCCTTTCCCCACACTGAACTTTGGTCAGTTGACAGCTGCACACATGTGAGGGATTACTTGATTGATATTTGCTTGCCATGTCTGCTCTTCACCTTAGTTTTATGTGGATTCTGTTCCCTAGTGCTTGATATGTAGTTTTTGCAGATGATGTAATAAATGGAACGCTATTTGGATACATAAGAAACTCCACTAATTAAAAAAAAAAA
>JANHMN010000004.1:77591194-77603080 GCA_030674055.1 Rhabdomys pumilio | reverse complement strand
TGATTTTTCTTGATAGCACAGAAACCAGAGTTGACACTCTCAACATTTTCCTGTCATTGTGGATCTCTGAGCACAGTTTTTAGAGTCACTTACAATACTCCACATGGCTTTGAGAATTCAGTAAGAGCAATCTCCCAGTTTTCTTTTTTGCAGCTTTTCTCGAGCCTTCTGATCGCTAGGTAATTTATAACAACTCAGGACTCTGTTTTCTTTTGAGCTTTCCCTTCTATTTCTTCTGTCTACAATGCCTTCCACGACCAGATTCAATTTTATCTCCTTCAGAATTTGTACCTATGAGAATGTCCCTGTCACTTGGCCACTAAAATATGTCATGTATTATTTCTTTTTTCAACATTGAGGATTATTTCAACAATGAAGTGTGAGTTTCTGGAGCAGATTCAATCTATTCATTCCTGCTTTCTCTTCCACTACCAACTGAGCACATGGATTGTAAAGGTTCATTAACTTTAACTGAATTCTCAGCACCCTTGCAACATTATCTTTTCCTCCATCTTTTGCTAGGTGTGTCGAACCAAGGTGATCGATCTCAGTGAAGGCATTTCCCAGCATGCTTGGTATCCTTGCACCATTAATTACCCATACTACCAGCTGCCTCAGACCACATTCTGGCTCCAGGTAAGCTCTGATCTTGAGAGGCATTGTGTATAATAGGTCTTGCCTCCAGGAAGTACTGACTACTGTGATGACTTTTTCCCCTTGAGATGCTCTTTCCAGTCTTCAAGACTGTTAGTTTGTAAAGACAGAAAACCAAAACTTATTCATGGGATGCTTCCTAAAACCAAAACCCATAATTGTTCACAGAATGCCCCATTCAATGCTTGTATTGCAAAGAATTTGAAATCTTCCTATTATTTATTATTCAAAGCTTTAAAAAATAATCTTTTCCCCACATGGCGTCTCTACTGACTCACAGAAAGAACTGAACATTTGACTCTCTGTAGCTCAGTGTATGCTTGGTCACTTGCTGGACAGCAACCTTCACATGACATTTTACAACTTTGTGTGGCTTCATCTTCTTGGCTACAGACTGGGAATTGTGTTTTCTTTTATTTATGTATCACTGGCATACTTTAAGCCCCATGGTTTAAAAAATTTCCAGGACCATGCCTTATTTGGCTTTATCATGTTGGGACCTAGTAGACAGAATAGTGGGGATAAGTGATGGGTAATAAACCTGCAATGTGTTTGGTGTCTATGTGTAATTTCACTATGTACTATCCTTGTGCTAGACACTATATTCCCTCTGTCTTAATAGAACTTCACAGTGACCCTATGAGCCATTTTCTTTAATCAACTATTTAAAAATGAAGAAAATGAGGCTCAGAATGTTCCAGGCACCTACCATCATCATACAAAAAAAAAAAAGAAAAGAAAGAAAAAAAGAAAGAGAGAGAGAGAAAGGAAGGAAGGAAGGAAGGAAGGAAGGAAGGAAGGAAGGAAGGAAAGCAGGAGTAGAGCTGAGTCTGGATCAAGGTTTCTGGCCTGGGCTCCCCACTGGGATCCTCTATCTCCTCCTTTCCCAGTGAATGAATGGGTTGAAACAAAGCAAAATTCCTCTTTGCTCCACTCTAACCTGATTGTTTTTCTATTGTGTGGCTAAGTGAATGAATGACTGTCTCATGTCTTCTCTATTTCAGACATATTTCTCTCAGCCAATGGTTGCTGCAGCTGTTATTATTCACCTGGTGACTGATGGGACATACTATGGGGACCAAAAGCAAGAGACCATCAGTGTGCAGTTGCTTGATACCAAAGATCAAAGCCACGATCTAGGTAAGCGTGCTATACTGGGCTTAGTTCACCCTTGGGTCCCTCTTTCCATGTGTGGTTGCCTCCCCCAACCCCCTTTTATGAAAGATCTTCTCCTTCCCCTTCCTTTCTCTAGCCTCTTTTCTATTTAGAGTTCTGGTTGCCTTAATCAAAAGTTTTTGGTGTATCCAGAGAAACACGAACTTGGCAAACATGAAGATAAGGATTCACTGGCAAAACTTGAATTTCACTGGCTTGCTTTGTTACATACCTTTAAACTTAGGTATCCACAGAATCCTCAAAGGACTCTGGGAAGGAGACTGAGCAAGCCCATTTCCCCACTATATGTCATCATCTGAAACCCATTGCAAGGCACTGGGAGACCACAGGACACATAGCAAACCAGGACTGAGAGAAGCTAGGTTTTAGAATCCTATCTTGTTCTACCAGATATCTCTGAGAATCTCAATAATGGTTGTGTATTTGGCATATTTTCCAGATGATACACATGTGAAAACAGGTATTGGAAAACTTTCAATTAGCTTTGGGGTTTGAGGTTTGAAAAGTAAGTGAAAAGTCAGGTCCTGCCTACTGGGGAGCAAGGGCATGAGGGGTATTCACTTGTCCTGTGGGAGTTGCTGTACACATCTGGGCAGACATAACAACATGTACAGTTTGGAAGGAAATTCAGTTCAATATGACTCAGTACACAGTGTTGGTTTGATCTTTTAGCATCTAAAACCAAGAGCTTTATTTAGGCATATTTTAACAGCATTTGGATGAAAAGGTTTCTAGTTGTAACAAAAATCCCTTCTCCACAATTGCATGGAATCCCTTCTCAAATAAATGTTACTTCTTCCATGAAGATAGGTTCTAGAGATGGGATACATGTATTATCTTGTGGGTCTAGCAGAGGGTGCTCTGTGGCCTCAGTCATACAGATAGCACAGAAGTCATTTAGGTTTTTAGCAACCTCTGGTCCAGGTTGTGGGAGCTTTGGAGAGCCAGGTATAAACTGGCCCCACAGATAGCACAAGGATTATCTTGGCTATTAACAACCTTCAGTCCCAGCCTTCTGGATATAGAACAGGTTGCATCTCTTTTCTTTTTAACGGACAACACTGAGTGTTTAATATTTCTGCTTTCCCTAGTGGTATCTGTGAGGTCAAAGACCTTTGTGCTCCCAACACTGAGCATATTCATGTTTGTCTTGATATCAGTAGAGGAATGACTCTAAAATTAAGACTCAAGGTTTGATTTCCATAGTTATTGTTAACTCACTTTGAAAATGTGGACAACATCACAGCACCTGACTCAAAGCCTGGTACTATTGGATTGCATTGAGAGATAGACCATATGGTTAAAGGGTCATTGCCTGTCACTACTGTGACTACTCCTAGTATAAAACTTGGCACTAACCATGTCCCATCCCCATTAAGAATATTGTTACACATTGCTATAGACATTTAAGCTGGAGAACTTTGGGGCATTTATTGCAAGTGTTTGGAATTCTGGGTGAGGCCTGGAGCTGGCACTTCAAAGCTGTGTGCACATCATCGTGTAGGAGAACCCATTTCAAAACTCTGAAGAAGCAAGCGAAGGGTCACTTCAGGGTCAAATGAAAGCAAAAGACGCAAGAAAAACTTTGTTGTTGTGTTTACATGTTTATTCATTTAGTAGTTTTAAAGGCATAAAGAAAACGTATCTGAAGAAAGACAAAAAAAAAAAAATTCTTAGGACTTCTCTGAATTCCTGGGAAGTTTCCCTAACTTACAGGAAAATATTTTCATAGTTATCCTGGCACTGCAAAGAGTGAGGAACAGACAGTGGAGATGTTAGGCTCTCAGAAGCTCCTTGGATTCCACTGCTGTTATCTAAGGCTTCAATGGTTTCCTGTCTCTCCCCATCGGATCGTTCTGTTCTCTGTCTGCAGACTACTGAGCAGAGGCTTAGTGTCACTGAGAGTGTAAAGTAGAAAAAGAACACCTGATGGATCCAGTACTTCCTCCTCCCACAAGGAGAACTCACCCATCTGTCAGCACATGGTCAAGACCACATTACTTTTACAATGTAGAAATGAAGGTTTAAGAACTTGTTAGAATTCCATCACTAGCAAGTAGCTAAACACTGAAGCTTCAGTAACTCCATCCCACCTGCTGAATCTACTCCTTACTCGGTGGAATCCATGCATCTTTTCTCTGTGCTACCATCCCTCCCTTTCTAAACCTGCGGAAGGAAACAATAAAACATGAAAGATTCCTAGGAGACAGGTTTGGGTTCTACTTGTATTTGGTGCTGCAACCATGCTGTGCTTGTCTGTGCACCCCAGTTTCCATCCTTGAAGACTGGGCAGAGGTCCTTCCCACCCAGCGTTGCTCACAGGCCTACTGATGAGCTATAACAGTGAGCTTTTGACTCAGGGAAAGGGTTTGCTCATACTCATTATTTCTCCATCTTTATGAGATCCCAGGCAAGCAGCATGAACTCAGAAGACTCAAACCTTCAAGTCCTGAAGCAACGTGGGAGGGAGTGCGAGCCATAGATGCTTGGCTGAGGGTGGCCGTTTGGGGGAGGGAGAGACTTTGAGCATTAGGTGAAGGAAAGCTTAGGGGCCAGGGAGGCAGGGGGATTGGAAAGATTTGGAAGCAAGAAAAAAGGCAGACAAAGAAACTTTCAATCAAACTCAAAATCCTCACTGGCCGCCCAATGGTGCTTTTGTGGAGTGACATGAAAGGGTCTGGGGGCTTCTGGAAGGGCCCGTTGGGGAGGGCGTGACTGGCCTTGAGTAATGAGCCTGGCCCCTCGGCCCTCTGTCTCCCCTGACAGGCCTCCATGTCTTGAGCTGCAGGAACAATCCCCTGATTATCCCTGTGGTCCATGACCTCAGCCAGCCCTTCTACCACAGCCAGGCGGTACATGTGAGCTTCAGTTCGCCCCTGGTTGCCATCTCGGGGGTGGCCCTCCGCTCCTTCGACAACTTTGACCCCGTCACCCTGAGCAGCTGCCAGAGAGGAGAGACCTACAGCCCTGCTGAGCAGAGGTAAGCCACAAGGGCCTTCTCACCCTGGATCATTTGTAGTAAGTGGAGACAGAGAGTCTGAACAGCCACTACTGCTGCTGTTAAATTCTACCTGTTTCTCCAGTCTCCATTCTCTGACTTCTGGTCAGCTTGTCCTTCAAGATGAAGAGGATCAAAAGTCTTTGAATGTTAGAATGAACTACTAGAGAGTAGAAAGGAAACCCCCTTTCACCTGTCCCGCAGCTACTGAGTTGAAGACAGGATACAAAGTGAATGAGAAATAGCAATTTTCTGCGTTAGGCTGCACCATCCCCATCTGAACAAAGACGGGTGGTATATCAACTCTTGGTTCTTAGTATTCTATTTTGATGGTGGAGATGTGGTAAGTGGCATGGTCCTCCTCAGTTGTGGATGCTGTGACCTTTTGCTTCATTCTAGCTCACTGTGTATTTTAATGAGTGAAATCCCTATATCTTCTGTGGGCCTAGCGCCTTATATTTCCCCAGCAGCGGAGGAGTCTGTGTTTTAACTGCATCACATCTATTAGTGCCTTTGATCTCGTATCTGTTTCTGCTGTTCAGCTCTTGCAATGAAAAAACAATATGTATTTGGAAGAATGAGTTTGAGGAATACTCTATTCTCGGAGTTGCATCTCCACATGTTTGATTCTCAGATGCATGCCCTTACATGAGTCATTTCACTTTTCAGAGTCTCAGCTTCTTATTTAGAAAGATGTAGGTGATGACATCTACCCACAGGGGTAATTGTGAAGCTCAAGTAGGTGAAAATGACCTTGCAAGATACTCACTGTGCAAAGTTAATGCATCAGTGAGGACTGCTAACAACATTCACCTTCCAGCCACAACAGTGATGCCTCTGTGTGCAGAAATCTGTCTGTTGTTCTTAAAATTCAGAAATGGAAGAAACCTCAGAGATGATCTAGAGCAAAGAACATATTCAAACTTAGTGTCGCTGTCTAGATTCTGGGGCCCTTTAAAGGGAAATAGTCCGGTGTTGCTGAGACACTCTCATGCTTGTTTAATAAGATCCAGAGGGAGAGTTGGTATGTTGGTAGGCTTTGCAGAGTGAAGCCTTCTACATGACAATTCAGCCCTGTCCTGTACACCTGGGAGCAGAGAGAGGGAAGAGGACTGGTGACAGGAGGGGGACATTAGCCTTTCCCATGCCCTTGCTCCCACAGAGGACACAAAAGGTGGTTGCAAAATCCACATTGTTTTGCACCCACAGTCTCCAGCTTCTGTTGTGCAAAGTGTGTCGCAATCACAGAGATGGATGAGCTCCTTAAATATTCTTCATTGTCATATTTCATCCTAACAGCACTTCTTTATCCCCAGCTCCCCAGTCTCTATAAAAATAAGGTAATTCTCTGGACCCAGGAAAACAGTGTTGATGAAAAATGCAAATCCATCAGATCTTTACCACAACGTGTTTCCATCTTCAGACACTTCTCTGTACCATTCACAAGCTAACCAAAGCCAGCACTGGCTTCTCGGAGCTCTTAACTAATGACCCCTGTGTGCTGAGCAAAACAGTGTTTAAGCTCTGAAACAAATCAGTCGATATATGATGACATAGTTCTTTAGTGGTAGAGAAACGTGGATCTGAGACAAGACATTATCCTGTCTGCTTCATGTGGCTGTGGACTGTAGTCACCCCCACTTCTCTGAGCCTCCATCTCTCTTTAAGAGATGCTGATGAATAGTATATTTTCTGTAGCTCCTTCTAGGTTTCAAGAGCTAGGAAAAGTAAGAAGATAGAGGAAGGAACAAACATTTGTTTGTTTATTACCTTATTTCATCCTCATGCCTGGTTTGAGACAGTATGACTCAGAGAAAAAGCCAATGAGTCCTTGAAGAGTAGGCAGTAAGAGGGACAACCCCTGCCCAATGCATCAAGAACATGGAAGAAAAGGATTCTTCAGGACTTGTCATGTGTGAGCATTCTCCCTTCTCTGGTTAAGGGATGCAGAAGCAGTCAGGAAGGTCTTTGGCTGACTGGGCCCTCCATTTGGATCAGGCTGCTACATGGAGGGCTGAGGCCGTAAAGCTGCAGGATCCTTCTGAATGCCCCAGTGGGGAAATGACAGCAGCTGTTCTTGGGGAGCTGCAGAGACTTTTACAAAAACAGGCAGGACTCAACAATCATGCAAATGTAGTAAAACAACCCAGAAGACAAGGAAAAGAAAGATAAGCAACAATGTGTACAAAGGCCTGGGATATGATTCTTTATTCTTGAAATTGGCAAATCAGAGAGATCAATGTCTTTGCTTTTTACATGAGAGACTCCAGTTTATTCTCCTTGGACAGTTCCACTTTAAGCTGTTTTACTGGCAGGAAAAGGCACTTTTCCCTCCCATCCAGATTCTTTTCTCTACTCCCTCCAGCTCTTCCTCTTCTCCCTCCCATGTTCATCTACAGAACACCCTATATGATCCAAAGAGCTACCTTGAGAGAAACAGTGCTACAGCAAAACCAATGTAGATGGTGTTTTCTGACCTAGATTCAAGGGTTCCTAGCACCTGGGCACTATTGTGCATGGGTTCAAAGCCCGCCTCCACCAATAGGATCAGAATTCAACTTAGAGGTCCAGTTGTAGAATGCAGTTCTATTTAGTTGGAGAATGACACACAAATGGGAGATTACAGGTGTGAAGTGGAAGGCTAAAAGGCTTCTTTAAGGAGAAAGAATGTAGTCATAAGTAGCCTCAGTGTCTGTCTCTACATAGCTCATCTCCTTTTCCTTTTCTTTCCCCTTCTACACTGTACACACACACACACACACACACACACACACACACACACACACACACAGAGAGAGAGAGAGACAGAGAGAGAGAGACAGAGAGAGAGAGACACAGAGAGAGAGAGATCACCTTTGCTTCAATATAATAACTTGGTACATTCACCTTTTCATTCAACCTCAACTAATATTCTTCTTTCATAAAACTTTCTTCTTTTATTGCCCATCCATCATTATTGAATTCCTCTCTTAAAATCAGAGGCTTTTTTTTATATTCCTTGGTTTTGTATTTTAGAAGTGAATCAGAGATGTATTGGGACGGGGTATGTGAGACATTCAGTGATTATTCTTCTGCAGTGTATGTGTACAACCTTTTCTAGATAGTGAGATAGACCTGGAAAGAATAAGGGGTCAGGGAACGCAGTGGCTGATGTCTATTGGAACTCTGTCAATGCTAAAGTGTCCTTGGGCAAGCACTTCCAAATCTGTATTCTCAAATGGGAGTAATATCATTATCTCAAGGAGTCCCTGTGCAGTTACAGAGAAGGTGTTATAGTGAGACTCGGTGACTAATGCCTGGCATTTCATACTTCATTTCCTCTTCTTTCTTTCCTACTTGCAAGTCTGCAACACAGGGTCAGACAGATATGCTGAAAAACAAAGGATGCTTAACTACCAAGTTGTATTCTAAGAAGATACTAGTTCTAAGAATTGCCCCATAATAGAAGGGGTATTAGATTTTTGAAAATAATCACGCCCTTTTAAGCTCATTTTGAACATCATCAAAGTGCATCAAAAGATTCAATGTTCTGACAAGGTCAAGAAAAACGTTTCTCAATATGTCAGTCATGAACACTTTCAGCATCCAACTACCTTTAAACAGGGGTTCCTAAGACCATCAGAAAACATTAATATTTATTGTTCATAGCAGTATCAAATTACAGTTATAAAGTAGCAATGAAAGTAATTTGATGGTTAGGGGGTGTAGTCACAGCAACATGAGAAACTATATTCAAGGGTCGCATCATCAGGAAGGTTGAGAACGCTGTTCTGGAATAAAGAAATCTGACTGATCTCACTAGTTCACTACTACCCACTCTTGTCTAAACACAGAACCCTTTAATAAGGAGTTCCAAAAAGCAGGGAATATTTTCCTTATATAGCAGACAGGGACAGAACAGGAAAGTCATCTTGTTATGGAGTTTCAGAGCTCCCAGTGCATTGATTCTGTACTACTGTTCTCAGTTTACAAGTACACCAATCTCCCCTTCTGCTTCTGTATGCCTCTTTGACAAAACTTTGTAAAGCTCATCTCCACATTTCATACAGGTCTTACTTAGAACTTTTCTTCTTCATAGATTCTTCCATTAAAATTTATCCTCTTCCTCCCCGCAAAACAATGTCTCGCTGTAATTTCTCTTTGGTTTTAATGGGCTTACTGATTTAACACTATCGTCAGTTGTGTAAGTTCTTGAGTACATGTACTTTCTCTTCAATACACAGTGTGATCACCTGATGTGTCCTCCTAACAGTACCATACCCAGTGAAATGCTAAGTTGACATCTATTAAATGAATGAATCGATGACAGTTCATTTGGTGACAACTCCAAGAGGGAAATCAGGCTACTGCTGCCAATGTCCAGATTAGGGGAATAGGGTTTTGCACAGCTTTCCACATTGAGCACGTGAAAAATTATTGAGCTATACCTTGAGCTTAAACATTCCTCACTCCTATACTGTTTCTTTTTATGAAATTAAGTATTGCAGTTTTTCATAGTCTGCTAAAGAAACATGGCATGTACAAAGGAGGGAGCAGGTTGTGGTTTTTCTTTAATCACTCCAGGATGCTTTCCTTCTGAATCCTGATAGGATGAAAACCCAGGGGCATTCTGAGAGTGCAGAGACTGAATGTCCAAATTATAAGGCAGAGGTCAGAGAGACGACTCGGAAGCTCCTAGCTTACAGAGTAAGCTGTTTTGTTCATGTGGCTCTTTTTCCCAGTACTTGAACAATGTGAGCAGTGCAATGTTTGTTATCAAAGCACATATGCTGACTCCACAGTCCCAGGCTCTCCCAGATCTCTGCATCAGTACAGCATGGTGTTACCCTAATAGCTCAACAGGGGATACAGAATGCCAACTTGTTCAGAAGTTTGTAGGGGTGTGACGAGTCAACAAAGCTACATCAAGAGAGTCTGAGCCCCATATGAAATGATTGCGCTTGACTGACAATGTTAAAACTAGACTTCTTTGTGAAATGTTTTGTAGCTTATTACTTCCTCAAAAATCTCCTGATCTGTTCCTCGCAAGGGAAGTTGAGTAGTTTCTATGAGTATCCAGATCCTCTACTCCTTCCTAAACTCAAAATACTGGTCAGGATCAGAACAGACATTATGAAGGTTCAGAGCATCCTCATGAAGATGCTCCTGGTCAAACTTTATTTTTCCTTTTTTTTTTTAGATTGAAAAAACATGAAAAGAAATGGCAGACATAGTAGTGCATGTCTTCAATCACAGTACATGGGAGACAGAGGAAAATGAATCTGTGAGTTTGAGGCCAGGCTGGAGTATGTAGTGAGCTCCAGGACAGTGAGAGCGACAGACGGAGACTTGTCTTGATCCCACACACACACTAAAAAAATTAAATAAACAAAAAGCAAAACAAACAGACAAACAAAACACACACACACACATCAGTAAAACTAAAGACTCGCAGATCTGGGTGCAAATCTAGCCACCTGTATAGCTCTATAGCCAAAAACCAAGGTTTCAGGATGAGCATAGATAGATAAAGTTTTTGTACAGTGGGTTTTGCTGCTGAAAACAATATTTCAACTACTGCAAAAGTTTCAAGCCATTAAAGGTGCTATGACCAGTTGTTTCTCTTTATTTAATCAACATCTGGTACAAGCCATTTTTCTTCATAATCCAAAGTATAACAGGGTATAACAGGTATTGTTTCTATCCATGGTAATGTTCTAGTTCAGACCCTAGGGTAAAGCTAGCTATGAAGACCTTAGGGTCACACACTGGAGTGAGAATGTAAGCAAGCAATTTATTCTTGCCAGGCTCCAAGCTTTCCAACTATAAACCAAATAACACTTAGTTCATAGGGTTATTGCAAGGATGAAGTGAACTCATTTAGATATGTTCTCAGTGATTAATTACTAATGTTCTCGAGTGCCTGGGTACCTATAGCTTAATGGGAAAGGTTATCAAAGCACAAAGAGGATTAGGTCA
Source organism: Rhabdomys pumilio (assembly GCA_030674055.1). NCBI lineage: Eukaryota > Metazoa > Chordata > Mammalia > Rodentia > Muridae > Rhabdomys > Rhabdomys pumilio. The sequence continues at coordinate 77,592,294 of JANHMN010000004.1, read as the reverse complement.
TTTTTACTTGTATCCTTAAAAATTAGTAAACATTTGGGTGCCTGGGAGGCACCTACATCCTGGACTTGAAATGCATGAAGTGGGAGGGAACTGTATGAGAGACAAGAAGGCAAAATGTCTGTGATGGAACTTATCTAGAGACATAAAGGAATGCCTCCTGTAGGACTAACTCTGACTTGAAGACTGCAGAATTCAGATTGGCTAAACAGTGAAGATAGCATCCAGAGCCAGACACAAGGCATGGTTTCTGTACATTTTTCTTAAGGGTTTGTGAGTTACATTACAATTCTGAAAGACGACGCTCCCAGACAGGACACTGACACTGGACCTCACGACTCTGTGAAGTGGGATAAACTTGCAGGTGCACTAAGGCTCCAATAAATAACATATTTGCCCAAGTCATGTAATTTCTCAGTAACAAATATAGCAGGTTGTCTGCTTAACATTAGCTACTGTTGGTTGAGGCTTAGAATGTGCTGGCAATTTGGCTACATGCATTTTATAAATTATCTGATCCAATCCTCCCCATGACTCTTGGAATTCTCCACTCACTGAAGCGTTCAAGTGAAAGGATTTGAATCCAGGATTGTCAGCCCCTATTTCTTGTATTATTTATAAGCCATGAGCAGTGGAATAGCTTTTGCCTGACTCAGCGCTCTTTCTTCTCTTCAGGGTTCGCTTCTTGAAATTTTGGGCAGAGGCCTTTTAGCTGGAGTAGAGTTGGCTTGTGAGGAAACCTCTCTTCACCTTCTTATTTCTTCCTCCCCAGCTGTGTACATTTTGCCTGTGAAGTCACGGACTGCCCAGAACTGGCTGTGGAGAATGCTTCTCTCAACTGTTCCAGCAGCCACCGCTACCATGGTGCCCAGTGCACTGTGAGCTGCCAGACAGGTTATGTGCTGCAGATACAGCGGGACGATGAGTTAATCAAGAGCCAGGTTTGTGAATTTAGAGAGAAAAGCCCTCTTCCAGTCAGGGAAGGCTGGTAGGTGTAAAATAGATCCTCTGCAGAATTCCCCAGTACCTGTTACCACGTAAGACAAATAAAACTCTCTCTCTCTCTCTCTCTCTCTCTCTCTCTCTCTCTCTCTCTCTCTCTC
>JANHMN010000004.1:77513154-77591184 GCA_030674055.1 Rhabdomys pumilio | reverse complement strand
CTCTCTCTCTCTCTCTCTCTCTCTCTCTCTCTCTCTCTCTCTCTCTCCCCTCTCTCACTCACCTCTCTCTCTCTCTCTCTCTCTCTCTCTCTCTCTCTCTCTCGTCTTTCCTCTCTTACCCTTTCTCACTCTCTCTCTCTCACTCACCTCTCTCTCTCTTTTTTTCCAGGTTTTTCTTATATATATGTATACACACAACACAATACACATATATGCATGTGTATAAATATATATATATATACATATATATATGTATATGAATATATATACACACATGTGTGCATGTAGATTTACTACTGTGAAGACTGAATCAACCACACAGCCAACAAACAAATCAGCTGGAACTTTCTAAGAAGAGGGCTTCTGTCCAAGCAGTATTCTTATAGGCAGCATATGTCACTGTTGTTACAGAGGATACAAAGCTATGATCTAGGAATGAGATCATATTAGAATGAGATGCTGACTCTCAGACTTCTCCTGTTTTAAGTAGATGGGCGTTCTCAGTCTATAAGTGTCTCTTCATTCATTCATTCATTCATTCATTCAACCATTCATTCATTCATTCCAAAGCATGAGTTCATCATAAATCAGAGACTGTGCTAAGTCCTGGAGAAACGGAGTCCTTAAGTGTGAACTGCTACTTAGTGACTAGCAAAAAGCATGGAGACAGAGAGAGACACACAAGCTTTTACAGGAATATGGGGGGAAGGTGCTTAAGGAAAATGCCCTGGAGGAAGTGACATAAGAACTGAGAAGTGGTTTGATGGGCAGAGGTGTGTCTGCAGGATACAAGCAAGAAAAGTATGCCCTGGTACTGGCAGCGGAGTATATGTAGAAACCTGTTAGTTCTGTAAGTGTGCCACATGTGGGACTGGCTTTTCTTTTTTGAAAGTCATGCAAGTCATGAGGCTAGAGGGTCAAACAGAGTCCACAGGTGCCAGATCCTGCCAGTGTAGATGGGAAGTTTGAAGTTGTTATGGCAGCAAGAAGCTGTGGAAGGACATGGCATGATTAAATCCTGATAAACAAAGGCCTCATTTGGCTGCCCACCTGGGGTGGCATGGAATGTAAACAGCGAGACAGATAACAGACAGAACCATGGGAACATTATCGATGGAACCCCTGGAAGTTGGGATATGTCCTGCAGAAACTGTTGGTACTGAGTAGAGATAAGTTACATGGAAAGCCTTGCTTCGGTCTGATGTTGCTCTGGGAGTCTTGGGTCCAAACAGAGTGAGTGGGACAAGTTTAGCAGTCCCAAGCTTTGAGAATTCCAGAACTGTCTCTAGATGCAGCTTTTCCACAGCCCCACCAGGAGACCAGTAGAGTACTTGCACTGCTAGCTCATAGGGGTATATTCTTTAATGCTGGGAACGCCTATTTGTGTAGAGCTTCTGGGCTGGCATGTCTTTGACACCTACTTCCGTGTGTCAGACATGGCAGGTCTGAACTCCTATGGAAACAATTAGGCTGACTTGGCAATGAAAGACCTCTTCTCCCTTTGATGTGTACTTAAGAGAGGAAAATGTCCTTTGCTTTTAAAAATCCCAAATCAACATTTGGCCTTCTCAATCCCCAGGGGTTTGGCTGCTTGCTCCTTGAATGGAAGACTTTGGGCTGCCGATGACAGGCCTTCTCTTGGCTCTATAGCATGGCCTCACCCTTCCACCTACACAGCCTTGCCATTTTCTAGTTTGGTTTAAATCAACCAGATAGTTCAGTGTTCTTAAATGTGTTTCTTTTCAATGTATTTTTTTCTTGATTATTCAAATGTTCTTTTCTCTGGAGCCACTACATTATAGAACAGGCAGTAGCATATAGTGTATCCTTGGGTTCAATCCATTCACATTACCAATGGGAGACTTAGAGAGCTGACCTTCCCATGGAGAGTTAGCAAGCTTCCTGTACTCAAAGCCACTCCCGGACTTAGTACCAAGAATTTAGCTGTCTTTAAGTAAACCCTTTCGAGAATAGATACCAAGATCAGCTTCTGCTATCCTTCTATTTAAGGTGTTTTAGAGTCTATTTTATAAAAAGAAGTCTTGCTCTTTGAGGTCTCTGAATCTCCAGGCTCTTAACATATGATGATCTATCTGGAACACACCATAGATTGCATTTCTTAGCACATTTGGGTTCGAGTCACACTTAGCTTTTCTCTTAGTGGGTAACCTAAGACTGCTCATATAATATTTCTAGGCTTCCATTTCTGCATCATTTAATGGGTATTAAAATATCTAATCTATGCACGTAGGGAGTTATTAAAAAGGAGTTTGAGTCAAACACTGAGAATGGGTTAGCTCTTTCCTAGACAAGACTCTGACCTACCGCCTGTAGAGAAGTGTATTTCCTCGTATAGGAACACCTGTCTGATCCCCCTCATTGTACCTTTCTCTGCCTCTCAGGTAGGGCCAAGCATCACAGTGACATGTACAGAGGGCAAATGGAACAAGCAGGTGGCATGTGAGCCAGTGGACTGCGGTATCCCAGATCACCATCATGTCTATGCTGCCTCCTTCTCCTGTCCAGAGGGTACCACCTTTGGTAGAAGATGTTCCTTTCAGTGTCGCCACCCTGCCCAGCTGAAAGGTATTCTGAGTTGTTTATCTCAACCCTGCCTATCTCAACCTAGTGGCTGTTTTCCAGCCTCCTTCTGAGTCTCAGGCACCATCATGTAGATGGAGTTTTGTCTGTTCCTGGTTTCTTTTTAATCATTTACTACAAAGCCATGCACATCATATTATTGTGCAGCCAGGAATTTAAAAAAAAATTGTGTATAAAAATGTATATGCATATAAAAATAGATATGAATACCCCTTCAAGATTTTGAAAGTCTTGCAAGAAGATGGTGGGGGAGGGGAAGAAAAAGAGTTATATTTTGAACTTCTGTATCTTATTTACTGTGGATGCTTGAGACTCAGCAAACCTTGTGAGGTGTTATTAGTCTTTCAGTTGTCCAAAGGAATAAACCAATTATTGGGGTTTAAAGAACTAGCCTAAGTTTGTCATATTAGTGATGGAGACCATGTTGTAACCCAGGTCTGATTTTCCCCAATGTCAATTATATTCTTTACAAATGAAGACTGGGTATGGAGAAAAGAAAGCATCCAGCATCTCCTAAACTGAACAATAGGAAGATGAAGGTGAAGAGGCTACATTTTGGAAAGGGGCAAGAAACTGGCATGGAGGCACATAGTGTATTTCTAGAAATGGAAATCATAAAATAGGTCTTAGAGCCCATCCAAAACAATTAGAAATACCGAAGACCCAAAGTGTATCAAGAAAGGAGGGAACATCACAGAGCTCACTAGCAGAAATTTTTAACTAAAATTTGGAGATATTAAAGTTCTATCCTCCACATGATCTGTTAGCCGAAGCATATTTCTTTCTTAAATATTAATAACAATAACTAACTTGGTCATAGAGTCTTATATTTTGGCCTATCATATCAGAGTATATATGAGGAAGTTATGTTGTAGGTGGGGACTTTGGGAGTATGTCCCTGAATTCTCTTAATAGCAGATGAACTACCGTGTATGGTTAAGATTTGACTACTGTAGTGAGCATCAAGAGTATCACCAGTTTTGCAAAAGGAGATTGATCCTAAAGGTTATATGAACTCACAGACTTTGTAGGTAATGGTTATGAGGCCGGAATCTCAGGAAATGATCTGTACTAAAACATAATAAAACAATATTGATTGGGTACCTGAATGTTGTAATGGAAAAGAAATACAAGAATATAAGACCCAGCTTTAATTATAAGCTGCCCCTTAAGAAAAGCAGGAAGTGCAACTGGTCTATATCCCATACATAGTTCTTCCTCTTTTCCTATTAAAGATGATTTGAATAAGATAGATATAGAATTTTTATTTGAGATACTATGAAGATTAAAACTAAAGAGAAGAGGGGAAGAAAAGAATGAAACTATGAAAGGGCTGTCCCAGGAGGTTGCAACCACAGGTTAAGAACCCCTTATAAAGTCTAAACAATCCATTCCCATTACATGGCTCTGTCTGTCAATAGGATGAAGGGTATATTAATAACAAGAAAATCATACCTCTCTTAATTAGAGGGCCATGTGAAAAGAAGCCAAATAAATTAGCATTGTTTATTAAAGCTTTCAGAATGGCAAATCCTTAAGCAAATCTTTCTGAACTGTTTATGTGACCATGCATGAAGGGAATGGATATTGCTATAGAAAGTGGTTTCAGGGGAACCCTCAATTTGACATGTATTGATTCCCATTTTTCTCATCTCTTGAGAATTTGGGGAAACATCTTGACATTCCACAGTAACCTGTGAGGACCAAGTGGTAGTCCCTGTAGCTTTGTTAACAGCAGTATCTTAAACACAGACTTTTGTTCTGAGGTTTCCACTTGCACCTGCTGGCAGCAAGGACTGGATGAGTTGCACTCACACTCTGAGGTTCTTAATGATACCTCATTTACACTATCTTGTATGTGGGGGGGGGTTGCAGGAAGTAATGACTGTGGAATCAGAAAGTTCCATGTTGGATCCAGCAAAGAAGCTGAATGAATAACTTCCATATGGCGACATACGTGTGCCCACACATATCACACATATATGCATGCAAATAAGAAATAAACAAGATGCAGTAACAAATTAAAAATAAGAAAGTCCAGATATTACTGGTTTTTGTTCTTTGCCAGCTCTTTGATCTTAGCTGAGCAGTGTCACTCATAGGAGACCCACCACAGTTCTACTTAAAAGATACGCTTAGGAGTCTTCACCATCAAAGAGCCTATGTCTCACACTTGGCTTCCTCCATCCATGTATGCATAGAAGTAAGCAGTGTTCCAGATTCCTTTATTTCCCACCTTAGGAAGGATTTTCCATCACTGATCCCTGAAAACAACTGTTTTTTCTCTTCATTTAATATTTGGAAAGAAAAATGGGCTATCTTAGTAAAGGAATCTACATGTGAGGTGAGCAGTTGGGTGGGTGGTAGCATCCTACTGTGTAGCTGATCTTCCACTGTTTTGAATCCTTTACTCCATAAGCCTTTCATTGAATGCAGCTTTGCAGTTTTTCTTTGGACAGATTCATTAGTAGGAGTTCCAGTGTGGTTGAAGAGTCTGACAGACCTTCTGGGAATGCCAAGTCTGACATAGCTTTAACTTCTTGGGATCCCCGTAGCCTAGAGATACACATTTAAAAGATTAGCTGTTTCTTTTGTTACCTCTATAAATCTTTTTCTTCTTCCTTTCTTTTTTAAGGTCAATACATGGCTGAGACTCTCACTGGTTACTTTTGAGAAGTCAGCCCAAAATTCTTTCGTGACCACATTTTCTGTCCCACTGGGTTCTCTCTCTCTCTCTCTCTCTCTCTCTCTCTCTCTCTCTCTCTCTCATCCTATCATTTGTTTTTCTGTAACTTTTGTTAGTGTCTGTTTTTCACCAAGGACAATGAAAAGGAATATCCTTGCAATCTAGCAGTCACAGTCTTGGACTAATGCAGTCTTTGGAAAGCTTGCTTGCCCTTGTTCTAGTCCAGCAAACTAAATTCCTGTTTTCTGCAAACTGTGAGGGATCAGCATCCTTTCACATCTTAAAATGCTCAACTTAAAAAAGTTGACTAAGAATTCAGTAAGAACTCAGAAGTTTTGATTAGGATAGAGAGGCTGAACAACTCTTTCAAATTCACAAATAAATTCAGGATGCTTCATTCATGACACAAATGGACATTGGAGAACTGCTATATACTTGACAGTAGGCTAGGCCTTGGGAATAAAGAATGAGCAAAACATAGCTCCTTATCTTAGGAACTTCGCAGTGACCACAGCATAGAGCAAAAATGAAAAAGATAAAAAAATAAACAAACAAACAAACCAAAAGCAACAAAATAGATTAAAGGATGACACTTCACTTCGTGATTCTATTCTATGACAATTTCACTGCAGTGTTTCCATGCACACACTCTGATGCCATGTATTTTGGGGAGACAATGTGATGCTTAGATCCACATATAAAGTGTGCCTTGATCTAAACAGGGTTACTGGTCTATCAATTGCTTTAACATTTATGATTTCCTTGTGGTGAGAATCTTCAAAAATCATTTCTTCTCATTATTTTGAAATATAGAGCATAGCATTGTCAGTCAGAGTCACCCTACTGTGCCTTAGGATCCAAAAACTAATTTTTTTTGAAAGCACTCTCAAAGGGACTTGGTCTACTGTATAATCTTTTGAGTAAGGCAATCATAATGAACACTACTTTTCTGTCACTGCTGAATGCTTGTAGTTCTTTCATGCATGCTAGAGAGGGGAATTTTCTTAAACACATTTGGAGACAGGCTCAGCAAGACTAATTTGTTGACTTTAAAAGATCATACATACATATAAGTGTATAACAATAATTAATGAAAAATATGCCATTATTTTGAAAAAAAAGCAAGGAGGGATATACATATACAAAGTATTGTGAGGAGGAAAGAAAAAAAGGAAATGATATAATTATGTGATAATCTCAAAAATAAAAGGAATAGTTAAAAATAAAGCTTGAAGAGGTGAACAGTGTCTTGAAAGATGGATCAGGCAACAATACCAACCAATCAGGGGTCCCAGGGTCTAAACTACCAGCCTGACAGCACATAGGGAGGGACCCATGGCTGTAGCTGTATATGTAGGGGAGAATGGCCTTGTCGGGCATAGATAGGAGAGGAGGTCCTTGATCCCGTGAAGGCTGGATGGCCCAGTGTGGGGGAATTCGAGAGCAAAGAGGTGGGGGTAGGTGGGTGAGGGTACATCTTCATAGAAGCAGGAGGAGGGGGGATGGTTTCTGGGTGGAGGGAAATGGGGAAGTGGGATAACATCTGAAACGTAAATAAATATTCAATTAAAAAAAAAAAGAAAGATGGATCAGTTAAGAATACTTCTTGCTTGTGCAGAGGACCCAGATTAGATTCCCAAACCCACATAATGGTTCACAAACATCCATAACTCTAGTTGTAGAGGATATAATACCTTGGTCTGTCTTCCATGGGTACTAGGGATACACACCATACACATATATACATGCAGGCAAAACACTAATACAAATAAATTAAAATAGAACAACATTTTATTTATTTACACACATACAAGTAAATAAGTCTTACAAGATTAAGAACAATAAGCAAACAAGATGACAGAGTACCCCAACTAGTGAGAACCTACCTAGTGTCTGTTATCTATACTCTCATACTCTGCTAGAAATGACAGCTTCACTTCATTTTACGATTTAAGTCACATTCCCCAGAAAGCACATGTTGGCGAACATGAAGAGGGAAGACATGGTACTGACGAGGGTATAAGTGTCTCTTCTACAGCTAGTTAATGATGGAAACATTGAGAGCTCATTGTCTATGAGGAACTTGGAAGGAGAGATTGAAACATGCCTGAGTGGTCAAAACTCTAAATAGTCTCTAAGTCCTCCAACAATGATTGTTTTAATGCTGATACCAGCAGCATTCATGCTATGTTCTGTAGGGCATGTTTTAAAAGCAAGTATTTGTGATCAAAACCAAAAAACTCTCGGTGTAGTAAACATCCTTCAGAGTATATGGGCCATTGTCAAAGGCACAGAGTGTATATGCCATACAGTGCTTCCTTCAGAGCCACTTGGTAGATGCAGGAGGAAGGACTGAAGGCTAGGGACTGAAAATCCTGATCCTGCAGAGTCCATTGCCTGCACTTCTTAGTTGGTTGTGAGGGTGGGGAACGTATCCATGGCTCTGAATCACAGTCCTGCTTTACCCTGCTCATTCATTCAGCACTGTCGAATAACTCCTATTTGCTCTCTCCTAGAATGGCCAATTTATGTTTGATTCTTCCCTCTTGGTTAACATTCTGCAATCCTTATATCAGCTCACAACAAAGAACTATGTCCTTCATTTCACAGTTCATAGCATTCATAGCTGATACAGCCCCAAAACTTTGGTAAATGCACACTTACACTTTAGCAGTGGATTTTTTTTTTTACCACCCTTGAGCAATTTGGAAAGGGTACCATTCTTACCAAACTACTGATATATCTGACATTCCCAGAAACTTGCCACAATAATTAATAGCCACAACAATATAGGGAATTTCCTGTCTCTGTTGCCTTGTAAGTCCTTTTGCTTTGATGCAAGCTCAATGAATCATGCTTTCATCCTTTTCTTTTTCTATGGGCTGTGAAAATATCTAGTTATATAGTATTATAGCTTACCGGGTAGCATTTCTGTGGGGTTTGCAAACACTGTCTTCTCAGTCCATCCAGATGAACCACACTGATGAGGCAGTGAGTTACAGGAAATTAAAAGAAGACTCAGAGTATTATCCATAAAATTGGAAAGGAATTCTCTTGTTTTCCTCCTTTCCTCACTTTATTCTAGGTAGTACTTGCCACTACTTTCAAGAATTCATATTTGACGACAATTTGTCATGCTCCTTCATATACCATTAGATAACAAGCACTGCATGTGTGCTATTTTTGTCTTGTTTTACTCATTGCTTTGCTCCTAACATATAAAGTACCTGGCATGCCACAGCACTAACCAGATGTTGGCTGAAGGATTGTTGGTCTCTGTGCATCTCACATGTGTCCTGTCTGACATTCTTGTGTAAGTGTGATGTTAACAGAGAGGGAATGAGCAAACCAAGACATTGATGGAACTTTGATAGACACTTTTAAAGAATGTCGATGTAATTTAATCTGAATTTTGGAAAGGCAAAAAAAATCTCCATTCTTCCTGTGAATACAAAAATTAAGGTTGGGCCATCCTGCAGGAAAAAGAAAGGGTTTTGCTGAACATACAGACACAACCTCTTACTGTATAAACAACTCTACCTGTAGTTAGACAAAATTGGTTTTGAACATTTGTCTTTTACTATTCACAAGTTGTAAGAGCTTGATCAAGGTATCCCCTCCTTTTGCAAATGACACCTAGCATGCTAAGCACCCTGCATTTCAAAAGCACTCTGTGCATAGTAACTGCTCAATAAATGTCAGTTTGCTTCCTGTCACTGACGGTCTCCCCACCCTCCTTCGAATCCAGAGACTCCCATGTGCTTCCAGCACTGGCTGCAAACCCCATTTGGTATTAGCCAATCAGAAGAGAGTCAGTGGAGAAACACACACTGCAGGTTCTCCTCTAACTGTCTTGGGTCTGGGAATGGCTGTGCCTTCATAATACATGAGCTGGCAATGAAAAGTCTAGCTTCTAGTTTTTACTTTTACCGCCACTGACCCTCATCAGGCAAGTATCCTGAAGGCAATCAGCAGCACTCTGTAAGAGCTGCCTGGTGCCCTGGTGCTTGTGGCAGGAAGTAATGCTCTCTCAGCCTCTCTGGAAAAACTTCTCTGAACACTGGGATCTGAATAATAATAATAATTAATAATAATAATAATAATAATAATAATAATAATAATAATAATAATAATAAAAACCCTCCTGGAAAGATGGTATAGTCACATCCAGGCATGAAGAAGCCAGAACAGGTAGAGGGCCCAGCCCCAGAGGCACCCCTGGGTCATAAAGATCCCTGTTAGTGGGGTTGACACCATTTAGGCTGGTCCCACTATCTCAGGCAAAGACATACACCTCCAGGACACAGGGATGATACAGGCCCAGGAAAAGGGTTTTCTTTTTCTTTTTTCCCCCCTATACAGCATATGAGGTGGAGAATGGTTTGGGTTTTAATGCACTGTAAAAGCTAGCTAAGCCTAGCTTCCATGACTGCCTGCTTTGCAGTAACTGCCCAGCACATTCCAGAGACACTGTGTTCTTAGAGGAAGGCATTGGAATTCTAACCAGGGATCCTGGGAGACCTCAAGTTGCTTAAAATCCAGGCAGCTCATGTGTTATCTTAGCTGTCAGGGGACTCATTCCTCTGCTAACCCTGTCTGCCTGTGTCTTCCAGGCAACAACAGCTTTCTGACCTGTATGGAAGATGGACTGTGGTCTTTCCCAGAGGCCCTGTGTGAGCTCATGTGCCTCGCTCCACCCCCAGTTCCCAATGCAGACCTGCAGACAGCCCGGTGTCGAGAGAACAAACACAAGGTGGGCTCCTTCTGCAAGTACAAGTGCAAACCTGGATACCATGTTCCTGGCTCATCTCGGAAGTCCAAGAAGTAAGTGCTGCTAGGAACATACTCATGGACTTTAAGAAGGGTAAAAGTCAGATCTGGCTACCTCTTTGGAAGGAAACATTTCCAGGTTTTCTGGAGGCCAGACCAAGTAGTATCCCATTCTATCCTATAGAAAACACATGGAAGAGTAAGTATTTTATCATGGTAGTGGCTTATTTTTCTCAGGCTTCCTGTTATTTTGGCAGCAGTATGAAGACTGTAAGTTACTACACAGTGTTGTCATAATGCAGAAAAAGTTGCAAAAATGCCTTTCACAAAGTACTTGCTTAAGAAATACTGAGTGCATCACCATTGTATAGGCACCCATCATGACACACTGGGAGGAAAAGAGAAGACAAGGGGCTAATGGGGGTTGAGTTTTGTCCCAAACCACATTTGAATGACAACCTGCCTACCTCCCAAAATATTGTTCAATGAATATGGTTTCCTTTATTCTTTATTATATTCTTTATTATTATTATTATTATTATTATTATTATTATTATTATTATTATAGATTATAGATTATAATAAAATTATACCATTTCTCTTCCCCTTTGATCTCTCTAAAACCTGCTGTTGTTGTATTCCCTGGCTCTTTTCAAATTTATGATGAATTATTTTTTTAAACACACACACACACACACACACACACACACACACACACACACACACATATATATATATATATATATATATATATATATATATATATGTATGTATACACAGACACACACACACATAAATATGGTCGGTTCAGTTAATATAACATTACATACCCACATCTCTATCTATATATTTATCTGTATTTATAGAAGGAAAACTATTTGTTTTCCTCTCAGCATTCTTTAGGTCATAAGCCTACCCTTTAAATGTTAGCAGTCTATTGGTGCCATCCTTGTTTAGGTCATGTTTAAGCAACCCTGTTGTTGGGAGTTCATGGTGCTACCTTGATATTTCTAGAAGACAAAAATATGATAGCAAACTTCTTGTTCCCCTTGTTTTACAGCCTTTCCTTCTCTGGTTCTGCAATGATCTCTGTGCCTTAGATGTTGTAGGAGTTGTGTTGTAGTTATACCACTTGGTACTGGGCTCCACAGCTCTGCATTGTGACCAGCTGTTGCTTTCTGTAAGGGTCTCCATCATGTATGTCTCATGCATCCCTCATACGGGTAGATTAGGAATACGAAGACAATGGTAGGGTAGACACTCTTAGTGCTCAGGTTCAGACTATGTGATCCTGACAATGACTGTTCCTTCATCTTTCCCAAAGACGGGCCTTCAAGACTCAGTGTACTCAAGATGGCAGCTGGCAAGAGGGAACTTGTGTGCCGGTGACTTGTGACCCACCTCCACCCAAATTCTATGGGCTCTACCAATGCACCAATGGCTTCCAGTTCAATAGTGAGTGTAGGATCAAATGTGAAGACAGTGATGCCTCCCAGGTAAGCCCACTGAAACCTGAGGTCCTGGCCTTCTTCCCTCTACTCTACTTAACAAGTGCTATCTACAGGGCTCTATTTACACAGCCAAGCTTATAAAATAATAATATCATCATTGTAGAAGTTGAGAACCAGGGTTTCTAGTATCTTCTTTTGTAAGATCTGTGAGCTGTATTTTCTCTCTACAGGCATATTTTATTCAGAGATTTTTAGCTTTGCGATTTTAAGCATTAAAAACTATTAGATACGTATTGAGAAATGTTTAAAGAAACACATGTATGCCCTCTTAGCAGTTAAGATTCATTCATTACGTCATTCTGATAAGAGTGCCTGGGACTTTGATCAGCTCTGCCCACTTTCTACTACACACATTTTTCTTAAAGCTTTTGTATACACAAGGCAGCCATCAGACATCAGCTGGACCTGGAAGCCTATTGACAGGGTTTTTATAAGGTTGGAAGAACACTTCAGAGCACAGTGTGAAACAAAAGAGAACAGAAGGAGCCAGCATGGATTTGAGTTTATGTCAATCCATATGTAACTAAAGAGTAGGTCTACTGCTCCTGCCTGCCTCTGCTGAAGGGACTTTGTGAAAAAACTTGCTTCAGCCTCTATATCCAACCTATGCTACCCAGTTGGACAAGTAGGGAGGCACAAAAGCAAAATGAAAGTTGAAAAGAATGCAGATGTCCACAGAAACTCCATTTCCACAGAACCTACCATTCAGATTTGATGGCTCAACTCTGCCACTCATCGGTGTGCAAGGATCACCAGCCAGGTGAAGCTGGAATATAGCTACCAATACTTCTAAGGGTTGAAGTCTTCACTATTCTTTATTTCTTAGCCTCCAAATACCAAACACTGCAAAACTAACACCCTTAGCACCTCTTTCTTCTTTTTCTTACATTTAAACTATTCCCAGGCATACCCAGTCTTCTCAAAATACCTCCTAAAGCTGTTCCCTCTGTACCCAAAGCAACCACTCTAATAACAGAAAACAACAACAACAACAACAACAACAACAACAACATAGTCTTCTTTCCACCACAGTGCAGCCTCTTGATCATGTCTTTTTTTGTCATCTCAAGGGCTTCCAGCCCTTCTAGACCAGCATCTTTTTGTTTCCTTGGTGTGCAATTCAACCCTATTAGGTGTTATTTCAGACTCCATCTCCACCCCAGAAGACCCAGCTTTCCTATCTTATCTATGAATCTATGGTAAGCACTTCCCTCATTTGGTCCTGAGGTCTGACTATTTGTCTTCCACTCCTCTAAGAAGCAAGACTTCTTCCAGTATCTTCTTTGTAAGCTCTTCGAGCTGTATTTTCTCTCTAGACGCCTATTTTATTTAGTGATTCTTAGCATTGAGTAATCCTTCTTCTAAGAGTCCTCTTCAAGTCCCATCCACTCCTGAACTCAACAGCACCTCCCTCCTGTTACCAACACATAGCACCAGCCACCATGCTGTCTGTAATTTATTTCATAGTGGTTCTATAAAAGGCTGTAAAGTCTTCCACTGCCTCTTCCAATAACTCTATGCCTTCAGCACTTGGGATGGTGCCAGGCACCTAGTAGGTCAGTAGGAAGTGACAGTCTAATTAGGAACCTGGTGCCTCTTCTGTGGATAAGCTGACTTTTGTAGGCATTGCCTCCAATTCGTGAGCATCATACATTCACATTTGTCTATGGCTACTATAGTGTGCTGGTGGTCACTCCTGGGAATTACTCCTGGCAATCATGTGGGTCCTCCAACATCTAGGAAGGAGAAGTCCTGAAAAAAGCAGGAACCAAGATTGCCATGGCCTCTTCAAAGACTAATCAACTTCCCTTTTGCTCCCTCACATAAAACACATAAAATCCTTGAGCCAAATAATATTCTGGCCATGTTATCAAACTGAAACCCAGTCTGCCTGCCGCCTGCCAAGTAGCTTTCATGGGCAGTTTGTATTTAAAGGAGAGGAAAATGTAAATTCATCAGAGGACTGGAGTGTTGCTGTTTGGCAGTGGGTGGAGAGGCTAGACTCGAAGGAGCAGGGTATGGCTTGTCAGCTCAAAGAATGAGGGGGTGTGTGCCAAATGGCCTCTTTACACAATTGACGTTTCTAGTTTGTACTAAGAATGAATTTCCTCTACCCTCAGACCAAGGGCCTAAGAGCCAACGCCAGTGTTCACCTCAGATTCCCTCTCACTGCCTGTAAACATAGCAGGAACTCAAGGCCCATGCTTCTTGAATCCCATGGCTTATATGGAACAGAGATTCTTAGCTTTCCAAACAAGTCACAGATCCTGGCATAGAAGGGCAGAGGCTACTACAGGGGAAGTCATAAACCCCCTCCACTGCTACTACTGGCAGAATTTTAAAACTTCCACTACATTGAGTCCTCCAAGGGAGCCAGTAGGATGTGAGCTCTGAGTTCAAATGCTGACTTTACAACCTTACCTCTCGACTGAGGGACAAGTTACTTAACCCATCAAGCTTTGGTTTCCCTGTGTGTAACATGTGAAGAAATAACAAAGCCTGTCTCATAATTTATTGGTGGAAGCATGGAATAGATGTGGGTAAACCCAGCAATGTGTGGTGAGGGAGCCAATGCCACAGTTAGCAGCAGCCCCCAGAAAGACACAAATAGACTAGCCTGCTTTTATGGTCATAGCAGTAGCGTGACCTCTGATTCTGATTTAAGCTTCCATAGAGCCTCAGAAACACAGGCAACAGATGGAACTATAGCCTTATGCTGGTTACCTTCCCAAAGTCACAAAAGTGGCACTTATCCATATAATCTCTGTGTAAACTACTTATCTTGCCTATAGATAACCTGTGTCTACCCGATCTGTCCTGTGTCTCTAGACACAAGTCACTGAAACATTTAGAATATGGTTATAATATCCATGTAGTTAAATATTAAACTACACTTAATATTACATCATTTTTAAAATTGTGAGGTGTACATGTTAGTGCCTGTAATTAATCCCTACACGTGGGAAATGGAGGCCGAAAGATTAACAACAGTTCAAGGCTACCCTTGGCTACACAATAGAGTTTGAAGCAAGCCTCGGTTACATGAAATATGAGGCCTTTTCTCATCCATGTTATTTTACCTATTTCCTATTTGTTTTTTGATACACTATCTCACTGTGTAGTCCAGACAGGCCTCCTTGATCTCATGCCAACCCTTCTTCCCTTGACTCCTCAGTGCTGCGATTTTAGGTGTGAGCCACAGAGTTCACACTTAAAGGTGAAGTGTCCTTTTTATACTTACATATTCAACATTTTAGTTCTGACATTTGCAGTGCTCCCATCCCACTAAATCATGTTGGAAAGCCTAAATAATCATAACATTCATTTCTAATGTGACGATTTTAAAGGAGCCAGGTTGGTGTTAACAGACCTTTTTTTTTTTTTTCATTCTGATAGTTTAAAACAAACACCCCCAAAAGCAACCATCTCCCCACTTACGGACACAGAAGAAAGGCCTACAGTGTCTAAATCTTTGCCTATAACTCTGAGTTTGTAGGTGGTATTGAGACTATTTAGCCATACTCAGACACTTCCAGGGCAGGCTGGTGGCAAAGGGTAAAGTTTGCTCTCCAGACAGCTGGCAAGAAGTGAGAAGTGCTAATCCTCTCTAGATTTAAAGGGACTTAGAATGTATTGAATGTGTGGAGAGATAATGTAGTCCCAGGACATAGTAAAAGCTCTGCAAGAGTTTTGCAACTGGTTAGAGGAGTAGCCAGTCTTTGGGTAGGATCAGGGTCTATGGCAGACACTTGAAGTAGGAGAGGACAAAGGCTAAGTGCTTCATAGGCCAAGTTGTTCATCTAATAGTGGGTTTTCAGAACTCAGCAGGAGTTCCTGGAAGAAAAGGAGAAGAGTAGAATCAACAGCATACCCATTTACTTGCAAGGAAGACAGAAGGTGGCTATATAGTCCTTTCTGCAATGATAGCACAGAGCTGGCTCAGATTATATGAGCTCTTCCATGGACACAGAATCCCATGGTTATACACTCTATGGGTATAGAAACGGTATCTTGTTTCAGGGTTACCTTGAGAAAGAAAGAAAAATGGCAGAATCCTGTGTCATTAGAGTTTGGCAAATGCTCAGAGATTCTCATGTAATCCACTTAGCTTACCGATGGCTCTACTGACACCTGGAAAGGAAAGCCACACACGTTACTAGCAGAGCCATGTCTCAAACCAAATAATAGCACAGGTGATCTTTTTCCAGCCCACTTTTACTCCTGGAGATGCTCGTGACATTTGCATGGCTGATTCATACTGATTGTTTCACATGAATACATTCAGTATTTCTGTTCTACTTACACATGCAGACATGGAAGGTTTTTGGGGGAAGGAGGTATATGCTGTTGTACACAAGTAGGAAGGACGTGGTTAATGCAGACTTCCATAGCTAATGCTCATCCTGTCGCCTGCCACCTGCCTCTGTGTGACCTTGAGGCTTTAAGAACCCTCTGGTTTAAGAACCCATGGTTTGCCTTATTGTTTCTTTCACCCATTGTCTTTATTTCCTGTTTGTTTGTTTGTTTGTTCATTCCCCTTCTACTGTAGGAAAGGGTTGTCTTAATTCCTGAGTTCCCTAGAGACAGTGATTGCAGCAGGGAAGTTAGGAGCCACTGTCATGGTTAATGCATAGCTCTGTGTACGCATGTTAGATCTTAAACATTTCTATAAATTGACTACTTGGTTGCCATGATGACTCCTTTAGGCCGAAGACTCCATGTCCCTTAACGGTTGAAGAAACTGAGACACAGGTCCATGAATAAACTTTCTTAGGTCCCAGAGCTGAAATAATGTAGAGCTGACATTTGAGCTGGTGCAGTGGTAACCATGACTGTAGCATCCATTGCTTGTTTTTTTCCTATAGTGAGCCTCAGTTTTCAGATTTGACATAGGATACAGTTTCTCCTCCACCCAGTAGTCAAAATGCTTCTTTAGAACATTGAGCATGTCGTAGTTCCAATAATATAGTTGTAAACAGCTTCAGCTCTATGTGTCTTTCTTGGCTAAAGAGATAGGGGGTACAAAGAGAGTGGAACATGACTTTTATAGACAGTCATAAGCACAGAGAGGAATGCAGTTTTTGTGAAGGATGCACAATCCTCTTGTTTCAAATTTTACTTTAGCAGGTAAAGTCATGTCTTGTGCTGGGACTTGGCTTGTACATTTGGAATCAAACGCACTCAGTTGGTTTGGTTCACTGACAACACCCACAGAAGTAGTGCTCTCAGATTGGATGCTCAACTACATTGGCTCATTTGTGCTCAAATTAGACACAGCAGTCAGCAAGGATATCCTCACTGTCAGATGGTCAGCAAGTGCTGAGCACAACAGGAAGTAGCCCTAGCAGAGACCAGAGCATCTAGAAGCTCCAGCAAAGCTGCCGTTTAGAGGGAACCACACAGGCAAAGGTGTGAGGCACGGCAAGCCAGAGATGCATGGGGAATGATGTGTTTACTTGAGTAGAATGAAGGGCACATGTATAGCCAAGAGGTGGGGCTAAAAATCTCTACATTCCATATGGATGCTATGGGAGTGCTAGCCCACATGCTTGCCTTCTTCTGAAGGCTAAAGTGTCTTAGCAGGTGGTTGCCATATTTTAAAGGCAGATTTAGCCATAGAAAGCACCAGATGAACCAAGCAGGAGAAAGAGAGAGAGGAGGGAAGTCTTGAGAATGTAAGACCAGTACCTTATGTTCCCACCTTCCACAGTGAGGCCTCTGGGATTTGAAACTCCCTGAGTAGATTCCAGTTAGCTCTAATACATCCTCTGCTACAAACCTTGCTCCTCAGCCAACTCTGGCCCACGTAGTGCTGAGGTCTGCAGGCCTTGAGAGGCTGGAGGCCAAGTGCATCACAGTCCCAGGCCAAGGATCCAGGAAATTGGGGTCAATTTCCTACTCCCCTGAGGACCCAGCAGGATCATGGGGCTTAGAGCTTGGGGCTCTAAGAGGGAGAGTCCAAGATCTCCAAAGTTCCATGAAACTGCCAAAGCTTGCCACAATCCCACAACAAGCCACTGAAAAAGGCCCTCTTAGTTTCTGCATAACTGCAAGCTCAGATGGGCCACATTCTCCCATAGGCAGGGGTTTCTCTTGTAGTGGTACCTACCTCCTGCTGGCCCAGGACAGACCTCAAGAAGGGCCCCTTTCTCTTTTCAGTCCTGAGTCCAAGCAGCTGGAGTGTGTGTGTGTGTGTGTGTGTGTGTGTGTGTGTGTGTGTGTGTAGACAAGGCAGCGTCAGCTCATATCAACCCTTTCACATTTTATCTCCCAGACATTCATTGTTTACTCTCATTCATTTGTTAAGACATTTATGCCTTTATGTTTTCTGGACATGTATCCATTTATTTCCTGATAATTAAAAAAGAAAAAAACCTACATCCTCATCTCAGCTTTAGTTAAGCAACTAGTCTAAATGAACAAAAGCATCTGCAGAGAGTCAAGTGATAGACTGAGTGGCCTACATTACTCTCAGGTTTTGAGGACACAGAGATGAGTCAAGGCAATATCCAGTCCTCTGCAGAGCCTCTTGACTTATCCAGAAATGGTAGTTCTCCACTTGTTCTCGAGTGGAATCCTGTCTCCTGAAGCCAGCAGCAAAGATTCACACCTGCTGCACTCTGCTCTCCTTTACTCTTCCCTCACGTCACGGTTACCTGTGGCTGTCCTGCCCTGCACTGGCGCTGTCCTGCATTTGTGTTAGCTTCTCTCTTTCAGCAGTGTCCTTCCATTTTTTTTTCTTTTTTTGCCTTCTGGGAACTCCATCCAACTTCTGGTTTGATATGGTTTCACATATTGAATGGGTCGTAAAGAAAGGGTAATATCTTCAAACTGCACTCTCCTACTTGCTTACGGAAGAATGAGGAATGACCTGTTGCATACCTTACAGGACCAAGAATAAAGATACACATAACCCCCTCTGAACCTTCTTGTGGTCAACATGGCTGAAAGAACCTTGGAAAAGAAATCTTCTCACCTGGAATGCTTCCTTGTGGTCTAAAAAGAAAGCATAGCTCACAGCTACCTTTTTTTTTTTTTAATAACTGACCTGCCTGATTCTTACATTTTATTGTTTGCACAGGAACAGTAGATGGTGGGTTTCTGACTTCTCAATAGAAACAGAAACAACATACAACAAATATAAGGCACGATTACTCCGGATGGACTTTCCCAAAGACCATTCGTCTAGAAGTTACTAAACCCTGGAGTTACTCAGTCTGGGAAGACTGAAGCAAGCTTCTTTTCCTTTGAGTCCTCAGTTTCTCCATAAGGTTCTAACAATACCCTTATTTCAAGATGACTAGGATCCAGCTATTAGTAACAAGTTATTTTAAAACAATTTTTTAGCCTGTGGGGAAATGACACATTGTTTCATATTTCATTCTGAGATGCATGTCCTCTGTGCAGCTGGAGTCTGTCATGTCCTAAGTGTGTTTCTCTGGTGTTCAGGGCCGCGGGAGCAATGTCATTCACTGCCGGAAAGATGGCACTTGGAGTGGTTCCTTCCATGTCTGCCGAGAGATGCAAGGCCAGTGCTCAGCCCCAAACCAACTCAACAGTAACCTCAAGTTGCAGTGTCCTGATGGCTATGCCATAGGTAAGATGGCTCTAGATGGGGAACAGTGGCATATGCATGTCCATCCATGAGCCTGGGCTGGTGCCTGGTGCATTTCTGAGCTTATATCCATATAAAATCTGACTCTGTGAGGGAGAAAGAGAAGAATGAAACAAACTCTGTCTTTCCACATATGGATTCAGGAACAGGTTCCAGTTTATACTATGTAATATATGACCAGCAAATGTGCACAGCTGTACAGAAAAGCTGTTACTGACTAATGAGGACACAGAAGTGCCCAGAAGAATTGATGCTTACCCACAGATTTGCTAGACTTTGTCACATTTTCTAGAGAGAAGAAGCTGAAACCAAGAGACCAATGAGCAGGAAGTATGACAGCATACAGGATGCATTGTGGCTGTCTTCATGATGAATTATAGAATATACCTCATGCATAACACTCAAGAGCATTTGGTGCTGGTTCTCAAACTCTGGTTCCCAAAAGGACATCATTACTGATCCTTTTATTCAACTTTAACAGATGAGAGATAAAACCGAGAAGGGAACTTGACCAAGTCCTGAAGTTTCGACTTACTCCAAAGGCTCACCTCTCTTCCTGGCTGCTTTTAGAGAATAAATGGCTTTTTCAACCTTCAGTTTGTGTGTGTGTGCATGGCTTCTGTGAGGAAACTTAGAGCATATAGAACCTGACTAAAGGGCATCTTACCCCATTAAGATGATTCCCTAATTAACCAAAGTGAGATTTGTAGGAGGGCCAGTGTGATTTGTAGAAATATTTCCAGGGATGTCTGGCACAGAAAGTCATCTGAAAATATACAAAGCCAACAAACCCTTTATGAAGCATGCTGAGAATTGTCACTTTGTGTCCAAGAGCAAAAAAGTCTGTGGTTGGACATAGAAGGAGTCTAGGACTGTCCATCTCTTTTTGAAGATGGAAACAGAAAGTCAGAAAATCTGTTGCAATCTGAACTTAGAGCAAGTCCTAGTACTCTTCCACATTTCTTTAGGGCACTATCTCCTGCCAGGGTCAAAATACAGCAAGCACCCAGTATGCTCTCTCTGATCAAGATCTTACAGAAACACTAAGGAGGCCCAACCAGAAGAATTATGGAGAAATGAGGGCTTGTGAATAATCATTCTAGTTGCAGCAACAAATGTCTGAAACAGTGGCTGCTGTATCCCAAGGTCAACCTATCTTCTTTTCTATTATTCCTCATGGGTGTGCATGTCTGTGGACACCTGTGACAGAGGAAAACATGGACTGTGGTATTCATCACTCACCCAGTGGAACTTTTATACAGTCAAAGCAGGAAAGAGAGAAAATTCCTATGATACTAGTCCTATGTTGCTTTCCTGTCCCTTCAAACCCATGTTCCCATGGTAGCCTGGACGCTCATCCTATGGATAGTTCAAAGTTGTCAATCAGTGGGTGGGAACCTTTAATAGGAAAGCAGAAAGAGAAGGGGATATCATGAGAATACTGATGGCAGCAGAGAAAGAAAGGGGGATATCAGTTTTCCCTCTCCTACTCCTTACTCTCTAGTAGCTCTCATTTAGCCCAGTAATCCCCTTTCCCTATGGAGAGGGGATTGTTTATAAACCTTGTATTAGGGCAAGGTAGGCATCTAACTTGTGGCTGAAGACCCACCGGGAGTCACTCTTATCCTCTCTTGATCCTTCCTCAAGTTTATGTGCCTATCATGAGCTCCTGGGGAAGTCACTCCCTTCCTGGGAGGAGGAAAAGGGCCTGGTAAAATCAGCACTCTGTGATGATGCCAATTGTGGCTCATATACCATAACATTTTAGCTTGGTCTTGAGTCGGGCATGTTGGAGAGGAACAAGAAAGGACAAAAGAAACATGGAAAGAGAGAGGGATAGACAATGTCCAAGAACAATCAGTTTTTCCTCTTCCCATCATACCTTTTCTTCGTTTCTTGGGATAGAATGCCATTGTCTATTATCCAGAGGAAACATCTTTTTCCAAGATAATTTTATCATTATAGCTTTGCTTCATCTCTGCTCCCTGAATACTCCCTTAGAATTGGTTTCACAGTAACATACGGTGTGTCACAGAATTTCTCTGCTCAGTGGCATCCGTCCCCCATTCTCATTAGTCATCATTTGGTTTTATCTTTTGTGTCTTTATTTTTTTGTTTTTTTTGTTTTTTTTTTTGCATGGTCCTTCACTTGTCTCTTTATGTCTCCATTGCTATTTTTCCATCATTTCCATTTGTGGCTCTAGCTTACCCATCACTGAGCATGAAAGTTAGAAGAAGATCTGTATATAAGCCTGGGACTTTTGCATGGCATCAGAGACAGTTGACTTTCTTGTGCTTTGACTGCCCTACATCAGAAATGGTAGCAAAGACACCTGTCTCAACATGGTACTGGATTTTCAGTAAAGTGGAATGACATAAGTAAGCCACCTGGCAGGATCAAAGACATCTCTTCTTCTGGACTCAGTGTCCCAAGGGTTATAGTTGCCCCTTTCGCTTAGATGTAAGAAGATATTAATATGCGAACAAGGAGGGCACTGGATAAGCTCTCTCTCTCTCTCTCTCTCTCTCTCTCTCTCTCTCTCTCTCTGTGTGTGTGTGTGTGTGTGTGTTGTACATGTATATGACAGAAAAGAGATGTTTAGAATGGCTCATTGAAAAGGTTACTTGCTAGAAAGATTTGGTCCATTATTTTTGCACTGAGAGGTTTGTAGGGAGGATTGCACAGGTTTTCCGGTGGAGACAACACATGGAAAAGTTAAGCTCTTGGCTAGTCACTGTGGTGATAGTTGCAAACTGGATCAGAGGCAGGTGAATGGAGCCAAAGGGATCTGAGGTGACTCTGCCAAGGGAATCCTCTCCTCTCCACTGCCTGTGTTGATAGCTAAATCAATTGGAAAAAAAAGAAAGAGAAAGAAAGAAAGAAAGAAAGAAAGAAAGAAAGAAAGAAAGAAAGAAAGAAAGAAAGAAAGGAGTGTCTACCATGAGCATGGTGCCCATAGGTATTTGGAGATCTGGCTGAGCCATTACTTTACCTTGTGCTTCCCCTTAGGGTCAGAGTGTGCCACCTCGTGCCTGGACCACAACAGCGAGTCCATCATCCTGCCAGCTAACTTGACAGTGCGTGACATTCCACATTGGATGAACCCCACACGAGTACAGGTGAGTGACTAAATTCATCTAGCTATGGCTAACAGGGAAGAGAATGCCATGTTGAACTCCTAGTGTGGGAAAAATATGGCTGGGGAACCCAGGGTTTCTCCCGCCATGCTGTGGGTAGTCGGCTGAGAACGCTCTGGGTTCCTCCAGCTGGAAGTTAGGCCCTGCTGCTCATTATTAACTAAAAGCCTCTGCACAGTTCCTCACTGTTCCTCACGGTGCGGCCCCAACACAGGAGGAAGTCCTTGGGTTTCCAAAACTGGTTTATTGGCATGGCAGATGGTGTATGAATCTGGATTCATACCCCACAAAACCCAGGCCATGCCTGAGTGAAAAAGGGGGGGGGGATGGAAGGGGGAGGGACTGAGGAGGAATGTTTAGTCGGGCTCCACCCTCTGGCCTTCAGGTACCTCATTAGCATGTAAATCTCTCTAGGGCCTGGGGGCTGTTTATCATGCCCACCTGTGTATGTGACTGAATGGTAAAGGTGGAACGGAGATTAGGCCTCATGTCAGGAGCCTGGGTTCTGGGGACATGGCCGAACCCACAGCCCAAGAACCAGGATACCGCTAACAGGGAAGAAAATGCCATGTTGAACTCCTAGTATGCCTTTGCTCTACCCAAGTTCATCTTTCTGTGTGTAGGATCTCATTAACCATATTTATTTTCTAAGGGATATTTCCACAATTTTTTCCATCTATAATTGTTTAGTATACCCCATTGGCTTTTTCCCTAAAAGCCTTGCATTTATTTTCCCACCAGGTGCCTGGTATACTAGTGAGGAAATTAAGACAAGTGCACATAGGCAAGGGACATAGAACTGGATCCCGCTCTACAGTCTCCCTGGGTAGTCTGTACTCAGAAGGATAGGGCTGCTTGGTGTCTCTAGCACTTCAGTGTAACTGTACTTGAAGTTGCCTCAATCTCTTCCATCTTTCTCTAATACTTTCCTTACTTGGAATGCAACCACCATGGGATATTCAGGAAAGGTCCAGCCTAGTGTCAGTAGAGTTCATGTTGTATTCAGGCATCTGGAGTTCTGCATACAGGATGACTTAAACCTCAGCCACTCTTCTGTACTCACAGAATCTGCTATCTTAGGTATCCGAGAAAGAGTGATCAGTCATGCTTACTCTCAGTACTGACCTTTCCACGGCACCAGGATGTCTGGCTCCTGGACAGATGATAGTTGGTGCCCCAATGCTACCAAGCTGACCTTGAGGACACTCATTGGTTCCTAGTTCCTCTTGTGTTACCTGACCAGTCAAGGGCTCCAGAGATGATTTGGGAACTACTCTCATCTTCTGAGACAGCATAGTTCTGAGGTTTCCATGAATCCCTTAGAGAATGACTCTTCACCTTGGAGAAGCAAGATGGGGGCGACAGGAGCAGAGGGTTGACAGACAAGTCTCACCTGTATCTCTAGCCACCAGCTTTTCTGCCTGGAATTCGGGAGCTGCTTTTTGCCTGCCTACTACAGATGGAGATCTGGATAGCTTGGTATAACCTGATACAGGGTATATTGTTTCTCAAATGAGCTGAGAGAAGACTTTCTTCAAGGGCTTAGTCAGCATTCTAGCATGGAGACTTGGCCAGTCTCTTCAGCTATCTGACTACACCAATTCCCAAATTTTCTCCTTCCCCTGCTTCTTTCTCTTCTTGCCTTTTCCTGCCTCTCCTTTTGTTTTTTACACTTTGCGTTACTTTTATTCTTCTTCTACTTTGAAACACTGTTTTAAGTTCTATTATTCCCCAACTCTTTTATCAAGTTCAGTCTTTCCTTCTATACTTCCATCATCCTTAATCTGTCTTTCTCTCTGTATCTTTACAGTATACCCTTATTGCTTAACAGGCTCCTACACCTCAGGGTACCTTTCCTCATTCTTAACCAGATCAATAAAGGGATTGATTCAGTCTGATGCCCCAGTGTGCTTGATATAGCTGAATACATGCAGCAGTAGCCACAAATCCTGTTTACATGTAAGACACCCCAGAAAGCTAGAAGTCTCTAAGCCTAAGCCCCCCTATTCTACACTAGGGAACCTGAAGATTATAGTCAGAGGAGCGGGTCAATGTCACATGGATCTGCATCCTGACCTACTGATCAGGACTCCAGATTGGTAGAATCTCCCACCACTTTCGCCCACATTATTTTCCACATGTTCCTAAAAGGAGGAGTGCTTCTCACAGTAGAGAATTCCCTGACAAACTCAGTACTGAGGCTTGGCCCAGCGCCTATGTAAGTCCTTTCTTACCCACTAAGTGAATTCTTACCTTTTCCTCTATGAACTCTGAGTACTAAAGCATTCAGTAGTAATTCATAGTGAAATAAATTTAGGGATTTGAAAGACCACAAGCTGCCCCCCTCCTTGAGTTGCTCACCCGCTGCCTGTCACAGCCTCCACCCTCCCTCCCTGGTTTGCTTGCCTTTGTTGATGCTGGACTACCAAGAGAGCTGTAACGAGGTTCAGACCTCTACCAGTCTCTGGAGGCCTCATTATACAAGAGGAAAAAAAATGTAGGAAAAGTGAAGGGGTGAAGGGCATAGATTGATGACTTCCAGGAATGAGGCAGCAATGCTGACCTCTGCTGCACCCTTGCACCCTGAGCAGTGAGAGCTACAGAAAGGAGGAGGCTAGTGCAGGCATCTCCAGGCCCAGGGAGGTTTTAGATGGCTCCCAGGTCTTCTAAGAGGTGGCTCCATGCACTGCTGTGAGAAGGATGGTGGGAAATGTGGTTCTACTACTCCCACTTAGCCACCTTTTTCTTAGGGTAAGAGTGTTAGACCAGAACTGACATTTAATAGATACCTGCTGTGAGCAGTCATTTCCCATCCATCTCTGCCATGTACCCAGTCTCCCACCCACCCACCTACCCCCCATACACACACACACACACACACACACACACACACACACACACACATCCCTAAGTAGTAGATCAAATTGGGCTCCCATTGTTTCAGTGGAGGAAATGAAATCTCAGAGAAGGACCCACCACCATGAAGTTGCAGTTTATTGTAGCCACCCCTCCAGTCCCTAAGGGATGTAGAATAATAACAAAGGCAAGACATTTATTGATTGCTTGCAAGGAATGTTCTGGCAAATGCTTAATAAGAAGGGCTATATACATCCATACACACATACACATGCAAATATATGAGCTCTGATTTGTGGCATTTCCCATATCTCTGGTGTAAATACTCCCACTATGTAGGATGTCAAGGCTTCTCAGTGCTTATCACTGAACACAAGCAGTTGTCACCTCTGAATCCCATGCAGCCCACAGCTACAGTAAATAGTAAATAGTTCCATAGTTTTACTTATGTTAGCAATCTCATCACAAACGTGAGAAAAATAATTAGCACATTCATGTTGCATGTTCTGGAGCAAGTCTTGTTGTTTTTCTAGGCTACGATTTCCCCATTATTGAAATAAGAGCCACAGGTCAGATGTTCAAAGCTCAAACACAAATAGATCCAGGCAAGTGGGGTGGATGGGGAAGCTAGCTGAACATATCGCTCTGTATGTTATTTTATACACAGAAACATATTAGTTTTGGTAGCCAGACGATTTACTGGAAACATTTCAGAAACTCAGAAAAATTGACAAAACTACAGCAAACACTCCTGTATATACAACCTGACTTAGACCAAAAATTTATTGGTGTAGAGAAAATGTCCTTGATATAAAAATTTATACACTACTATTAAGCATGAGGGTTGGTAAAGTTTTTACGCTTGTGTGTGTCTGTGTAACCAGTACCATATCAGAATATAAAACTTTCCATATAGTCAGGAGGCCATCCAGACCTTTACCAAGTGATGCCTCTATCACCAAAGCAACCAGTGTTTATGTATTTATCACTATAGATTAATGGTACTTATTTTTGAACTTCATATAATTGGATTCATATGGTATATGCCTTATGAGTTTCATTCATGAGCACATTTAACTGCTATGGTGAAAGAGACCATTTATTTTATTAAGTTGGTTATTCCTTTTTCAACCCTTGATGTACATATACCATAAACTCTTCAGAGACACAAGTGCAGTACACTCTTCTAATTGAAAAAGTGAGGTAATACAACCAAGAATAGACGAAAATGCCTCTAGCTTGGTACTGAATATGCTGAAGGAAATGCTAGTAATTATAGGAAAGCATGAAAACATCATTGCTGTCATCATGTATATGGTGTGTGTGTGTGTGTGTGTGTGTGTGTGTGTGTGATGTTCCTCCATGTGTTTGTGAA
The DNA here is from genome assembly GCA_030674055.1 of Rhabdomys pumilio. Classification (NCBI taxonomy): domain Eukaryota; kingdom Metazoa; phylum Chordata; class Mammalia; order Rodentia; family Muridae; genus Rhabdomys; species Rhabdomys pumilio. The sequence goes on along the minus strand of JANHMN010000004.1, from coordinate 77,564,632 downwards.
AGTCAGAAAACAAGCTTGTGAAGTCAGAACCACCTTATTATGGGTTCTGAGGACTGAGCTCATATTGTCAGTTTCTCACAGCAAACGTTTTACCCATTAACCCTCTCACCAGCGTCCTCACTCCCAACCCAGATATTGTGTTTAAAAAAGCTATTTCCAGATTGAGGTTGGTTCTCGCCATATACAGCAATGTAGAAATGTGGCTTCATGTGGCCACATTTCCTGTGTGTGTGTGTGTGTGTGTGTGTGTGTGTGTGTGTGTGTGTGTGTATGTGTAATAAATACGGGTTTTGTTCATGTTGAAATATCTTTTTGCTTTGAATAATTTCAATTCTCTAAAACACTAGTATGCCAAAGCAAACATTTCTGTGGCTTGTGTAGCCTGGAAGCCTCTGGTTTACAACCTTTGGATGAGAGAGCCTGTTCCAGACAGGATATCTAGAATTATGAAAAATTCTCCCCTGTTTTAAGGAAGGTCTCCAGAGTACACCACTCATTGCTAGTGATACCAGGAGTGTTCCATAGTAGAAGGTATTATTCTGCTTCATAAGTATCTAATTATTCTAGGTGACTGAGTCTTTGGCTTTTATAGTTACTTCCAGAAAAAAAAATGGAGGGAAGGAAGAGATGAATAGAAGAAAAGGAAATAAGCATGCTCATTTATGGATGAAGTATGAATTATGTAGTTTTCTATTGCTCTTTCATATCATCTCCCTCGCTTTGTAACATCATATCCCAGGAGGTAAATGCTGTTCCCTAGTGTTACATCTGTCCCACAGCTTTTCTACCTTCCCAAACCTTGGTTTTCCCATCAGTCAAAACAGGAGATACTTTATAATAATAATTTTAATGGGTTTAAAGAATGGAGCATTAGATGTCTAGACCTTGAAATAAGATGGATATGTTTACTTGTTAATGGTTACTTCCTATGTATGTGATTGGAACAACTTGTTGATTTTCATATTGCTTCAGCTTACAGAGTCAAAACAGTTGTCTCAGAGTTCTGAGGAGGTGTCAGTGAGATGCTTTAGACACTGTGCCTGGAGAATATTCACTTAAGAGAAGATTTTGTGCTGAGGACAAGGATGATGGTGGTGGTAGTGCTGTTGACTGAGTTGATAGTGGCACCACTAATATTTTGGTGGTGATTATGATGGCGACGATGGTAGTCATGCTGTGAGGATAGAGACTGATTGCTAATGATGGTGGGGAGTTGTATGAGTCACTTTTTACCACTGTGAAGAAACATTTGAGAATCTTATAGAAAGAAGAGTTTATTTCTTGCTGACAGTTTTGGAGGCTTCAGTCCACAGCAACTTGACCAATGAGCTTCAGGAACCCTTGGGTTATGAAGTCAAATATCATGGCAAGGACATGTGATGTCTCAGAGCTGCTTATATCATAGCAGACAGGAGTCAGAGAGAAACAGAGGGAATCAGGAATAAGATATAGATTCTTCAAAGTCATGACTTAGCTTTTATTCCCTTAAATCCGGACTTGCTTCTAAAGTATCTACCTCCTCCCAAGAGTCTACTAAATTTTAAACTTATCAACATACAGTTCATTGATTATATCAGATCCTTCTTGACCCACTCAAGCTCTAAAACCCCATCAGTTCCTAAGCAATACTTAAACCTATGAATTTTTGCTGGTGGCTTCTCTAGTTCTGCTGCTGTTGTGAGGATGGTAATTACAGTCATGAAGAAAAAATAGTCCAGTCTTCCTCCATCCCAAAGCAGAAAATGGAAGTGCTCTTACAAGACTTCATATGAATAACTCTGGTTGGGCCTGACGTCTCATTGACGTTAATAATGAGGCTGACATTTGAGGAGCCCCACAGGATCTCCCAATTCATGGTGCACTCAGCCTACCCTCTCCTTTGGCTCTCATTGCCAGTCTCCTTTCTTAGTTTCCCTAGCACACAGAGGGGCCCTGTGGCAAACAGGTGGGGTATGTAGCCTTGAGTAGCAGTGGAAAATCCAAATACTTGGAAAGATAAATAGGCCCATGCGGATAGCACAAAAGTCCCTTTTCTGAACTCACGTCAAATAAACCTCAACTGACAGAAGAACCTTGTGCAACCACACCAACAGAATCTTACAGAAGGATGAAATTAGATCTCAAATAAGGAAGGCAGCATGGTTATCAAGTCCCTGGTGGATCCTAACGTGGCCATTTTCTTTTTCTTGAACCTTTACTAAATACTCTCCAATGTCCCTGGGTTTCAGTTGTGAACAAACTCTTGGACTCAAAGAAGAAAGTCTTGCTCAAGTTCCTCAGAGAAGTAAAGCAGGTGGGCTTGTCCACTGTGGCCCCATGACTAGGCCACTGAGAGAGAAATGAATGTGGAACATGCTGGCATTCATATGTCCTTCAGTTGGGCTCTACACTTGACTCCGAAGAATAAAGGGATATATCAAAACTGGACCCACTCTCAAGAAGCTTAAGTGCTTTGTCCAGGAAGCCAGGATTACTATATGTTCATCTCAACATACGTGTCATAGTAAGCTTATCACTTCTTCAGAACACATTTCACATAAATTTCCCGGCAGTTCAATTTTACTCATACTCATTTTTATTTCAAATTCCGTGGTGATCCTGGTGTTGTAGCAGAGATCTGTAATGCCAATACTTGGAAAATTGAGGCAGGAGTGTTTCAAGCTTGAGCCAGCCTGGGCTACACATTAAAACAATTTTTCAAAAAAGAGTGGTGGGTAGGGCAAAATTCCATGATGTCACTCATCAACAGAGGTGAGATGGTGGGTATATCTTGCTTTTTGTACAAGATATTAATTTTAACTCAGTCTATGCCAACTAGACACTGTGACTGACATCACTGATACTATGACACTCAAGAAGTAAGGAAGACAAGTGGAGAAATTATTGTCCACTGGGGGAAAATGATCTCTCCTATGAGATGGACCCATCCCTTCACTAAAAACAAAAAGAAACAAAACTATTTACTGAATAATCTATGAGGGTCAGGCACTGTCCCAAGAAAGGATATCCAAGTTGTGAACCTGAAGTGTTGTAGAATGAAGAAAAAGTTACCTTACTTAGTCTTAGACTGCAGTCATGTGACTTCCTCTGTTAGAAGTGTGCCAAGAAACTAATTACACTTTGGCTCTCATGTAAGTCTGCCCTCAGGGAGAAAATAGGATGGTCACATGCATTTCCCACTTTCTGGCCCATGTGACTATTCATTTCTTCATTAAATTAATCAACTGGCACTCATCCAGGAGAGCAATCCATACCCATACATATAACTTTCATACTGCCATCGCTGGTCCAAGTCATAGCCACCTTTAGTTCCATAAACAAGCATATATTTCATTTTCTTAAAGAAACAGTTGTAATGCTGCATGAAAAAAGAGGCTTCTATGGGAAATTTTAAAAGAGGGCATTTAGGATATTTATGATTATTTCATTCTGGATACTATGTATCTTTTTGGTTTTCTCTGTCTCATTGTTCATCTATGTTATGAAATATTGCCACAGTGGGTTTTATTTAATAAGTTAACAAATAATTTCTGGAATAATCGGTGTTGTCAAATCCTGGATTCCATCACTTAACAGCTATGGAGTTTAGGAAGTTTATGCTACTGTGGCACAAGATTAATGCCTACCTCACAGCTTAGTCACAAAAAATAAATAAGATAATACACAATGTAATTAATGCCAAGAATGCACTCAATATATTTTAAATGTTATTATCATCATTGTAATTATTAGTGCTAAAACAATACACCACGTAGGTGTGCATGCACATGTGTGTGTGAACGTGTGCCTCTCTCTCTCTCTCTCTGTGTGTGTGTGCACATGCATGTGTGTCTGTGTGAGTGTGATATTGTTCTGTCTGATGTGGTTGTAAAAAGCACCATGGAGGAAATGAGTTGTGGTGATATTTATAGGACAGGTAAAGATTTTTCAGATGCCCAAATGGGACAGGTATTTCAGTGAAGAACCACCAGTTCTCTGTGAAACAAAAGTGTGTGCAGCTTCAGGAAGTTGTCAGCAGAACATGATAACAAGAAGGTTCTTTGACTGCCTGAAGCTCCACAACTGAGGTTCCCTTATTCCTGAACTAGCCTCATTGTTCTCAGGTAATTATATGATCTAGCAGCATCATTGGAGGCACTTAATCTTCAGATACAAAATTACATTCCTGCACTCAGATATTTGGATTTATTAGAACTCAAAACAGAGTGGACAAATCTGTCTTCTTTCTTCTTTTCCTTTTGTTTTGTTTTGTTTTGTTTTGTTTTGTTTTGTTTTGTTTTGTTTTGTTTTGTTTTTCAAGACAGGGTTTCTCTGTATAGCCCTGACTGTCCTGGAACTCACCCTGTAGGCCAGGCTGGACTTGAACTCAGAAATCCGCCTGCCTCTGCCTCCCAAGTGCTGGGATTAAAGGCATGCACCACCACTGCCCGGCCAGATCTGTCTTCTTAAGGAGAGACAGGTCCTATAAGTTCCAATAAAAAAGGGATCCTCAGGTTGTTGTGGGAGAAAGCGCTTATACTGGGAGAAGCCTTATTCTTTACTTTTCTCTAACTCTACTACAGCCACAAATGTACACACACACACACACACACACACACACACACAGAGAGAGAGAGAGAGAGAGAGAGAGAGAGAGAGAGAGAGAGAGATCCTTCTCCTCTTACCTTGTCCCCAATGATCCAAAGGTCAAACAGGAGTTTTCTGAAAGGCTTTTCTGCCTGTGTTTCCTTCCCCACAAGTCTGCTTCTCCTTAACCCTTATTCCTGCCACAGCAATAAAGAACCATGACACATACGGTGAATATAAATATTATTTTAATCTTAGGATTCCTGTTATTGCAAGTACCTGGGCAACTTCTTCATGTAAATACCAGGGTGAGGTCAGGATTTGGATAGTCCAAAAGAGGTGAGGTGGTTTAATGTACTGCCAACAAAAAGTTGGTTCCCTCCCAATCCCAAACCTACCTGATCCCTTCTCCATCTCTCTGCAGAGGACTGTCTGCACTGCTGGTCTCCAGTGGTATCCCCACCCTGCTCTGATCCACTGTGTCAAAGGCTGTGAGGTGAGTCACAAGAAGAGATGTTTTAGCTCAGAAAAAGTACTTATGGTGTTGTTTTGATTTTGATGGTTACAATTTGCTACACTTACTAAGCAGTGTACACAGGCATTGGTATAGTTGTTAGGAATGAAGCAGAAATATCATTATATTCTTCAGATGATAGAATCCGGATAGAAAGGTCTGAAGAAGCTTACTAAAAAAAAGTGAGTAATATAACAGTGCTAAGAGTCCAAGGCAAGCTTTTCTTTCTGAAAAGTCCATAGATAAATATTATTTGAACACAAGAGATATGAAGATGGTCAATCAAAAATGTGATTAATATGCAAACATGAGGACATGACTTCAGATTCAACACTCACACAAAACAAAATATCAGGCAATGTGGTATATACTTTTAATCGTAGCATCAGGGAGGTAGATCCAGGAGTATTCTTGAAGCCAGCCAGTCAATTATAGTTAACTTGAGGTTTAGTGAAGACCCTGGCTCAAAAAATAAGTTAGAGAGGAACTGCAAAATATATGTGACATCAGTGTCAGGCTTGCAAGCACAAGCACACATATGCACAGCCTCTTACAACAAGTGCATATGTGTATAAGGCAAATAAGAAACAGAAACCCTATTTATGTAACACAAATAATATAGCTGGTACTGTAATAGCAATGATAACATCGCTTAGCTTGTACAGTGCCACATGAGGTCATTCTTCTTTTAATTTCCATTTCCCTAATGACTCTTGCTTCCAGGTGAATTCTGGCTGTCTCCACATCTTAGTCACTTACCATTCCTTCAGTACCAGAAATAATCTGGACACTTTTAACTGAACCTTTGTGTTTAACTAGAAGATCCTTTCTGACCCTCAAAGTTGTTGATTTCCCAGTTCAGCCATTTCCTGGCCTTGGAATTATGGAGAGCTAACTCTGTTAGTGACACTTTGGGAATGGGGTCAGCAGGCAAGTTCTTGGGATGCAGCTGTATTCTTGAGGAAAGGCTTAGATGCAAGCCAAAGCCATTTCTCTGCATCCGTCCTGCCCTTCCTTGACATTCCTGAGAAGATACAATGCAGTGTCCCTAACAAACGTAAATAGAGAAACAGCTGCTCCCAGTCTTCTCAGGTGGAGCTAAAAAAGAGTCTAACAACCACTCCCAAATGGCTATCAAAGCTTTATAGTCTCAGACTTCAGGTAGAGGACTTTGATAATGTCCTAGAAAAATCTATGTTAATTGGAAATGTTCTTTAAATAAAGAGATCATCTAAACCAAAATCATTCTTTGAAAGATGGAAAAACAGACCTGGGCAATTGTTTCCAGGAGAATTTGGTGACACTTCAAAACTGAGAATATTCATAATATGACCTAGCACTACTTGGTTGCTACATGAACAGAAAAACTAGAGTCAGAGATCTATAGACTGATATATGTTTGTACAGCATGATAGTCACAGAGTTGAATATGAGCCTAGATACTCTGTCTGCTAGCCTGCTTGTTTTTTTCTTTCTTCCTCTCTGTCACCTGCTCACAGCCATTTCCTATAAGCATCACAAGACATTAGGTGCCACACAGTTTTTCCTGCTCCAGCTAGTGATCATATATGTTTTTTTCAGGGTAGGCAGCATGGCAGCCTTCAAGAACTACCATTCTTTCAGGCTTCACCCAGAATGGCAAAATATGGCCATGGCCTTGCCACCATTGCTTCTTTTCATGTCTCTGAATCAATGCTGTGTTTGTGGGAAAGGCATCTTTAGTTACCTGAGCACTCATTATGCTGAGCTGGCAGTTTGACCATTAAATGTGACAGCAGAATTTGATCCCTTCTTTGACTCAGCATTAAACCAAAAGACCCTCTATCACTGCTGAGCACTGAACCCTGACAATGATGCTTATCACCCATACTCCTCATCTTCTTTTGTCCTCAGTTTAGAGCTAATACTCTGTGTCTTATTGAAAGATAAAAAGATGCTCAGAAGAGAAATAAATGCTGGGACCAGGAGTGAAATATTAAGCCCTAAGTGTCTAGAGTAAGTCAACATACAGGCAGGATCTCTGAGTATCGTCCCTGTGCTCAAAACTGTGTTCAAGTCAATATTACACTAATTTATTCAAAGCCTCTTTGAGTTCATTATATAGTCAGTCACTGCTCAATGTTCTGAGTACACAGTTTCGTGCAAGTTAAAGTAGCAGCTATGTCAGCTGTGACACCTGTGATCTTTTGTCCCTCATATATTCACCCCATGTACACCATTCCATTAACCATTTTGCTAAATACTTATTGATCATACATTTGATAAATTTTTGTGTGAGTTGCCAAACATTTTTGTAGAAAATTTGGTGTAGGAGACCAGAAGACATACATCTAATCTGTTGAAAACTTACAGTGATAATAAAGAAGACAAAGATGGAAAATCTAAATTATGGACCAAACTTAGTACCAGAGGTGTGAAAACAGAGCACTCAGGGCCCACTAGAAAAAGCATAAGAGTGAGTGGAGATGAGTTTTGAGCTATATTCTGAAGGATGGATTTTTTTTTGTCTGAATGTATTATTGCTCAAAGTACTAACTGGATGGGGAATAAATCTCTACACTGAAAGCTTTTCGATGTTGTTTTTTTATCTCTAAAAATTTTTCACTCTTATCCCACCTAACTAACTCTTTTTTATTATTGTGATCTCCATTTAAGTCTCATTCCCTCCAGGACATTTTCACTGAGCAACCTCAGAAAAGTTCAAAAATTTTTCTATGATAGCACCAAGTGACTAGTTGATTAAAGACCCTCTTTTTCATAAAGTATCCAATCTGGGTAGGTAGTATAGATGAATAGATAGAAGTGGATGAATGGATGGATGGATGGATGGATGGATGGATGGATGGATATGTAGGTGGATGGATAAATCAATAGATAGGTGGATGGGTGATTATGGCTACAGAAAAGGGTACCAAGGGAAGAGACCACATGCTAAAAGCCAACTCCTGTTCTAATTCAGTTTTATTCATCATACAAATGGACTGTGATTTACCTTTACTAATCTGTCCACAGATTATCTACAGAAGAAAGAAGAATTCAAATGAAAAGGGGCTTATGCTTTGTTGTTGAATATGAATGTAACAATTTGTTTGCCATGGAAGTTACATAGCAGAGCTATTCCTCAACTTGAAGCCGTGTGTGTGTGTGTGTGTGTGTGTGTGTGTGTGTGTGTGTTCTCTTATATATGAGCTTAGCACTATTCTTAGCTCTATCTTACTAAGATCTGTCTTACACTCTAAATGGGAAATAATGAAATGGAAATTTAACATACAGAATTGCAGGCACAATGGCTAGATGAATGAGAATTTGAAGCACATATGCAAAAGCTAGTCATGTAACACAGATTAGATTCCTTGAGCTTGGTAGTCTCAGAGCCAGTCACAATGGGAAGGAACAGTGATCACAGGTGAATCAATGGCAGTGTGCTGGGATGATCCAGTCTCAGACAAGGGATGACATGTTTCTTATACTATTAACTCTCATCAGGCTTCTAGATGTTTGGGAGACAGAGATGAATTGAATACTGCTCACGTTTTTTAGGGGCTTACAGTCTCTCACCATCACAAACACTTAAACAGACACATAATATATTGTGTTGATGATTGAAGTGGGAAAACTCACACATGTTCTTTTGTCTGTGTGTGTGTGTGTGTGTGTGTGTGTGTGTGTGTGTGTGTGCGCACGCGCACGTGTGTGCACATTCCTGTGCATGGTTGCCATCAAAGAGATTCCTTAAATTTCCCCATGCCCTCAGAATTTAGATCAGCAAAGATATCTATCTTATTTCTCTCATTTTTGGAGAAACACAAAATTTATAGAACTCAATGAAGAAAATACAAGAGCATACATTATTGTGAACTAGAACATTATAGACTGGGTACAGGAATTGGGAAAATAGACAAGTTTAGATAGTGATTTTTTTTTGCCAGCCTGATTTTGATCAAGTTACTTTGTTACCCATACTCTCCAAGTGTTGTCTTATCAAGTGGAGATAGTGATGAAGGTCTCATTTGTTTCAGGAAAATGTGAAAGGAGACCTGCAAAGGCTTAAGACCCTGAATAGACCTGTATTTCTTTTAGAGAGGCCACTATTAATACACATGTTCTTAAGCCTAATCCCTATGAATCCTTAATTTTAATATTTGTGATTCTGATAGTTTACATCCAGAGTTTTAATTTCTAATTAAAATTTGTTTGCATATAATTCATTAAAGAAATATACAGCCAGATTGTATTGTCTTAAAGTAAAATGTACCTTCTAATTTAGGAAGAAAGAAAGAAGGAAAGAAAGGGTGAAAAAAAGAAAGAAAGAAAGAGAGCAAGAAAGAAAGAAAGAAAAAAAGACTACACTTTGTGTTTTAATTTTCATACTACAGCAAGCAAAATATGTTTCTCAGCATAGTCATATTCCAGCAGGGAAAAATATGGCACATAAAAATGTTTATAAATGGTAAAAAGAAAAACGTACCCGAGGGGATGTAGGGATTGAAAGCCAAGTTGGCTGATGATGGAGGTTTGTAAGAAGAAGAGAGGCTGCCAGACAACCATAGAGGCCTCAGTGAAATGCTGAGAACAGCTCCCTCTCATGCCAGGATAATAATGTAGCCTCACTTCCTCTCTGCTTCTCTTCCCTTTTACAGCCATTCATGGGAGACAATTACTGTGATGCCATCAACAATCGAGCCTTCTGCAACTATGATGGTGGGGACTGCTGCACCTCCACAGTAAAGACCAAAAAGGTATGCCAATGTTAACCTTCTCATACCTGCCTCCTCCATGGCCCTCCAGCCTGCTGACCAACATCTCTTCTACATGGTAGATGGCTTGTTGTGGCCATATTTTTGTTCTGTCTTCAGGCTTACTATCACTCACAATTTTTTTTAAATTGTTATTTTTTTAGTTTAGTAGCAAAGCTGCTATCATATACTAAGTGCTAGCTGGTCTTTGCAGAGGTGGTCCTCAAAGCTTAGCATCAGGTGTAGAAGCAGATAAATAAAAGGCAACACATTTTAAGAGAAGACTGATCAGAGAACACTGGTCACAGGAGGCTCTGCAGTATGAGTAGTAGCTATGTCACAACAGCAGGGAAAGGGACAAGGAGATGGTAAGGAAAAGGTCATTTAAATCAAGTGACTAGCTTGTAGATTCTAGAAAGAATATATATTCTAAGTGATATACCCAAGGTAGAAGGTAAGAAAACACAGGACACTGGCAACTGGAATATTTATACCTTGTGAACACACTATTATCTATTTTGCTTTTGTTTTGTACCTGTAGAATAGGAGGTCTATAACGGGCCTTTTTTGTGTGTGAGAGGGTTGGAGTGTCCTTTTATTCCCTTGGCATTAGAGCATACATACATACACACACACACACACACACACACACACACACACACAGTGGTCAATTTTTTTTATACTAAAACAGGAGCATTAAGAGCAAGATGCTCATTGACTACTCCAAAAAGTTGTCACTTCTGATAACTTCCTGAGAAAAGCTAAGACCAGAATTTGGGACTCCAGTTTTGAAAAAAAAAAATGAGACACCTGAGTACCTGGAGATAAAAAGCATTCATGTGACAAATGTGTCCACAGAGAGAAAAAAAATGCTCTGGTGCTTGCAGCCATCTGTAACATGAGACAGAAGGCCTTTCCATCTCAGAGATGATTTCCCCAAATATTTCATCATAAAACCACTGTAAACTGGGTCACTAGAAAAGAAAAGAATCTAAGTGACAGCTGAGAACTCAAAGATTATCCCACACAATCTCCCCATTTCATTACTAGGGCACTGAGGCCAGAAGGAGGGTGATTTGTGCCAGATAGTAGAGGAAATGATGCAAGCCTTCTGGCTGCCAACCTAAGCCCTCGGCTATTCTAACAACCTTAAGATAGTTGGGTTGCCTTAGGAAACAAGCTCAGGCCTCACATTTTAGAGCCTGTTAAGCACATCCTCAAATCAGAACTGTTAATGGCTCACAAATAAGAATGCTGGGGTGTTCTAAAACCCAGTCAGTCCCAAGTGGGCAGTATTTTCACAAAATGTTTGACCTTTGGTGGTTTTGGTTTTGTGCTATTACTAAAAGACTGAAGATACATGTTTTCTGATTAATATAGGAGAATAAAAGCAATTTCATGTTAATAAATCTTATGATTTTTGTCCTTAATAATGAAATAATATATACCTCCATAAAAGAACAGAAGAATATAATTAATCTCTCTGAGCCTGAAGAAAATCATGGTTGCTTTATGTTTTAAATATTTTTTCTTGTTTGACTATTTCATATACTTCTATAAGAAATTCTAGTCATTTTTACCCCTTACTCCTTCTCTCCCATTGAAACCCTTTCTTTTGAACAGGTCCAGCTCCTACTTTCTAGTCTTCATTTTGTGTGTAATTTCTTGCCTGATCATGGGTGAGGGTTGTTTACTGTAGCAAGGGCAACTTACTAATGGTTATACTACTGAAGAAAATGATATTACCTTTTGTTTTTGTTGTTGTTTTGTTTGTTTTTGCATATTTTGTAAGTATAAAGTTACGTGTAGGAATCAGTGCATTCTCAGTTTGGGTTCTAACTTCTTTTTATTTGGTATAGGAAAATTTATACGCATAAATGACTTAACATTTCAGGTATATATTTTGCTACATTGGTGTTTATTAGTCAATTGTGGTGTACAGCATTTGTGCTAAGTAACGATTTACTTTAACTCTTGTCTTGAACTTTGGAGTTATGTTCATTTCTTTGTGCACATAAGTATTTTCAGTGCTCCAATTGTTCCTTTACAAAATCATTTCTAGGGCTGAAATGACTAGAACTGAGTTGTAAGCATTTGTAAGGTTCTTGATGTCTGCTTATAGTGAATATAACCTATCATAATTCATATTTTAACTCATCGGAGTAGTCTGATTTTTCTTTTAAGTAATGAAGGGTATGGTTCTATTTTAAGTAGAACTTTCTTTAGAATTTCCATCCTGATTGAGCTCACATGTTAGTCAAATAGTGCCTCTGATTAAAATAATTTTATACTATCATAATTTATAAACTAAAATATCATGTAACTATTTGGGACCCTTTTTAAATGTATTACTGTTTTTACAAGAATGTGTTGTGGGAAGATGAAGAAGTGGGGCTGAAGTTCACACATAGACTCCAAGTTTCCAAGTTGTTATGGTAATTTACTCTGGGTGTGTGTGTGTGTGTGTGTGTATGTGTGTGTGAGAGAGAGAGAGAGAGAGAGAGAGAGAGAGAGAGAGAGAGAGAGAGACCATTTGGTTCTTTGCTCCTGAATTGGGTGCATCTGCAATAACTTCACTCTGCAGGGTCCTATAGACTGGGATTTTTCCCATTCACACCTTCTACTTTCTGCTGCCCTATCTTTCTGGATCAAGCAGTATATTTCATATGTTCAGACTTTCTTTTCCCAGTGTAATGTCTGTCCATTGAGCATCTTCTCTGGACCAGACTGTGTACCCTCAGTAGGACTAGATAGATACAACTTTTATGCTTGTTAGACCTGTCTGTTAGAGAGCCTAATAAGAAACAGTGGCATAAAAACAGCCCATCCAGTTGTCTTTGTGAACGGTTCAGGACTTCAGGGAGAAAGGTTCCCTGAAGATGGATATTTCGCTTTAAGGAGGAGGAGTGTCCCAGTGAAGGAAAATATGGTTTGGGCCAGAATGGCAGGGCTCTATGACCTAGAGGATGGATTATAGAGGCTAGAGGACTTTCTCAGGGCATGTGGGGCATTGTCATAGTTACACAACCTGTGATTCACATGTTGCAAAGTGTAGACTCCAGAAAGAAGAGAGAAAGTATCTTATGCTCAAATGTCCTCCCTTTTAAATTGCCCAATGCACCTTCTAAATAAGATTTAAGTCTCAACTTCTTGAAGCGTCTTTTGGACACACTGAGCTACTCTCTACAGAAGTCTGGTTTAAAGAGGATAGACAACAAAACAAAACACAAAAAATCTGAGGATAGCAAACATGTATGTAAATCACCTCATGTGCGAGACTTTCTCCTGGAATACCCCTGTGCTGATATTTGAGAATTCTATACAGATTACTATGCATTTCTTTCATCTACACTGCCCTTCCCTCCTTCTCTGTATTTTGTAGATATAAAATATTGAACCAAGACTCTTTTTTAATCCCCCTGTCAACACTGACAGGTCAATATTTTTTACCTGTATAGAACAGACAACTAACTTGGACTCCAAATAATTATGAGGCTTGCCCAAGTTCATTTGACCAACGATTGGCAAAGTCCAAATTCAAATCAACTTCTGTCTGACTCACAAGTCCTGCTCTTTCTTCTGCACAGGGCTGAGTTTCAGAAGGCTAAAGTACCTGTGAATAGGGCCTTGTTCTCCATGCACCTGGACATGGCTCTCTCAGTTTAGGCTACAGACATTTTATGGTGTTCCAAGGCTGCCAGGGAACTTGGGTGGGGGACCCTCCCTGTGGCACATGAAAGCAGCTATCCCAGAAGTAGTGTGGCATAGGTAATCCCTGACATCCCAGGTTGCCCAGCTTGGGGGTTATTCTGTGTATACATGGGACAGGAGAAAGTTCTGTTTCTTTTTCCAGCTTCCCCAGTAAGAAACCACTTACTGGGAAAGAGAGGCTCTCTTGATTTTGTGCTCCTGATCTTACCTGTTATGTCTATTTCATTCTCACCCATACACTTGGCCCCTATCATGGGAAATTCCCTTTCCCTGATCACCCAGTCTGGTACTCAGAAACTGATCCACAAGGCAGGGGTGCTACAAACAGAAGCATGTGCCTACTGAGCCCTTGCTAGGCAATGAATTGTGACAGGAATCTCTTGTGCATGGTGTTTCTAGAACTGTCCACTGAGGAAGAAAACAGACTCAGTCGAGTCAAATATGAGGACGAGGTGACAGAGATGTATGTGAGATTAGGATTCCACACTTCTAGAGAAGTATTTACTGACAGTTGTCTCATTGTCACGCATAGTGGTAACTACTTTTCCCTGGCATTTCACTTCACCAGTACAGTAGCTCTGTTGTAGATATTGATGAAACTTGGACATGGAAAGTCTCACATCATTCAGCTAGTAGTGAACGGATCTGAGATACAGATTGATGGTATTTAATAAACATGTCAATAGCCTCTAACCTTTATGACCATCTTTCAATGGGCTTGTGACTTGCCAAAGAAACTTGCAATTTTACTTGTAGCAAGTGTCTTCCTTTATACATATCCAGGTCCGTGTTTAAGATAGACTTCCCTAGAACTAGGGCTTTCCAGTTACTTGGCTCAGTGTGATGTCGTGAACTTCTTCTGGTCTTCCTCCTCTGTCTGTGTATATACCAGTCTTTACCAACATCCACCATGCAGAATATCCTGAGCCATGTTGATAGACAAAAGCAATATTGGAAAATTTGATAGGAGGACTTATCCAACTTCTCACCTGCCTTGCAGCATGAGATAGGCAGGAAGGGGTAGGCATACCTCCACTTCTTAAGATTGGACTTTGTCAATCATTGGTCAAATGAACTTGGGCAAGCCTCATAATTATTTGGAGTCCAAGTTAGTTTGTCTGTTCTATACAGGTAAAAAATATTGACCTGTCAGTGTTGACATGAGGATTAAAAAAGAGTCTTGGTTCAATATTTTATATCTACAAAGTACAGAGAAGGAGGGAAGGGCAGTGTAGATGAAAGAAATGCATAGTGATCTGTATAGAATTCTCAAATATCAACACAGAGGTATCCCAGGAGAAAGTCTCACATATGAGGTGATTTACATAATCACCTTAAGATGGTGGCTTGTTATTCTTGTTGGAGCCACAAGCCTTGTACAAACACAAATCAGCTGTCCATTATGGATTCTCTCATTCTAAAAAAAAATGTAGTAACTTTAATAAGTTAATGTATTGGTGATAATATAGCAAATGAGGTGTATTAACAAAGGTGTAGAGAATCTGTTACACAGCGGATGAGACTGTAACATAAGTTACAGGATGAGGCCTTCCATAAGGCCTTAGGTGAAAGGGTTAAGAAAAGAGCAGGCACAGGGTAAAGGAAAGAAAGAGTGTCTTTGGCAAAGGGCACAGACTATACTAGAACCCAGATATCAATTAGGGAAAGTGTGAAGGAAGTCACATCTTGCTTCACAGAGCCAGATAAGAACACAGAAGAAGAAGAAAGAAGGCTAGAGGGATAAGGATTTTACAACTTAAGCCCGTGTGTCTGATAATTCTCCAAAGGTGATGGGAAAATACAGCAAGTATTGCAAGCATCACACTGGCTTAGAGGAGCCAAGAATGCTCCTTAGAAGACATGCTATGCCAAACTAAAAGGATTAGTAGCAGCAAAAAAGCAACTAGCTAAACAGCATCCCAATAATTTCATGGCTGATCACAGATACCAAAGGTATTTCTGTCCCCCTCCCATTCAAGATTGGCCATGACATTTTCATGTGGATCAGACACAGAAAGGACATTAAATTTGTTCCTGTGAGGGAATTCAATTATGCTCTCTCAAAAAGTTATCTTCATTGCCACTGTCACTGTTACCAATATCATCCATCATCTTCACCATGACACTCTCAGTGCCAGCATTGACATGACCAATATCACCATCACCGTGACCAGTACCATTATGATCATTGTCACCATCATTTAATAAACATATATTTTGTGACATACACTGTGCTGAATTTTTTTTTCTGGTTTTCATACTTTGTGGAAAGAAGTTTCTCTTGATACGATTCTTTTTACCTCCATTTTATTGAAAGAGAAACTGGAACTCAGAGAAGGAAGTGATTTGCTTGAGAGCATACCTTAAGTCAATTACAGGGCAGGAGCTCAATCCTAAGTTCTCCTTCCATCTCTACCAGTACATTTCCTCATTATACCTATGTACATTGTCATCAATCATGAATAATTTACCCACACTTGAGCACTCTAGTCTATCCATTCATTGTGTTGTGTCAGGCACTGTATCCATCCCACTCCCAAGGACCATATTATTTGTATGTGTCGTGTCTTTATCTACTTGACTTGTTAACTATTTATATGTACACTGTACAGTCCCTGAGATTCAGGGAGATACAGTGACTGATCCAAGGTGTCATAGCATAGGTACCTTGTTATGGTATAGCAGAACTAAAGCTTTCAGACTGTCAACAAAAGGTACCTCTTGTTTCTTACACACACACACACACACACACACACACACACACACACCACACACACACACACACATGCACATGCACACGCTCTACACACGCACACGCACTACACACTCACACACACACACATCATATTTTACCTGCCACCTCCCTGTTGAGTATGAGTCAGAATCTAGCCCTTGCCTGTCTCCCAACCTGAGACAAGAGCCACAGTCAGAGCTTTGTGATACATTTGCCCAGGCTGCATTCCTAAGCCATTCGCACCCATAGATATAGATGTAAGCATGGGCAGCTGACCCAGATGAGAAAACCCAGGTCTGAGCACCATCCTGTAATCAAGAGGAAAAGGAAGAGAATCTTCCCTTGATTCACTGATTCAGTCTTGTTAACAGAGCCTGGCATGAGACAGCATAGCTACATGGTTACTGGGCATCTTCAAATATTATCTAGTCACCATGGTGTGTGGCAGGTTTCCATGAAAGGCCACATAGAAAGAACTCTAGATAGGGATTCAGAAACTGGAAATCAAGCTCATAGTTCTTGCCATATCGAACTGTGATTCTTGTCCCTATGCATAGGAATCTTCCTTTGCATTGCGAAGAGTTTGACTCTTTTTCTTGCTTTTGGGGGAATGGGCATGACACTGAGAAATGATGATAAACACAGATGCATGTTCCTGGCTACCTGCCAGCTAATGACTCACTTCTTTGCATCTTAGTTTCCTCTAAGGTATAAGACAGGGATAGTAAGAATAGCTACCTTATTAGGGTTGCTGGGAAGCACAGAATGAGATAATGCAGGTAGAGATTAGCTCAGGACTAGGTTCACCATAAGGGACAAAGGTCTAAGAACTGGTTTGGAGAGGAGCTGATTTCATTGACTCTCACCGGAACATTGTGGGGATTTTATGAAGGCATCATCTTTCACATGGAGCCTACACATGAATTCCAAGCTTCTACCATGATCTCATTAATATACCTACATTTAAAGAAAATGATATACACAAGAAGGTGTTAGATTTCCTTTGGAACCCAAGCGTTCTCGACTTTTATCATAATTTAATTGAATTCTCTACTGTTTACTTGTAGATGTGTCTGTTTAAGAAATGTTAAAACTTCTAGCGTTGGCCTTGCTAGGATGAAAAATAGTAGTCTCAATCAAATGTAACCAGACCAGTGTGAGAATCAGCTGGTGCCAGAGCTCTGCCTACCCATGACTTTGGAGAAGTTAGTAGAACTAAAGAGGGTAGGGGAAGAAACAGGCAAGATAGAGTGTGTTGATAAAACTCTGTGTTTCTAGTTCGTAGGCAAAAAGTATGAGTAGCTCAGTGGGAGAAAGCTTGTTTAGCATGTATAAGGCTCTAGACTTAACACAACACAACACACACATACACACACACACACACACACGAGCTACAATATTTAAGTATTTTTTTCTGCACAGGGTTTGCTTTCTTATTTTTTCCATACTGAGAAATATTTTCAGCCATATTGGATAATAGATCATGATGATCAATGCTTACTATACAAATCAGGAAACTCCATGATGTGTGCTAGTTATCTGTTTCTGTATTCATGTGCCCAGCCACTGATGAGTCTACTCAGGGCTATCACTTGGTTAAGATTCAGTTCAACACTAGGCCCTCCTCCTTCCCCAACTGAGCAGACACACAAATGAGCAGCAATTCTGTGTAGAAAGGGTATAAAAATAATATGCTGTGATATTCTAAGACCAAAGAAAGGGGGATGAAACTTGAGCTAAGACATGGAGAAGAACAGTTAGGACAGAGGAAACTAAAAGGCTAAAGACATAAATACAGGAAAATATGTGGAGTGTTTAAAAACTCTAAGTGACTACACCACCAAGCAGGTAGGAGAAAATGTACAGGTAAGGTCTGAAAATTATATAGTGCTCAGATGACATCAGGCCTTAACCACTTAGGGTTGAGTGGTTTAATTTTCTTCCAAGAGACAGAATTTGCCAAATACTTGGGTGTGCAGGCAACAGATATGAAGTTGCCCCCGTGATACAGAGCTCCATAAGAAAGAGTTACAGGGAGAGTATAAAGAAGCCAGTAGAGGTAACTGGAAGGTTTTAAGGATAGAATTTGAGCAAGGTCAGGAGAAAGGGTTGGGTGAGAGATGGACAAGTTGAAGACAAAGTCTAGATGGAGATGTGAAAAAGGTTACAAGAGGCTGGGAAGATGGTGGCATATGTAAGAGAAAAGTCTGACTCTGCATGTCCTATCCTTGACTGAGTATACCCAAAGTGTTAGGCCATGTTCTGGGGGATTCTGTGTGTTTCCTCATGTTTTATCCTCACAACTGTATGACATGAGGTATTACTGTTATTTTAATATCTGTTTTGTACATGTAGAAACTATAGGCTATGAGACAGAAAGTTTTAGCCAAACTCTTCAGTGAGCATAAAGCAAAGACATGTAGTCCAGGCCTTTGGGCTGCCAGTGTGGTCCTCTCAAGACTAGGTCAGCAATTGGAGTTTGCCTCAGATCCTTATTTACTTTCTCCACCCGGGAGAGGGGATTTCTCTTTGTATATTTTCCAGTTCTAATCCTCCTGAAAATGAAGAGGCTGTGGAAAATAAGTCTGAGAAAAACTCTAGGAAGAATGCTTGACAATGGTTTTATTTTGGTGTGGTTTTTTGTTTGTTTTGTTTTTTGTTTGTTTTGTTTTGTTGCAAATTCTTAGAGTCTAGAATGCAAATGTCCCAAAGAAGGAAAATGATGTGAGTGTAAAGGTGAAAATGGGTGCTCAGTGGGGAAGGACTGAAACTGACGAGTACCAAGTCCCTGTTAATTGAGATATAATATAAAGCGATATCTTAGACATGGGAGGGGGCCACAGGAAAAACAGAGAGTAAATCACTCTTTCTGTTGCTTAGGCTCTAAGAAAACAGTACTGAACAAAATTGATCCCATCTATGTCAGTATCAAAGAATTATATTAATGTATTAATTAATTGTATTAATACAAAGATGTATTAGTGTATATGTCATGTATGTACATGAATGTTTGTCTGTACAATTGATCACTTAGTTTATCAAGCCCCATGTTAGATATTTTTCATGAGCTATTTCGTATATCCTTTATCACAGTGTGAGGAGATGTAAGAATGTATTTCCACTGTTCTTATTTAATGAATGAGTTTGCTAAGAATTCACATATTCAAGGTTTCCCCTGAGATAAGTGAGAAAGAGGAGCGAAGGTTAATAACTTAAATGTAAATTAGTACAAATATTTCAAGTTGGAGAGGAGTTGATAGTTATGGACATGTGTGTGTGTGTGTGTGTGTGTGTGTGTGTGTGTGAGAGAGAGAGAGAGAGAGAGAGAGAGAGAGAGAGAGAGAGAGAGAGAATATTAGTCCACAAGTACATAATAATAAGGGAGAGAAAGATGCTCTCAGAGACAGTCGTGAGCACTTGGAGACCCTGCCTAGGCAGGAGGCGAATGAGGTCATTAAATCCGTCTGCGCAGATGGGGGACCCTCTGGGGAACGTTATAAGCAAATGTCATGATGCAATACGGTGCAATCGACTTGCGTTAGTTCAGGCTGGGACTCCAGCAGGGACTGCACTGTGATCTGTGGAAAGATGGATCACGTGCTGGATGAGGAAGACACTTGCTCTGTTGGGCTTTTCCTACCACTTTCTAGAAAGGCCAGCCAGCCCAAGGTCACAGAGCACATACAGGGATGGACTGGAAACGGAACTTTGGCCTCGCACTTTTTCTTATGCTAAAATCTGTTTCCAAGAAAGGTCCTCCTAAAAAAATTTAATTCAGAACTTTTATGTAAAATGCTCTTTGTTCAGGACTTCAGGCCCCATGCAAGTTCACACGAAATTGTTTTATACATTCTTTTTCCTTCATTTTGCCTCCCTGAAGGAACTAGACTACTATGTATAGAAAGCTTTGTTTTTTTAATGACGTGTTCACATCCTTTATTATAATCTGTTCAACACAGAAGTTGTTAGTTCATTGTACAATTATTCTATCAGATCTCATTAGTGTTCACCACGATTTTTAACCAATGTTGCTCGGCCCATGAACTTGCTCAGTTCCTTCTAAGGTGTAGACATGAGTAGTTTGTCATACTTTAAGTAGCTGATAGATCATATACTTTGAGGAAAAAGTCTATTTTTTAGTTTCAATTTCATTTTAGTGATAAAAAAAAGTTGATGAGTATAGTACTGTAAAAGGGAATCAGAATCAGTATTTTCCTGTCTGAAAAGTACATTCCCTGACAGAAGCACTTCTTCAAATGTAGTCTGCTACAAAAAATGGCTCTTGTGTTTTGGGAAAAGTATTATTCTAATGCTATCAAAAAGTAGAACTGTCATTTAAACTTAAATTTATTTTTCAAATCTAGTGACTGCCCCCGTCTTTTTTACCACCACTCTGAAAACCAGACCAAAGAATCTAACTCATTTTTGTTTTTCTCTCTGCAGGTCACTCCCTTTCCTATGTCCTGTGACCTACAAAATGACTGCGCCTGTCGGGACCCTGAGGCCCAAGAACACAGCCGGAAAGACCTTCGGGGATATAGCCATGGCTAAGGAAAGACAGGTGTCAAAGATTTCCCAACGCCAGGACCCGCATCCCTCTGGTATTGATTTCACAGTCTGCTGCTCAATGAAATGGCCTCTCCACACCAGGGATCCTTAGCACCCAACCGGTCTGCCTTTAATTTCACCCAGGAAAGACCAACTGTGGGGCAATGAACTGAGTCTCACCATGCTGAATGATGGAGTGGAATACTATCCTGTAGTCTAAGATGGATTGCATACACAGCATGTAGTCCCAGAGCTTCTGAAAGTTCTTTCCATGTCTCACATGACCATAACCCAAAACAACAACAGAATTGTATGTGTATCAAGGAGTATGCACATCTGTGGTTAGTACACAGGCATGCATACACACCCACGAAAATGTCTGTGTGAGGGAAGTTTGGACACTGAGTAGAAAACAACTGGAAAAAAAAAATGAACAATATCCAAAAAAGTTCAATCTTTCATTTCCCAAGCTCCTAATGAGCACTGTTCTTGGGAGAAGTGGGTTACAGAACTACGACCAAGTAGTAAAAAGCTAATACATCTCAGAATCTGAGGCTCAGAATATGTAGTACGTTACCATTGTGTAGAGCTTTGGGACTGGAAGTGAAATGGTTGTAATCACCAACCTTCTAGGCACTAGGGCTTCCCAAATGGTAAATATTCCAAGGTGTACAAAGCTCCCCAATTATTTTTGTTGCCATGGGGGTTTTGTCCCAACACTAGGGTGCAAGGCTGAGCTGGAAATGGCTTACGACTGCAGAATTAAGGTATTCTATCAGCTCCCTGCTTGAGGCTTGAGGTCTTCATACCCCACCCCACCCCCAGATTCCACCCATTTTCCAGATCTTACCTTGGGACCACATTTGCTGCTATTCTTCCTGCTGCTCTGTCCAATACATTGAGTACCCTAAGATGGTAGAACTAGGTTAGAACAAACTCCATATAACCAAGTAGACTGCCTCAAAGTGATTCATATTTTCCCACAATTCCTCACTTCTTGGCCCATCCACAAGAAAAAAAAAAAAACCTTCATGGGCCTAAGTCTTTCATGAGTAGACTTCTCATTCTGGAAAAGAGTTGAGGGATGCCAGGTGCTGGAGCCCTTCCTGAAAGTCCAGAATGTCTAAGCCAGTGTTAGATTTTCTAATCAAGTGGAACAGTGTTAAACTTGAGAATGCTGGAGCTATCCAGAGACTGTTGGAATAGCAAGGACTTGAGTTATTATCCTTATCCAAGTCTTCCTAGCTCTTTAGGCTAGAACAAGCTTTGGTCTTGAGACTCCCACTATTACTCCAAGCAGATACAGTTCTGAAACATCTTGGATATTGGTAACGTAGACTGTATACTATAGGAACATTGAAAGGAAACCCTTGAGATCCAGACTGAGCACCCAATATAGTCGTCACATTTTCCACATAAATTTTCAGATGTTAGGACATCTTTCCACATCCATTACTGGGCACCATTCCTTCCCCTCCCATGTTTAGTCTTTAAATGTTAGGATGAAATGAGTCACCTGAACAGGGAAGCCAGAAATGTATGCACAGCCTTTTTTTTTTTTTTCTGCCTCTTTTCAGTTACCTATATATACACTCTGAATTAATATGGGAAGAGATTAACACAGGATGATGTGGATAGAATAGCTAACTTTGACATAATTTATAAGAGGTGGAGCAGAGTAGCAATGATATGAGAGGATCTAAATGAATTATACAACACAAAGATGACAGTACATCAGTTGATCTCAAGTCTAGTGGAGATAACCAATAAAAGAAAAGTCTGGGACGGAAATCAAAATGCCAGCCCAGCATTAATTGTCAATCCATCATGTTCCCTTTTCTACTAGGAACGACAATAACTTTGCCAACTGTGTTTTCATACTATGACCAATAGCTTTTTTCCTGCTGATCAAGAACACATGAAAAGGTACCTATTGACTATCTGTGGTCTTTAATATCAAGAAATGTACCAAGGTGTTTTTGCACTGGTACCCACAAATATTGATACAGTGCTTATAATATGCAGCTTGTCCTGTCCTTTAGCCTCTGAGGTGGAAGCCTAGAGTGGAGAAGTGGCCATCAACATGATGGAAAAGCATTTTGGCTCCTCCAAATTATATCTCATTTATGCATAGGTCATTACCCTCTGGGATTTCTTGGACCAATCTTAGAAAAATATAAGAACAATCTTTCATGGAACCAGCCTCATTATGATCACCTCTCTAAGGTCTTCAAACTTTTATCAATGCTTCAGGTCCCTCTCTTGCTTAGATGTGCTGTGTTAGCTTAGAAGGGACAAGCAAAAGAGTGGTGACAGGGCCATCCCTCCTGATAAGTAATCCAGAAACCTCCAAAGACCCAAAGATGGCATTATCAATAGGAGGGCTGTAAAAACTAAAAAAGATCTCAAGAACTTCTCCCAATCAATCCTCACCCAACTCTGTCTTGGGTCTCATTGTCAACTGTTCTTATGCTTTCCAGCTGGGCAAAGATTCCTGGAGGCTGACTCCTCTGTTAAGATTCATAGACTGAATTGGAGATGGGTGAACATTTCAGGAAGAGCCCTATCCAGTTTCTTCCTTAATGCCATTCAAGCCTGTTATGAACAAATTCATATTTGCTGAGCCTAATAGATAAAAGAGGCTACCCAATTGGTAGCCTGCCTCATGCCCACAAGGGATGTGTAATTCATAAAGTCTTCTCAGACCTTAGTGCAGGACAGTCAGCTGTATTTTTGCAATGCACTGATTCCCAGTTTTATTTTCTTCCTGAGAATAAACTCCTTGTCACATCTCCTCAGTCATCTGTTTTGGACAATGGGATAATCAGGAGGAGGCGGGTCTGAAGCACTATTGTACATCCACAGATTAGGGGCCCTAAAGCACTTGGGAGATCTGCAGCTGAAGCAGTATAAGTCTGTTAGCAGCAAGGAAGCAAAGATGAGATGGACAGTTCTCTGAGCCCCATCTGGGAAATTGTTCCAAACCGCAACATACTGTCTGCTCAGAGGACTTGCATTACCTCCTAGATTTTGTGCCAATAGCCTCATGAGAGAAGTCAGTGTGGGAAGTCAGTCAGTCCTTGGGAAGTCAGTGTGGGTAGGTGAGGTGGTGTGTAAAGCAAAGGAGAGATTAAAGGTCTTAAATAACAGGCCTTTGGAGAAGGAGGGGATCAGCTGCTGCTCTTGGCCTCAGCATACTGGACCACTGCCGAGACCATTCTCTGTCTCATTCCCACATTGGCCAATGCTTAAATGCTATTTGTTGAAAATAATTCTTTGGGACAGATTTCAGCTACCTCCCTTCCACGTTTGATTTAACTTGGTTGTAACTGTCAATTTGTTAAAGGTCTTACCTGTGTGGATTTTTAAAAAGAGAAACAAATAGAAAAAGACATGAAAGAAAGAAAAGAAAAGAACAGGAAGGAAAGCAGTCATGTTAACTGTTTCAGTGTCTGTGTGTGTCTGTGTGTCTTTATGTGTGTGTGTCTGTCTGTGTGTGTCTGTGTATATCTGTGTGTCTTTATGTGTCTTTATGTGTGTGTCTGTGTGTCTGTGTGTGGGAGTCTTTATGTGTGTGTGTGTGTGTCTGTGTGGGTGGGTCTTTGTGTGTGTGTGTCTGTGTGCCTGTGTGCCTGTATGAATTTTTTCTGAAACTACTTAAAGTGAGTAATATTTTAAATAGAAGGAATTGAAGGTGACAAAGCTGTAAAGAGTGAAATTAATAGAAGACAAAGTGATTACAAAGGACTAAATTGCATGATTAAAGCCTAAGAACATGAGCCTTCCTTATCTTCATGCTTCCTCGAGGAGACTATTTTATAGACTGAGTAGGTAGAGATGACATAGAGATTTTTCTAGAAGATGTAGAATGGGACTCTATGGCTCTGACTAACATTTTCTGAACATTGTGGTAGGTCCAGGAAATAAGTCATTTTTCTCTCTTGAGTTGTTGTTAGCTAAGCATTCAGTTCATTTCTTTGGTGACTGTCCATGGTAGAGGGGACGGGGGAGGGTTTGATATTGATTTTTACCAAAATATTAAGGATACAAACTGTGTCTTTGTCCTTTTTCCACTCTAAGATACTTGTATTTGCCAGTACAGCCCTGAGCTCCCTAAAGACTGCACTGAGCACCACGCTGCACAGCTCTGTTTTTATGAAGCTGCTCCGAGGCCAGGCAGGTCATCCCACTGAATACCGAGAAAGAAAACAAACCAAGTATACAACTAAGTAGAGAACAAAGTTTCTAAAACTCCTTCTTCTGTGATTTATTCAAGTTTTTCCAAATTCCTAGCTATCATTTCCTCTGTAAAAACAATGTGATAATGATCAAGATAGAAGTTTATATGTCTGGCCAAAGCTTCAGAATGCTTGTCTTCAGCCATCAATTTACTCAGTGATCTTGGATAAATCATCAGATTGCCTCCATATTTTCCTCAGTTTCTCTAGCTGAAAAATGGGGATACTACTACTTACCTACCTCACAGTAGGAGGATCATGAGGCCCTACAGAAGACATAGCCTGATGCAAAGTCCATAGGTATACTTTTTTCCCATCAATGCACAGGCTCATTGCCCTTTTCCGAGACAGGGAGTGCTTGATTGACATTTCATGGCACAGAGCTGGAAGGCCTGGATTACCATCCACCTTAAGTGAGTGTACTGGGGAATATTCTCCTCTTCAGATAAGTTTTCCCTCCATTATTCTGGCCTTTACTGATCCAATGATCCAATGATTTGATTAAAATTCAATGGCTTCCTACAGTGTAAAAGTCAGTCTACTGTCATCTAGTTAAGATTGGGGTGAGGGAGAATTTCAAATTTACACAGTAAGAGGGTCTGACATCTCTTTTCCAGCAGAATTCTCACTTCTCAGACTTAGTTTCCACACCACATGGTCCATTAAGAGAAGAGATGACATTCTGAGTGTAAGTTGGGCTTCGTAAACTTCACACCAGCAGCCAGTGAGAAAAACTTTGAACAATGATTGAGTTGCTTTCTTGGGTCTCTATAATCAATAACCTGTCTGCAGATATCTATCTATATAAAGATATTATATATGAATAAAAATTTACATATATATGCACATGTATATATAGCTGTACATATATGTGTGTATATATATACTTAAATGTAATATTTACAAAACTGTGATCTCGTCTAGAGAAAATGTATTCATAATCAAAACTGCTCTTCCATATTTATGTATTATACCTTTTTATTACTGTCATAATTATTGAGGGTATTTCTAATTATTATGATGTTAGAAATCTGTTTAGCACCTTCTGGAAGCAACCAAAAAATATGACTTTTCATTGAAGTGCTTAGAATCTGTTCTCATGAGAATTCTACTGGTCTACTGTAAAACAAACAAATAAAAATAAACAAAAAAAAACAGAAAAAAAGGAAGAAAGAATGAAAGAGAGAAAGAAAGAGAGAAAAGAAAGATTAAAGCAAAGTAAACAGCAAAAAGTGAATACAACCCTAAGCTTGTTCCTGTACCTCACGCGCAGAAATGTGCTGCTCTTGTTTTGGGTTTTATTTTTCCTGTTCATGTGTTTTTATGGATCTAAGTTAAGTCTTTCAGCAATATATAAAAATGTAAATAGTTAACTTTATTTATTAAGAATGTCATCTTTTTTAATTTATATTTACACGATGGTTCATCTAATTTATTTTTTCTATACGGTTTTAAATACTCAAACATATTTTTCTGTTCATGGTATTTTTTATGCTCTTCTCATGGATTTGTGTTTCCATACTGTTTTCTCTGGTCTCAATTACAGGTTAGATCACACACACACACACACACACACACACACACACACACACACACACACAAATAATGTCAAAGACAAATATTTTGCCACTGTTGATTACTATACCTTAAAGTTCTATATTATGAAAATATATAATAGCTTGTCTGCTTCAGCATGTTGTTGTGTGGTTTTTGACTGCTATAGAGTCATAAAGAATGGTTATGCGTGCGCGTGCGCACACACACACACACACACACACACACACACACACACACACACACTCACACACACATGCACACAAGCCCATGCAATAGCATGAAAGAGAACAATGTGAGCTTCTAATTTTTTTAAAAAAATCAATTTTAAAAAAGCATTAAATTGAACTCAATGTATATCCAGTCCTCTAATATAATTCCTGAAAAGTATCTATATTTTATACATGCAAAAACTGTCCAACATTATTATACATTGAAAGGTATTTCCATTCTATGGCACCAAAGCATATATCCCTTGTCCTTACATACTGCTATTTGGACTCTTGTCTTCAACAATGTATTCTGAGAATATTTTTATTTTCATAACAAACAAATAAAAAACAAAACAAACAACAACAAAAAGGAACACAACCCGTCTTCTGGATGTTACACTGTCATTGTAATCCTGAGCTCACTACAGAAATTAATACTACACAAACCCTGCAAAAGTCTGGGTCCTTCAATGTTACATCATAGATCAGGGATTGAGGGGCTAGTTATGATGCCTCTCTCCCGAAGGAGCTATTGACAATTCATGGTTGCAGGAGGAGAGAGGTATCATTTTCTTCAGTGTTGTAAAAATTGGCAAGGGGCCTATGTTCCAATAAATAACCCTTTATCCAAGCTCATCCAAGCAAAACTCATTAAGTTAAATGCAAAGACCAACAATATCATCAACAACAACAATGAGTGAGAAAGCTAACAAGGAGGAAGGGCATGTGCAGGGGCAGGCAGGGTAGAGAGAGTGAGGAGTGAATAGGATCACAACCCAATGTATATGTATAAGGTTTTCAAAATGATGTTATGTGAAAAATAATACATTTAAGAGAATGAACACTTAACCACCCAGTCCATCACGTGAGCCTGCATTGAGACTGAAGATTGCTGCTTCCTCTCTCTCTAGCCCATTTTATTGTTCATTTGTCCCCGGCTAGTAAGTAGCTACGCAGTCTTTGGAAAGTTATTAAATTGTTTTAAGGTTTTGTTTTACTATCTGTGAAATGAAAATAAAATATCAACTTCATAAGATTCTTAATTGAGTTCTTTTTAAAAGATAAGTTTTCAGTGATTCAGAGCATTCTTGGACAAGGGTTGCATTGGCTCTTGTCAGGTTGAGACCAAAGCTGCTTGTGACAAGTTCTAATAACATATTAATTTTACAGTTGACTTTATTTTAAAAAAAAAAATGAATGAGGACGATATCTCTTGAAGACGTGATACTTGACTAGGCATCTATGTAGCAGTGGCACTGTGCACTGAGCTGTTAGCTGGCAGTTCAAAGTATATTTTTGTATGCTGATGCTTAAGATCGTGAGTTTAGTACAAAAAGAATTGTTTGGGGGGAACATCAGTTGGAATTATTTTTGAGATCACGATAAGGCAAGTCAGGATTACCCATAATGTAGTTTTGAAATCATTAAAATACAATATATCAAGAATCATGAGGGAAGCCACTAGACCAACCAATGAGAAACATTGCTAAATGCTCTCCTACTCCATAACTAGGTTTGTTTGTTTGTTTGTTTGTTTGTTTGTTTGTTTCTAAGACAGGTATTCTTTGTCTATGTCCTGAGACTTGCTCTATAGACCTGGCTGGTCTTGCACATTTAACTGCTTCTGTGATTAAAGGTATGCCATCATACCCTGATCCATAACTAGTTTTTAGTGATAAGGCTCATGTAACATATTTTCTGAGTTATATTTAGTTCACTATGAAAAAAAAAGCTTTATAAGATAAAACTTATAGGATGGCTTCATAAGTAAAAACAAATATTTCCCAAGTAAAAAGATTATACTCTATGGTGTTAATCTATCTGAGTATTCTGCAGGGTTTTGTCTAAATAAAACAAAACTTCTTTGTCAGCTCTAGCTTAGAGTCAAGATTGTCTTCTCTATAACTTAAAGAAAAAGAAGGGGAGGGGAGGAGGGAGAAAGAGAAGCCAACTGCAGAACTAACTGCTTCTTTACAGCATTTAATGGGAAAATGGTTTCTTTCTCACCTCAAATCAGGCAAAAAGCACAAGATTGGAGAGCATTCTGTGATGCTATACTGTCATTAGCAAATGACTGAGTGGTAGTAATCACAACTGAGGATAAAAACACAGCCTGTCTGGTATTCAACTCAGGGATCCTTTATTTTTTGAGTAAATGTTTTAAACACTAAAGGAACAAGGTTTAAGTTGAAAGTCAATGTTGCTATGGAAGGAACCAAGTCCAGGGACAATCCGCCCTGTGACTTTGAGCAAATTCCTTGCCTTTGTGAAGACAGAAGGAGCTGCTAATGAGAGAATGCAGGTGCTGTGATTAAGCAAATGAGACCAGCAGTTGCATCTATCACTCTATGAAGGATTTTAAAAAGTAAAGCAAGAGGCTCCTGGCACAGATACTGCAGATTTGCAGCTCAGTCTCCATGGCTGCCTCACCAGGCCTCCGTGGAAGAGGCTGCACCTAATCCTGCAGAGACTTTATGGGCTAGGATAAAAGGGTATCAAGGAGCGGGCACTTTCTCAGAAGAGGAGACAGGAAATCTGGGGATATGAAGGGGGAATGGGAGAGTTTGCGATGTAAATAAATAAATAGCATAGTGCTCTTAAGAAACTGAAAAAGACTGAGGTATTAGATATTTGAAATTGGAATTTCCTGCTTGTTAAATGATGTGATTAGATAAAGTCATCTTTAGAGTCTTGAACATTCTACAATTTAGGAAATAGAGAAAGGGAGACCAGGTGATCAAGATTTGGAAAATCAATAAATGTTCTTTTGCTTATATGACTTAGTATGTAGAGTGTCAACTACCACATGAAAAGCTCTGGGTATGATTCCTACATTACATAAAACTTGTGTCATAAACAAGCCAAACCAAAAAAAAGAACTATACAAACACAGTTAATGGTCTTACAAGGGGTGTATCATGATGAGGTCTCAGTAGGAGGAAGGCTTTGGGAAGCTCTCAGAAAGAAGCTGGGATCACAGCTGTTAACATGTTGTATTATCCTGAGCAGTACCTCTTACTTCTGTTCAACTCTCTCATCAAAACTGGGGTGTCCTAGGAAAACAATGAATATTTAAGTGAAGTGTCTAGCAAGGAGTATGGTAGGTACCCGTGAACTATTACGTACTAGTCCCAATGTTCTCTACTTTTCTCTATTCCACGTCTGACTTGCACAATAGGAAGTATGCAGCAGAAAAGGTGGCGCATAGTTAGTTAAGGAGGTGTCCTACAAAGATCTCAGCTCCTTGGTATTTACACAGAGAAAGCTTACATCATTTTCATATCACCAAGATAGACGTTCTGCAAGTCATTAAGCTTGTTTCTATCTCTATGAAACTAGACAAAGCTTGGCCTTGAGCCAAACATATTGAATAAGTCCAGAGTGAAGACAAATTTGAAAAATCAAAATCAGCACAATTCCATAGCTCTTGGAATGTGCATCAAAGGGGTAACAAGAAAAGCAAGCACGGATAAAGCATCTCTTTCTTTAATATGTGGAAGTGGATTAGTGATTTCTTTAATTTTAACAAAATACTGTGATTATAGGAATCCCAAGGGCCAGTCTTGTAGATGAGAGAAACTGAGGATCAGAGTTTTGCTAATTTTTTTCATAAATAATGAGTGCTCCCCAGATCAAATCCTAATCATTTTGAGATTTACACAGTATAGTCCAGACCTTTTCTTGTCATATTTTGAGTCTGTTTAAAGAAAAAAACCTAAGTCGATCAAGGATGGGAACTACTTAAGCAGAATCTGACTGATAGCCATTGTAATGCTGGGTCAAGACTCATCTCGGATTTACCATCCAATCTAAAAGATTAGCACCCAGCTCACTGGCATGCAGTTTATTTGTGTACATGGCAGTGTTTTAACTACAAGAAGCAAACTAGGCAGTGTTTTAACTAGGGGAAGTGGGCAAGAATAAATGATACAGGCAGAGATAATGATGTGTATCAATATACTTAAAAGAGTGAAATAGGGCACGGCTATACAAAAAGAAGCAAGTGTGGGGCTCACCAGAGCGTCGGTTGAGTAAAAAGACTAAGCCCACACGGAGAAGGAAAGGTTGAGAGGTAACATCAGAGAGTTATACAGAGACCGAATTGCTAAGCATGTTTTAGTTTGAGTTTCTCCAGAAATCAACAGAGATTGAAATGCACACGGTTTATCTGGATAGTGACCTTACTATCAGCATTGTTGTATAACAATGTCTACCAAGATAGAAACTTCTATTTTAAAGGGAAGCTTATTAAGACATAGGATTTTCTAAAAGGATGTGAGATATTTCATCCTTCAGGGAAGTTCCTTTAGCTCCAGCAGTGACCAAATCAAAGGCTCCAGGAAGCCCCAGAATCTTATCAGACACACTAGGCCTCTCCCTCCTTAAGAACATTTAATCAGTAAAATGGACTGAGAGATCCTCTCAGACAGGTTAAGCTGGCTAGGAGAGGCTCAGACAAAATGAAATACAATGAAGGGATACTCTCCAACCTATAGAGCTGCTTGAAAATTGTCCAGTATGCTCCATGTTTCCAGCTTCTATGAGACATCACTCACGCTAAGGTAGACATTAGTAAAAAAGCTGTCTTTGAATTATTTCTGCTCCAGTAAGTAACTTTTGACCCAAATTCCAGTAAGTAACAATAATAAAATTCATTGCTTCACCAAGATGAACTTTGGTGGTATCTTTCATCTAATATCAGTTCCCTATTCAGGGTGAGTAGGCATTTACTTATGTCTCTGCAGGAATAGTGTCATACAACAGTTACCAGCAGAGGAATAGGTATTAAAAAACAAAACAAAAAAATTAAATAAAATGGAATTGAGACCCAAAGAGAATGTATTTCATGGTACTACAGTATGTTTTTCTATCTCTGGTGGAAATCACTGAGCAGATAGGATGGGAAGCTGGGTTACTTACCCAATCTCTACCATGAGCCAGTGGTCCAGAATTCCCCTGACAGTGAATCTAGCATATCTGCCTTTCATGCTGGTAGACATGTGTACTCATGCCAACCAGAAAGGCTCTCAGAAAAAGTAACAAGGATTTCTGAAAGTCAGACCAGAATAGCTTAGGGTTATATGAGGGAGTGGGAGTTATGGTATAACTATGCTATAATTATATCATAGCAAGAAATATGGCCACAGATTAGTTGAGATTAGGCTAGAGTTGGAATGTAGATAAGAACTATTCCAAGTTTGATGGGGAAACATGGAGACTTTTTTAGGGAAAGGAATATCTGGAATAAATTTTAATTGGTAGAGAAATCCCTTTGTGTGAAATGAAAGCTGCTAGGGAAAGCCAGGACTCACTTGGAACAAATGAGAGGTTAGACTGTTGCCGTATTTGAGAAATAACCTGGCAATATTGAATGATAATGGGAAAACAAAACAACAACAAAATGGGCTAAAGACAGTTACTAGAACTAGTAGCAAATTTAATGAATTTAATCAAAATGCATACTTGGGATAGATGGTCCAGGGTGTTTTAGGACTAATCAATAGCGAGAAAAGTTATGAAGTCAGAATAAGTTAAATTGGCATTGGTTCATTTTTAAAATAAAAGGAGAATGACATTCATAGGACAGTGATGCCATGACAGATCTGGATGATTGCATGCGTTCTTTTACTAGGCCAACCCACATGGAACTGCCTTAGCAATTCCCAATATCAACCTCTTAAGATAGTAAAGAAGATTCCTCCATGGGTCACATTGCTCTTGAGTCCTGCTGAAGCTTCAACCTACAAATGCTGGAGAAATGAAGGCACTTCTATCACAGGGTTCTGGCCTCTTCATGACTGGAAGGTCTCTGATCTTAGCATTCATTC
The DNA here is from genome assembly GCA_030674055.1 of Rhabdomys pumilio. Lineage (NCBI taxonomy): Eukaryota > Metazoa > Chordata > Mammalia > Rodentia > Muridae > Rhabdomys > Rhabdomys pumilio. Next base: position 77,531,991 of record JANHMN010000004.1, on the reverse strand, counting down.
AAATACATGAAAACATCCTAGGCCAGCAGAGGATGGCCTTGTCAGACATCAATGAGAGGAGAGGTCCTTGGTCCTGAGAAGGCTTGATGCCCCGATGTAGGGGAATGCCCACTGGCAGGGAGTTGGAAGTAGGTGGGTGAGTGGATGAGTGGGTGAGTGGATGAGTGGGTGAGTGGATGAGTGGGTGAGTTGGTGAGCACCCTCATAGAAGCAGGGTGGGGAGGATGGGATACAGGGTTTCCAGACAGAAAACTGGGAATGGGAATAACATTTGAAATGTGAATAAATAAAATATCCAATTAAAAAAATGTTTCTAGGCTCCACTCATGATTTGCTTCACTGGCTATGATGCAGTAGTGCACATGAGTATACATTAAACAAACAAACAAACAAACAAACAAAAAACTTCCCTTCTCATTGATAATGGGAAGGTCACAGTAAGTAAATCACGGATGCTAGTATCTCTGATAGTACATATTTATTATAGGAGTAAGTAGAGATTCTTTCATGCATAAAACAAACATGGCTCCTCTTGCTGGGAAATTTTCTTTCTGTTGGTAAATCTATTGGCCACATTTAAAGTGCAGTATCAAAAACCAAGCCTTGGAAAAACTCATTAGCCTTTGTACTAACAATGTGGTGCATAGGTGGAATTTCCATTATGTCCAGCAGAGCAAGATGAATCCAGGGAGTGTTGAAGACGGGAGGAGTATCCTAGACAAAGGTTATGGACAGAAGAGTTGCACATGAATTTATGGAAATAACTACCAAGTTGTTAGACAATTAGTACATTGTCTATGTATGAATAATTGTAGAGATCAGAGTAGAGAAACCTAAAGGTTTCATAAGGAGACAGAATGTAAGCTATGCCTTCTATTGAAGAATTCCTGTAACACCATTTCTTCTTCCTTCAAATGACAGAGGAAGCATAGAAGAAATGTTCTATGACAAGAGGTCATCTAGGAGGAGGGCATTCCTTAAGGGTCATTCCAGAGGTCAGTCTCGGCACTGTACAGAATGGACTATCTCATTATGCTTAAGACCTTTGTAACATGAAGAACACATTTTTTTCACAAGTAAAAACACATTAAGGAACATAGAACATGTGTACAAAAGAGGAGACTAGATATCACATTGTCTTCAGTCTGTGGCACATAGTACATCTTCCATCCATTTAGCTGTCTTCCCTCTCCCTCCCTTCTCTCTTCCTCCCTTCCCTCCATCCCCCTTTCCTCCCTTCCTCTTTCACTTCCTCCCCCATTCTTCCCTCCATCCTTCCCTCTCTCCCTCCCTTCCTCTCTGTCCTCTCTCTCCTTCCTTCCTTCCTCCCTCTCTTCCTTTACCTGTCTTCTCCCCTCTCCCCCTTTTCCCTCTCTCCCTTTCTCTTTTTCTCCTCCCATTAACCCCAGCAGCACACAACTTTGAAACAAAAATTTTCAAGAGCCAATAGCAAAACTGCTGTAAAAGGAGCCAAAGCCAGAATTCGGTTTCCACACATTCAGCATACTATGCAAGACCGTGAATACAAACCTGGGCATTTTGTTTCCATTGCCAGAATAGATTCCCTACAAGTTGCTACAAATATTTCATCCTGTTGATATTTTTAAAAGATTTTTTTCCACAAAGCTCCCTGCCAAATGCTTTCATCTCAAGCACCTGCACACGTTAACAAAGCTCCAGTTGTTGGAAATTTATTCACCTGTGCATTTAGGTTATCTTCAGAGTCTGAAAAGCTTACATATGTTCACTGTTTCAAGAATACTGCTCTGTGAAGTCTGAGCTCACCGACCTACCCTACACTTCTCAGAAGATCCCACACAATTTGCTGGTTTTTTCTGTTTGTTTTACAACATCCCTCCTAACTCTCTATCCTCTCTTTCAAAATAACTTCTTTCAGTCACCTTAGCAAGCTATCTCCCCACAGTTCTCACCGTTGGACTCACACTGTTGCTTTGCCTAAAGCACTCACACTTGATGCTGCCTCGTTCACTTGTATTCTTTCTTCATGTCTCGGTTTCCATGGGCTCACTCATTTAATACACACAAAAAGCCATTAAGGAAGAGACAGTCATTACTATCTTCATTTTACAAATGGGAAAATTGATGTGAGGAATTTAAGATAGTTTTCCCAATGTCACATCGCTCGCTGATGAGGTGAAATCTGGACTTGAACCAAGACATTTGATTGTAGTTGTCACTTGCCACACTTAGTTCGAGAGTCAATCGGTTTGATGTGCTGGAGGTGGAAGACCTTCAATGTGTTTAAAAGAACTTGTGCAAAGAAAACTCACACACAGAGAAAGAGACACATACCATCTCGTTATCAGTTTGCACATGTGATACCTATTGAGAGGACAATACTTTGGATTCCTTGAGTTAAATAAAATATATTATTAAATTGCATCTCAGCTCCTTCCTTTTGGGGTCTTTCAATCTGCCTATTGACGAACTAAAATGGTCTAAGTGGCTAAATATCATATCAGTTCAGCACCATGACTACAAATGATATCTGATGCTCACCTTCAATTCTAATATGCTTCATCTTAAAGTTTATATGCCACACAAGCCGGATTCCTTTAAATTCTCCATTCTTGCAGTTGTTTGTTACTGCAAAGCCTCTATATATGACTGAAACACACACACACACACACACACACACACACACACACACACACACACACACACACTGCATCTTTCTCTTCTTACTCATCCTGTAGGGAAGAGTTCAGGTATTAGGATAGAGTATGTTCAGCTTTCTAGATTTGGGTTAATGATCCCTGTCTGACTCAGAACACTCTAGGCAGTCAGGGTTCACAACACTGAGTCTTCAGGACTGTAAGAAACAAAGTAAACATAATTGCTATTATACATAGTACCTAGCAGGTGCTTAACAAACACTTAAGGCACGACAAGGAGAAAATACCATGAAGCAGCAGTGCATCCATCAAATCCAACATTGTACCAGGCACTGGCAAGCTTCACTCAGCATATTTTTTTAAAAAAACAAACAAACAAAAATAAGCGAAAGGCCACAGTTTTATAGAAATCTTGGGTTCATTATCTCATACTCTATATGGCTGTTTTAATGATGCAGAGACAAGTTGCAATGACTGAAATTGTATTCCCCTCCCAATCTAAAAGACTTACTGTATTATCTTTTTATGAAAAGTACCTGATCCCCGACACATAAGAAAATGCACATATTTCAGACATGTTCCTGTTTCCATGTCCAGACACCTCTGATAAGTACTGTATCTCTGCCACCTATCAATTCAGATATGGCAAAATAGTGGAAGTACTAAGATGTTGCCAGCACTCTTATGCTCACCCATTCTACCAGAGTATGCCATAGCTCTCAGCATTCTTGTGACATATATTACCGTTATTACATCAGACATAATTAAAATATGATCATTTATGGGCCTTTCTCTAGACTATGATCTACTCAAGAACAAGAATCATTCATTCATTTAACAGATTTTTTTTTAAGAGTCCAGTGTTTGTTCTGAATTTTAAGGAGCAAGAGATGGAATGATCACTGAGATAGGGGTCTGTATATTCAAGGCCATACTTGGTACACATTCATCTTTATATTCACAATGATATAAAATAATGAATCTGCTTGCTGCTATTCTCACCTTCAACAGGAAGATAGGCAGGCAGAAGGTGAAGGCTAAATACACAGATTCAGGAAAAGATGTGTAGTAAACAGTGGTGGTCAACTATTATCAGCATGAGTGAGGCTCTGGGCTTTGTCACTAGAGCCAGGAAAAATAAATGACAAAGAAAGTTGATCTTGGAAATAAACTGTCTGGTTTTAAAGTCTTGTTTTCCCAGTGACTCTCTGGTTGCGAACAAATGTCTATACCTTTGTGTGACTTATTGTACTGGTCTGTGAATTGGTGATAAGCATGTCTTCTATGAGGAAATGCCGTGCAGATTAACTGAACCACTGGTGTGAAATGTTTAGGCTAGTGTCTGGTGTGAAAAACAAAACAAAACAAAACACTTTGTAAGTGCTGTCTCCCATAGTCTTCATTGTCATTCTTGGTGACGTCACCATGGCCAAAAGGGCTCTGACAGTTTTAGGGCCTTGCTGATCAAATGGACACAATGCTACCTGCTTTGCTGTGAGGGCTCAGATTAGAGGCTCCAATGATGCACACTGACTAGTAAACTGCTCTCCAGATGTGAACAGTGCTAGCAACATCTCCCACATGTATGTGACAAGCCATCACCAAGCATCTGCAAGTCACATACATCTGGAAGTCTTGCACGCCACAGACTCAGCCCCTGTTGCCCTTGATGCTTATGGCCCAGTTCTCATTCAGGGAACCCTGCCAGTGCCAAGGTTGCAGTGAGGAGAATAACATTTTTGTGTTCTCCATCCAGTGTGGAAATTCCATCCCTTGGCAGTTTCCATCATGTCAGAGTTGTACTGAAGGTCCATTAAAGATTCTTATGGAAAAGAAGGAAGGTGTGGGGGGAAGGGAGGGGATGGGAATCCCTTTTACTGGGGTTTTTACTAGCACTCAGATGAGATCATTCCATCCAGTCACCAACATGCTTATTGGGTCATGACTACCGCTAGAAGGTGATTTAAAAAAATTAGACCCACAGCAAAAGAATGCCTCATTGAGCCGAAGCACACATCTACTGTGACTTTTTTCCAGACCTTTTTTTTTTTCACCCCTGTTTGCTTTCCCAAACACAGCAGTGTCTGGCTTAGTTCTCAAAGCAGATCTGCAAGTAAGGCTGAGTCTGCTTTGTAGGGAGTCCCTGAAGTAAGTCGATTTAGTTCAACACACACTGATCTAGCATTAACGTTCTGCCAGGCACCATGCTGTCAGTGAAGGCCTAGAGGTGACTGGAGCATTGAACTGTCTGTCACTGGAGATTACAGAGACTTTGGGAAACAAGTCACAAAGCCTAGAACCTTATGACAAGCTTACATGTGATCGCTTGAGAATCTCACAGGATGAGCAAATGTTATGTTTACATGTTGTCTATATTCAGTACAGAACCTAGGATGTGGTAAATCCTTCATAAAAATAGTAGCATGGATATCAAATCCTGCCTCAGAAGGTTTTAGGAGAGCCTGTAAAGAAGAGATGGAGAATAATTGAATAAATGTGTCAGAGCCCAAAGATAGCAAGAGGATGTAACCCAACATGGCTCATGAATAGGTTACTATATGTGTTTGGTTGTTTCACAGGTTTCAGAATGAATAATAAAGGAAGGTAACTTAAAAATATCAGCTACAGTCATGTTACCAATTGGAGAAACAAGGACTATAATTGACATGAGTGCTTTTACAGTATTTTGTTAAGAACATGTCTTTGCATAAATACACATATATCAGCAGATGTTTGTGCTTTCTTTTCTCTATTTTTTATCATGTAATCAACATTATTGAGATCTTATCAGTGAGTGTTATAAATTTATATTGTCATATTTCAGTTATGAGATAGTAAAAGACTCAGCATTCCTCAAGGGATATTACTCCTATTTTAAAATATAGAATGTCTGTGGGTTGAATATGGTTGAACACTCACGTCATGTTAGGTGGAAATACCACTTGGTTCTTGGTTTCACATGGAAATTAGCATGTCTAAAGGAAATATGATTGTGTGTCAGGGTAACCAGGGGTGATCTAGTGATGGCTAATCTCCTTGTTTACTACATATGTAATTAAATGAGACTCTAACTGCTGGCCGCTCCCATGAGGAAATTTCTTAATAAAGTTATTTGTTGCGGAGAGGCCTAAATCTGTGCTACACCTCCTGGTGATAGCCCAGATGAAACGACATGAAAGAAGGAAGCTGTGTTGTTGCCTGCTTCCCCTCACTTTTGCTGGCAAGTTAATTTATCTTGTTGCTTTGGCTGGTAATAAATCTGACTTTTTTCAGGATTCTGAACACAGACTGAAGCCCTCTCTAGGAATCATTCCCAGACTTCAGAACTGGACTGCTGAAACACCTGTTCTCAAAGACTGAACACTACTGAATTCTCTGTGTTGGGAGAGAGTCACTGTTGGTCTGCTTAGATAGCATCCTGTTAGCCAATCTAATGAATCATATATATATATATATATATATATATATATATATATATATATATATATCTCACACATATATATAATTGTTTTATATATATGATTATACATATATGTGATAAATATTCATTTTACAAATAGTTCTGGCTCATCTATATCCCTCCCCACACACTACTGTGAAGCCTCAGGAATATTAGCAGAAGAGAAAGCGGAAAGATTGGAGGAGTCAGAAGTTGTGAATAATTGAGAGGAAATAGTGTTTTCTGGACAAAAGAGGGCAGTTACACATAACTTACAGTACTTAGCACACAGAAGACCTGCACAAGAACAAGCCAAGTCAAACAAAATCCAAGCACACAAAGAAAGGTGTAAACACAACGCCCCACTCCAATTTGAACAGCTCTTGGCATGTAATAAGTTCTGGAAGAGAAGTGTCAGTTTTCTTTAAGAGCGACACTACTGGAAGGTCTAGGGTGGAGCACATACACGAAAGTATCTATGTAACAGAGACTAGACTCCACGGATTTAAAAAATAAGCAAGCAAGCAAGCAAGCAAGCAGCAAAGGAACCACTGTGGGAGGAGCTGGAGTGTGAGACTGTGATCAAAATACATTTGTAAATATAATCAAAATTCAGTGTGTGAAATTCTCAAAGAAGTAATAAAAATAATTAAATAATAATTTAAATAATCTTTAAATTTAAAGATTAAACTTAAATAAATTTAAAGATTTATTTAAATTTATTGACATATTTAAATAATAATAATAATTATTATTATTATTATTATTATTATTATTATTTAAAAAATCTTAACTAGATTGTACAGAATCACTCTGTGAAAGATTCAGGCTTTCAAAGTAGGATTCTAATTGGTCCACATGCTATTAGATGCTGGCATGTTGAGAACAAGAGTTATCTGGAGTATAGAAGCTATTCTAGAAAAGATAAGCAAAGATGATTCTTCATTTTCCCTAACCAAAACAAAGAAACAGAGAGAGGGGGAAAGGGGGAGACAGAGAGGGAGAGGGAAAGGGGAGAAGGAGAAGGAGGAGGAGGAGGAGGAGGAGGAGGAGAAGGGAGGCACAGCTGAAGACTGTCTCAGAACAAAACTGTGGAGTTCTGAGAAAGTAGAACCCAGGTAGCAAAGTTTAAACAGTTTTCATATTGCTTGGATATAAGGTATAAAGCAAAGAATGCTAGAGATAAGTTATTGATACAGAACCTGATTATGTCTAAACTTGCTTCTGCCTTGTGGTATCATCAGGATAACTGTAGAATTAGTAAGGTTTAGTGTCATTCTCCTCTGTGTGAACTGCTGCCTTTAGTGTTATTTTTCCCTTTACAAAATGCTGCGGTGATTGTTATATAACATGGACACCAGGACAAATAGAATACCTAAGTCCAAATACTATTTGCCCCTTTGCAGATGTACTGACCAGATGCTGACTGGACTTGACCCCTCCATAAGTAGAAGTTTCATTCGTTGAAAATAAATAAGAGCCAGAAAGTGTCATGTGTAGCCAATGACCCATTTACATGACTAATCAATGAAGCCCCTGTGCCCCTAAACTATCCCTTGTTCTGATTTTTACTGTTTGTGTTTTAGAGCAAGTCCCAATTTCTTACACACTAGGACATGAGGCTGAGTGTAGAGCTTTTCCTTTCTGATTAGATTTTATAAAAACTAATGTGATGCCAAGGATACAGACAAGGAAAAGCTAAAAAGTGAGCAAGCAGGAGCCCTCATTGAGGCCTTGCCACTCACCATAATATAGACCATTTGCTTTCTTACTTGGATAGAATGTTTTCTATGCATCCTACATAAGTAGAGTCTAGTGATTTCTGTTTTGCTGATGAGCAGACTGTGGACCAAAGAAGTCAAGTTCTCATTTGGGGAAAAGCTTGGATTTGAACTCAAGTTTCACAATAAAGAATCATTCATGCCTGAAAATGTAATTTCTGTGCCCACCACCAACTCCTTCCATAGGCATCTTGCTCCTCATTCAATGAATGTCGTCCCTACACGTTGATAAATAAGTCTAGTATGAAGAGCTAAGTACCACTGCCTTCCTTCACTCCACCACAGCCAACCAAACAGCATTTTTAAAGCAAAGTCCCTGAGCAAATCTAATTTTTCTCTCAACTGTTTTCTTGAATGAACCCCAACAAAGAAGACAACTGTTATTTCAGATGAATGCTGATGGTTGAGACAAGTGAATATGAGGCCAAATCTGGATACAGATTTTGTGCAAATGTGCAGGCTGTGATCTAGTGGGAAGATAACTTGGAAACCACCAAATCTGTGAAAAGACAGGACACACACCAAAGCTACCTAGAACAGATTGTGAAGGTATAAATTACTGGGCTTCCCCTAAGATTTATTCAATTGGCATATCAGTGAATAAGATCCAGAAAACTGGTTTTTGCCCATTAAGGTCCCATGTTATTTGGCTATTTCTATTAAAATCTCTAAATTTCATTGCATGGGGGAATCAAGATTCACAGAAAGAATGAAATTTTCCTAAAACAACATATCCCATAGTCCATGATTTTATTTTCTAAGAGGGCAAAGCATGTCCTGTGAATTTCTGCAGAGCCCTGCTGAAGCAATTGCTGCTTGTTCTGCCTCAGGAAGACTGTTTATTCTCCGTAGAGCTGAATAGCTTGCAAGAGAGTGAAGAAAACTACGTCACTTCTGACCGTAAAACCTAGTGAACCACAAGCAAGCTGTTGTTTGTGCTACAGAACCACCTGGGGAGGCTAGCCTGACTTGGCACATACCTTGAGCCTGAGGAGAGTTAAGTTTGTTTTTTTTTTCCTCTGCCTTCACTACCTGCCCAGAGTTCAGGAACAAGTATGGGCCTGGGGTCACTATGGGGTTGGGAATGTACTGTAGATAAAAATCAGGGGATAATTTACTCTTGGTTCTGCCACCTGAATGAACTTGGCTAAGTTTATTTTCCCTCCTGATTCTTGGTCTCTGAACTTCCAAAATGGAAGCACTGGTAGCTGAAATACTTATGCAAGTGGAGTTTTTAAGCTTCTATGTGTACAGTTAGATTGGTATCCTGGCTTCTTCCTAACTTACTCTGACTCCAGGATCCACCTCACTGAGCCTAAAGTTCTGTTCTCTGAGATGGGGGTGTTGACAGCTGGCATATGGAGTGTGGAAGAAAACTAAGGGAGATGTTGTAACTAGTATGCTTGGCATAGATCCTAGCCATGGACAGTGCTCAACAAGTGGCAATCGTTGTCTTGTTTTTGAAATTTGTCCTTCTCATTCTCTGAGAGGCAAGATGCCAAGGCTGGTCCTTCTACACATACTCTCCAGTCATTGGGGACCCCTTAAGCATCTCCAAATGTTAACCGACTCCAGAGGAATTTAGCATGGGAAGGAAGAAGCATGCAAGTCTATTCTGGATAAGAGATCTGATGTAAACTCAAAGCCTATCTCATCTTCTATAGCCTTATTCACAAGGTGCAGATCATGAGGCCTGCCTTAGTAGGTACAAACAAGAATGGTTTTCAGATGTTATGGCACAGTATTAGCACAATTTTTCAGAGCCTTTTACCAACAGCAGAACTTATTCTGAATACTAGAGACATGCAGCTTTCCTGGAAAATGTCGTTCCAAGAGTTTGCTTTGTAAACATCAATGTCCTCTGCAAATATGCAGGGCTGTTTACCTCTAAGTGAGCCAACATCAGGCCATAAGAGGTTGCAAATCCTAGAACACTAGAGCGGAGTGACTCTTCAAGGAAGCTGAAGTGAGTGCAAGTTGCTTAAGAAGAGACATTGAAGAAATACCTGGGAAGAGACTGGCTCTGGGAAGAAACCAAAGCCTCACTGTGTCACAGTTGTATTTAGAATATGAATTGGGTACTTATTACCACCTGAAATAGAAAACTCCCTAACCTCTTTGTCATACTTACACAAATGTGCACAAGCACACATGTGTACATACACACACAGACACACACACAGACACACACACATGGGGCTGGGTTGCAGGGGAGGCACACATGGCTGCATCTCTAGCAGGACACACCTGTGGATCCTTGTCCTTTCCTGCTGCCAACTCTTGTAAAATAGGCAAGCAGAGCAGTTTGGCTTTGGCTATAATATGTACAAACACATGGGGCAAAGTTTCCAAAGGGAGAGAGACAGTGAACACCTTTCAGGCTCTGGCAGTTTTATGGGCAAAGGTCAATTAAAAGCACACACCCCACAAAGCTAGTGAGTTTTGTTTGACTATGGACTTCTTTCCAGGCCCCTTGCAAGCTGCAGTGATAATATAAATTGGAAGGTCCACTGTTCTCAGAGGAACATAGGTTTTTCTCTTGTTTCTGGGGAATCTTCTCTCAAGGTCATCTTACAGAAGCAAGCTCAACTTTCGTAATAGTCTATAAGCTAAGTGCAGTGTAGAGTTCCAGGACCTATATACCCAGACCATGCCTTTGGTGGTTTATAGTCTTGTGAAAAGAATAGCAAGAAATATAGAAAGAGCTAAAACATAGAAAGTAAGTCTACAACTCTGAGAATTCAGAGGAAAAAATACCAGGCTTTTCTACAAACAGCAAAATTTCTCAGGGCACTAGTGAATGACGTTTAAACCAGATCTGCCTAAGTTATAAAGCCTTTCCCCAAAGAAGAATGAAAATGCAGAGATTGAGAGATGTAAATGAAAGGGCATTTGTGAGATGTTTTATGTAGCTGAAACTAAAGCACTAAGTGTAAAACTGACTACAATGATTTACACTTATAAAGAACTCCTTACATACTGAGTGCTGTTCTAAGTATCTAACATGTATTGACCTATTTAATCTTTTCAATGACTATATAAGGGACATGGCCACTTTTCTCAATTAGCAAAAGATGAACAAAAGCTCATGAGAGTTGCCATTTGCCTAGGCTGCTGGGTCATTACTAATCAGTGGTTTTTGTAATCATAGAAAAAATATGAAAAAGTTGAGAGTCAGGAGACCCCAGTTCTCTATGACCATCTCCATACTGAGATCTAGGGTGATTAGAGAAAACCTTAAAGAGAAATGGTGAATACAAAAGGCAGAGAAATAAGAAATCTTTCTTTGTGTACAAGTCATCATATAATACAGTGCTCAATGCCTAGAACACATACACTTCTCCCACTTTGAAGAGATAATATAGAGAACTGAGTTCCTAGAAGACAAAAGACTGCTCAAAATAATATACCATTGTACCAGTCAAAGGGGACCAGAACCCAGACTTCCCTACCTCAAAGCAAAAGAGAAGATAGTATTAATAGTGAGATCAGATGGAATCTGAGGTAGAATTTGGGTCTGTCACAATAGCTGCAGAGATTAGGAAACTTTTTAAATACCATATTATCTATAAAAATGGGTACATTAATACATGCATTATTTTGTAAAGGATCTAGAAACAAACAACAAAACAATCAAAGGATGATACTTATAACCACAAGAAAAATGATGATGACGATGACGATAATGAAATGTCAAAGGAGGAGGAAGAGAAGAAAAAGAGGGAAAGGATGTTAAAGAATAAAAAGAATGAAGAGAAGAAGTTGAGGAGGATGAGTCAGTGGAGGAAAAGAAAGCCTATTAGAGAAATAGGATAAGAAGTAGAAGAGGAGGATAAAAAGAGGAAAAGGATGAAGGAGAGGAAGAGGAAGGAAAGGACTAGATACTTTTGACTTAAATTCCACACTTCATTATCCCACAGAGCTGTCCAGAGTTAAGTAAAGGCCCAATGTGTGGTTTTTACATCAGTGATGTTCTTGACTCCAGCAGTAGTTCTCAATCTATGTGAGTCATGAGCCCACAAAGACCATGGAAAAACACAAATGTTTACATTACAATTCATAACAGGAAAAATTACAGTTTTGAAGCAGGAATGAAATAATTTTATGGCTGGGGGTCACCATAACATGAGGCACTGTAATAAAGGCCACAGCATTTGGAAGGTTGAGTACTACTGTGGCCTAAAGTATTCAAATGATACAAATCAAGCTTCATCCATGCAATTCTTATTGAGCTCCTGGGATTCTGTATCTACCCTATTCTACATCTTACAGCTAGGTCTACCCATCCTGTGCATACCAGCAGCCAGCAGGAAATAAAAAATCATCACGCTGAATAGTTAATAAATCTTTCTTGAGTCAACTTACTCAACATGCTTCAAATCTAGTAGTTTCTTGCCATAGCCTTTCTTTAGGCCTCCCCATTTCCCTTCTTGATATCTAGCCTCTTGTCTACTTTCCATGGCGCTAGCTTTCTACTACAAACCCAGATAATTCATTAGAAATGATCATCTCTGTGTGTCACACTTCAATTTTCAACCACTAGTACAGCTGGTTCTGTCCTCCCCTCCAAATACCTTCTATTTTACTGCTCCGACTATTTATTCCTTAAGTATAGCACACTTTCATGGAAATGCTGGCCTGTTTTCTTTTTTTTTTCTGCTCTGCTTGCTGAACTCCTATCTATTTATTCATGTAACAGTTGCATTGATGGAGGAGACCATAGCACCTGTTCTTTCACATATAGATAAGTCATTATACCATAACTGTTTATACATAAAATTTGCTAACATTATCTCCAGTTTTTAATTTAGTACTCTCAGTATCCATGAACAATGGTGTACTTAACCCCTTAGCAGGTAAGGAGAGTGAGACTTATAGCAGTTTAGATGCTGTCTGCTAACCTAACATGAGGTTCTTGGTTGACAAGACCTGTCCACTTTGCCTTCCAGATTTCTCTCCAAGTTCAGCTCTTCCCCAGTTTTTAAACTAATATTTAAAATCAGATTGGCTTGAGTTCAGAGTGTCTTATTTTATCACACTGTATTTAGAAAGTTAAATTCTCAAGGGCAGAATTGAATCTTCGTTGTCTCAGTGCCCAACAACTGGAAAATAACCCTCAGATCCAAGCTGGGAATTAGACTTTGCTTTTGACTTAGGAAAGAAGAACAAGGTGTTTCATCTGTTTGCCTTTGGTTGTAACAACCACAAGGCTCACCAGATGGAATACTTAACCTGCTGGACTTTAGACATCAGTAACCCAATATCATCAATTATGAGAGTTTACAGAGTTTACAGCCAGACTGCCTAAATCTTAATTTTCTAAAAAATGTAATCACAACAGGGCATGAATGTTTATACATGGTCAGTGACATAAGTGTGTGGATGTGTGGAAATATTGATAAGATGACTTCCTAACTGGAAGCCAGCAGCACTTGTCTGTGTAATGAACTCTCACAAAGTCTGCCAGAAACAGTTTTGTGTGGTGTGCATACGTGCGTGCATGTGTGCATGAGTGCATGTGTGTGTGTGTGTGTGTGTGTGTGTGTGCATATGTGTTTGTTTCCATGATATGTATTTGTGTAATCTAGCATTTATATCAGCTGTCATCTTTTATCCTTTATCTTTCTTTGTCTTATTGCCTTTAGACAGGGTCTTTTATTGAATCCGAAACATGCTCTTTAAAGCTTCTAGGCCCTGCCTGACTCTGTCCTCCAATGATGTAATTATATGAATGCAAAGCCAGGTCAATTTGTTTTATGTCAGTTATGGAGATTCTAGCTGAACTCCTCAAAACGGCAGAATAAGTGCTCTTACCTGCTAAGCTATCTCCCCAGTTCTGAGAAGATAGTTCTTGATCATTATAAAGAAGGGACCATTAAGGGGTAACATCCCATGAATCTCTACCATGTACCTATGTATGTTTGCAGCTTCATTTTCTGATGGCAGAAAGACTACATGGGAAGTCTCACCCTTGCTTCTTAGTGAGATGTCAGTTCTCTGGTGATTTCTGTGGCAACCCATGAATGAGTCTGCCTGTACAGATGCCAGGGCTTCCATCCCAGCAGATGTATTCACACTTCAAGAATTTTACTTTTGCAGTGAAACATCTTAACAAATATTGGTCTAATCTCATTTGCTGCCATGGCTGACAACATAAACACACATGCACACCCACACTCACACATCTGTCTTTTCAAGCTTCTGCCTTCCTATTAGTGTGAGCATTATGATGGCTAAAAGGGCAACAGACTCCACAGAACAGGGAAAGAAAGCTGTAGCCAGTGAGGGAATGGAGGGAAGAAGGAGTTAATAGCAGCCTGACAGAAAGTATTCCAGGGATCACCTCAATCTGCGAGAGCTTCAGGGAAAAACCACATGGTCTGGGAATGGGGGACATCATGTATTGTGCAAAATCCTGACATTATGACCACTCATTCTTTTAGTTAAATTTCAGACAGTATTTTTGTTATCATAACTCATAGAACAATTAGTCAACTCTATCTTGGCGAGGTGTGTGTGTGTGTGTGTGTGTGTGTGTGTGTGTGTGTGTGTGTGTGTATGTGAATATGGAGACCAGTTGTAGTTAATGTCAGTGTCTTCCTCTTTGCCGACCATCTTACTTTTTTGAGATAGCATCTTCCACTAACCCTGGAGCTCTGCTTGTCTCCACTTCTCAGGGTTAGGATTACAGATGCTTGTCACAGACATGGTACTTTTAATGTGGCATTTGGGGACAGAAACCCAAGTCCTTCTGTTTGTATAGCAAACACTGCTGACTAAGCCATCTATGTAGCTCTGTACTTTTACCTATTGATCAGAGCTCAGTAGGCTTTCTTTCAGACAGGATTTTCTAGTGATTTCTTTAAGATTCATATTATTCTTAACATAATATTATAATATTTATATTTCCATCAGGATTAAGTAGTATCAGGTACATCCTAGCTCTCTCTCTCTCTCTCTCTCTCTCTCTCTCTCTCTCTCTCTCCATCCTAGCTCTTCTCTACTTAACTTTAACACTTGTGCAACAATCCCACCTTGCAAGAATATTGTTGATGCAATTCACTGACAAGAAAACTGAATATAAGATGTCAAGTTACTTACCTAAATGCTGTGGTTGGTGAACAGTAGAGGAATTCGAGTCAAAAGTTTTCAGGCCTTAACATAATTTTTATATTAAAATAAAAGTTTTATTTTTATCAGCTGTTGGACTGAATTTTCCATTAGTTGAGTCCTTGTCTTTGTCTTTTCCCTTTTCTCTTTCCTTTTCCCTTTCTATTTCCTTTTTCTTTTGTTTAGGAGATAGTGTTTTGAGACAGAGTCACATGACTAAGTACTTCTGGCTCCCCTAGAGCTGACTATGTAAGCCAGGCTGGCCTTGAACTCACAGACATCTTTCTCCCTCTGCCTCCTGAGCTCTGGGATTAAAGGTTTGCAACATGGTATCTGGCTAGGTTGAGCCCTTTCTGTTGCTATGAAAAGTTGTAGCAGTGTGCTGGCTCAGAGAAAACCTAGACTCAGGGTTTAGAAAAAGGTAAACAGAGGCATTCATTAGAGGGCTTTGCACACAACAAGTACTCAGTGCATGATAGTTATTACTTTTTTGAGTCTTTATTTTTAACTTTTGGTGAAATGTTGGCTCCTCTGTGAGAAAATGAATGTCAACATTACAGAAAAAACTCACCATCAAAGCTCTGCCTATATACATCTGGGTGTGTGGATTCCATCATAATTAACCTTCTTGAGAGAAGGTTTCATAATTCTCTAAATATGGGAAAAGCAGCTAATGGTGTTTCTTCCCTGGTTTTACAAGTAATTCTAAAAAATTGGCCTTTTTAAACTAGAAAGGGGGAATTATACCCCACAAGGTCACCAAAAGCACACCTTGCTTTTGCCTTGTTTTAAATTTTCTGCAAACTGATGGTAAAGGTCAGTCTGCAGTGGATTGCCACTGGCATCCAGTTACTTCCAACTCATTTGCCAGGGTCTTGTGGATAGACCCCTTAACTAATACTTGGTGTGGTCCCGATCCTGTTCTAATTTGGGGTCGTGGGTCAGTCTACATTTTTCAGAAAGAGAATGGAGCCTGATGGCTGCCTGAAAGACTGGTCCTCAAGTGGACAC
This sequence comes from Rhabdomys pumilio, assembly GCA_030674055.1. NCBI lineage: Eukaryota > Metazoa > Chordata > Mammalia > Rodentia > Muridae > Rhabdomys > Rhabdomys pumilio. The sequence continues at coordinate 77,516,014 of JANHMN010000004.1, read as the reverse complement.
AGATCTTGAGCCTAATAATTATGATTCTAATGATAGAGATGGCTCAAAATCTTTATCAACCAGCTGATTTAACTTGATATATAATCTCCACTCTTACTGGAGAGCGTTTTTTATCATTACTTAAAGCCACCCACTATATACCTGGTGGCCAGACTTTGTGTCTGATCCCTGCTAATTAGCAGTTGAATTAGATACTAAAATACTTCCACTTCCAACCTTATTTTCTACATTGCTTGGATAATCATGTTGCTTTTAACCTTTGAACCTTACATTTTAAGCAGATTGATTGCCCTCACACAGGATCGTGCTCAGCAAGCTCAGCTATTCATCTGGAAGTTACACACCGCTGTGAAGAATTGAATCTAGTGCATGCCTACAGGTTCTTTGGTCTGAATGTGGTCTGGGTCTAAAGAGTGTGCCAATGATGGCCAGTTAGTCAATGACGGGTAAGAGTGTTTTGAGCTCCTATAAACCTAAGACAGAGGCATACATCATGAAGCTATGTATGTTTTCCTCAATGACAGGTAATATAGGAGTAATTTTCAACTCCTATAAACCTAAGACAGAGGCATACATCATGAAGCTATGTATGTTTTCCTCGATGACGGGTAATATAGGAGCAATATAGATGCCAACCTAAGACAGGCACGGTCGCCCGGCCACTCTAGACCCTAGACGGGATGAAATATTGTGCCCCATCCAAATATTGGCACTGCCATCTTAAAAAATTAAGGGGGGAACTGTGCCCTTCCCCCAGGCCTAAGCAGGCCTGCAAGTCATTGACCACAACAAGACCAAACAACAATAGCACCTAGAAGGAGGCATTGCCTTGCCAGTGTTGGCGCCCTGAGGTCTGCTACAGAGCTAAGAAGAATGGACTGCCTGCTGAGCTAGCCTTGACACCTTCTGGACTACTATCTCCTTACCTAGCCTTTGGGCGGTACCGAGAAGAGACTCTGGGGGGTGGGGCTTCCCCTTTATATGTGAAAGCAAATTATTAAACTTCAGGCCTTGATCAGAATACTTTGTCTTGGCCCCGCGTTTCTCTCGCCCTCCTTCCCGTTAATTCCTAGGCTTCGTCTCAGGAGAACCTGGTGATCGTGGCTGCAGGCAGCTACAATACTGAAGGTTACGAAGATCCCTATGCACACAAGTCTGAGAGACTGGTCATTGGCATTCCCGTTTTTCTTATATAGATCAAAGCATTGGGGGAAATGACCCAATGCATAGATTTTCAAGACATGATCTTAGAAGCTCTGATATAATTCGTTAGTTAATTAATTAAGTAAGTAAGTAAGTAAAAATCAGATGTATTTTTTTTAATAGCTTCAGCATCTTTTCCTCCTCTGGAACTTCATAGTGCCTTCAACATTGTGCTCTGAGACAGATACCATCTTTTAATGATGATATAACGTTATCTACATCTCATTCCCTCTAGTGACTAGAGTCTAGTGAAATATTAGAAAGGTAATGGTAAGGTATCGAGATTTAAAAAACACCTCTTTAAACTCATCACAACCCTTGCCCTCACCCAGAGAACACAGGGTAGCAGTAGGATTGCCATTGAATGGATATCTCAGTTTTGCCTCTTTGTGCCAGCATAAAAATAAACAACTAAAATATGTAAGTCAATAAATATTTCAGAGTTGGAAGGTGTCCTTATGACTCTGGGATCTAGGCTGCCATCATTATTGCTTGCCTGGAAAGGGATAATAGCTAGCTTCTCTTCGAAGTTGTCTCCAGGCTATCTTAGGTACTATAGCTGGAGTGACTTTTCATAGAAAATACTGTTTGATGTTTTAGTTAAAGTCATACAATAGTGCCTAGTTTCTTCAAGATATGATGCACTTGTTGACCAAGATTTCACAAGCTGCTGACCTCACAATGTCTTTTGTACTGTCTATTTTTTGATTCCTATTTTATTTTTAAATCTTTCAGTTTTTTTAAAAAAATAAGTTGTTGACAATTTTATACATATACACACCAAGCCTAGAGCACCCATTGCCCTGTTTTAGACCCCTTGTATACTTTTCTTCTGTACATGATGTAATCATTGTTTCCATGATCTCATTTTATAAAGCTGTGGTTACCTATACAAGAGCTGCACAAGGCTGGACCTGCTGTCACTTCACCATGTGTGAATAAGGAGTTCATAAAGCCTCACTCCTCACTGAGAGATTATGGGGAATTGATAGGTGCTGGAAGAAAGGCGATTATATTCATAAAGAATATGGCCACTGATACATTGTTTGGATTCAGTAAATGACATGCTACTTGTGATCATGCTAAATTCAGGATTTCCTACTTTTTATAAAAGGTTCTTTGGCAAAAGTTAGATTGTATATTTTCCTGCTTTTGATCATGGCTTTTCCTTTTCCCGGACCATATCCTACCTTTTCCGATTTTGTCTGACTTCTTTCTCATTCTTTGGGATAAGCTATTATGTTTTCAAGCAAGCACTTTATACCTCTTCCAGAATATTCTAGGATCCAAACACATCTCTTGAAAACATTCATCTCTGGCCTAGCCTACAACTACTATATTGCTTCTCTACAGTAACCACTAAACTGTAAGTTCTTAAGGTCAGAAAACATCTATGTCTGTTTTGTTCAGCTTTTTTCTTCCATACAGTACCTTAGTAATCAATATATATCTCATGCACAGACAGAGAGTCCTCAAACATACTTTATCAGTAAGAAACATCACCCAAGCAAAAAGAGAGACAAGAGAAATTTTAATGCACAGAAAGTCCTGTAGAGACCCACAAATAGCAGAATGAAGCAGTGGGCCTACAAACTCAATAATGTCTAGATGAGAGAGAGAGAGAGAGAGAGAGAGAGAGAGAGAGAGAGAGAGAGAG
>JANHMN010000004.1:77489374-77512962 GCA_030674055.1 Rhabdomys pumilio | reverse complement strand
GAGAGAGAGAGAGAGAGAGAGAGAGAGAGAGAGAGAGAGAGAGAGAGAGAGATCCTTAATGACCCAAGCTTCCTTGCTGCAACAATTCTAGGGCATTCTTGCTAATGCTGAAGTAGTCAAATTGTCTCTCCACAGGTCTCCTTTCAGGGGTCCATGGCAGGAGGGAGGAAGAAAATGAAAGGCTGCTTGGTCTCCACCTGAAAGCTCCTGCCTCCACATTGACTTCCATCCATAAGAAAAGGCTTAAAAAGGAGAGACATTTGATAGAGTCAAATAATATCTTAGAAAAAATAAAAGAGAAAAATGAAGAATTCCATTGGTTACAAAGTTCTCTGTTGTCTGTCCACGGAGAAACAGTTTGCTTTGGCCTTGCTGGCAAGTGTCATATGCCAGGCCCCTCAGCTGTCCCCCAGCCCACCCAGGCCCCAGGATCCATGAAAGTCGTGCTCCCCCTAAGAGCGTCTCTGTGCTCAAGGAGGGTAGTACCCTCCCTCACCGGCCTTTGGTTTCTCCATACGTGTTTCGGGCCATGGACACCATCTTCTCCTCACATGTGATTTTGGTGTCTTTGAGGATGCTGTACCACACCATTCCTGCAGGCCGGACCTCCTCACTGCGGCAGAAGAGATAGGGTATGGTGTCCACACGACTCTGGATGTAGGCGCTTCTCAAGAGACTAGAACAATGGCTGCTGACCCTCTCCAGCCGCCGCAGAATCAGATGAGCCTTCCTAAATGGCACAAGGAGACAGAAACACTCAGGGTGAAGTCCAGAGGATGTCTTAGATTAGGTTAACAGTTGTAAACAATGTGTTACTCAAGCTATATATTTTTAACCATTTCCAACTTTAGTTTGGTACTTTAAATTACTCAGGAGTTGCCTGGGGCTGTGATGAAGTGTTCTTATAAATGCAAGCCTCTGGCTGAGTACTGAAGCCTCCCTCCTTTTCCAGAAGGATGACTTTAGGATCTGTCTTCTCAGTTTAATTCACTGAATTGTGATTTGTGACATAATACCAGTCTTGGAGCTCTGAACAACAGAAATTACTATAGTGATGACTTAAAAACATTCATTAAAATCTCTAATTGGACACCACATACTACACATTCAATGAATATTACTTCACATACGTTTTTACATATTTATTAAATGTTTTATATAATTATTCCATGTTTGCATCAGTCCTGAATGTTTGCTTTCACTCCCAGTTAACAGACAAGGAAACCACATTCAGAAAAAGAAAATTCCTTGACCAAAGTCAAATATGAAGTTGTTGATCACTCGAGCCACGGTTGATCCAGTCCTTTTCCAACTGTGTCCCTTTGGCTTCGGTGACTTTTGTGCATTTTTCTCCCTGTCATGACATTTGGAAATCATGCCACCCAGGGTTTTCTCTTTCATCAAAATCTAAACATGAATATCCTCAAATTGGAGCTTCACTGTAGTCCCCCAGATCATCTCTCAGCTAGTGATGGCTGCCTTGCCCTCTTACACTGCTTCTGAGAACATAGATGAGATAGGTCTAGTGTCTTCAAACAGTAAGCTTCCAATACATTGTTACCACAATGTATCAGGACCAAGGTTAATCTGAATACTCATCCAAGCAAGAATCATTCTATGTTGTGGTCCCCATTTGGAACTTACTTAGAATATTCTTCTAGCAGTAGAGAGTGATGGCTGCATAGTCTGAGCTAGGAGAGATCTTTATCTCCTAGTCCAAGGTTTCTTAACAGCATTACTACTAATTTTTTCCTGTAGAAACCATCATGTAGGATACTGATCACCACTCTGTGGCTTCATCCTATTAGGTATAACTAGCACCACATATTTGTCAGGAAAATAAAATCGGCTTTTGGTATTTCAAAATATCTTTCAAGGAACCTCTTAAGAATTATAGACTTACCTTGCCAGTTAAACCCTTATCAAAGATGTAGACACAGAAGCTTAGAGAAGAAAAGAAAGGCTTTTTCCCCCCACATTATACTCCACATGAAACATGTTTTCTCTACATTTCAGCATCTTTTAGATACTCAGGGGTCCTGGGAACTAAGGAAAGTCTGCATCTGTGTCTTTGTCTTTCTGTCCTTTCCATGACCCCTTGATACCCTGGGAGAAAAGGCATTTTATAATATAGACCCGACAAATTGAAGACTATGCTAGGCACCTGTGTGGCGGCTGAAAAGGAACTGGACTTGTGTATTACATTTCGTAGGCATGATTTATGAGGTGCCTTTCAAAAAGTCCTCTTTGTATAGTTCACCACTTGGGTGGAATATTTTGTGAGAAGCCAAGAATTCACCATTTTATGACCACACTCTATCCACAGGCCTCCCTCCTAGAAGGCACTTGCTCCCACCCCCATGAGGAGCCCAAAGAGTGTATTTCTCATCCTTCCTTGTTCAAACTCCTGCTCTGTTATTTTTTATTGTTTATTTTTCATACATGTATGTACTTTATTTTATGTGCACGGCTGATTTGCCTGTATGTATGTATAGTACCTCATGTAAGTTTGGTTTTCACAGAGGTCAGAAGGTCTCACTGAATCCCCTAGAACTGCAGTTATAGATGGTTATGAGTCACCATGTGTGTTTTGGAAATAAGACCCAGATCTTCTGCAAGAACAACATGTGCTTTTAAACCCAAGCCATGTCTCTAGCCCATCTGCACTTGTTTTTAAAAAAATATTTACTCACAAGTATGTACATGTTTATGTGTGAGGGTGGGCACATGCCACGGTGTACATGTGGAGGTCAGAGGACAACCTTGGAAACTAGTCTTCAGCTTCTACCTTATGTGAGTCACATTTTCTTTTTAGTGTTTTCTTCCTGTATTGAATATACCAGTCTTGGTGGCCTCAGAGCTTCTGAGAAATTCTCCAGTTTTCCCCAACCTTCCTATTGGAATAGTGGGACTCCAAACACTCAACTCTGTTTCTGGTTTTCACTTGAGTTGCAGGTATCTGAACTCAGAATATCCAACTTGTGTGGCATTTATATCCACTGAGCCATCTGTCTCTGGTCCTCTTTTTCTATTTGTTAATAGTTCTATGTCTTTGGAAAAGCTATCTATGCTCTATAACCTCACTTTCTTTAGAAAGAGGGACTGTGATGAAGCTAAAGGAGATAACATAATAAATGCCTGTCTATTAGTTGAGAATATTTTATAGCCAGGTTTCTATTCAATAGATTCTATGAGAAAAGTAAGTGGACAGAGATTGTGATACAGGAGCCAAGAGCAATGAATTAAAAAGTAAGTCACCAGTGTTGTACAAACACAGAGAAAGGTGTCAAAGTGGGGCTATGATTGTCCAAGAAAGCTCCCCAGTAGAAGAGGAGCTTGTGTTGACTGTTAGATACAGAGTAGAAGGCTTGGCAGGCAGCAGTGGCAAAGAAAGAGATAGAAGACTGTGGAAAAGCCCTGGGAATTTGGAACACAGTATTCAAGGGGTGTTGCAGGTGGGTTGGGGTGATGGGAACTGAAGCAGTAGGATCTGGTAATTTTAATTAATTTCCCAAAGCAGAGCATGATAGTCAAGCCCTAAAGATTAACCCTAGGCTGTGCAGTGAATTTGAAGTCAGTCCAGACAATTTTGCCCTAGGCCCCACTCATATTTGTACTCAGCCTCTCTAAACTCTAAATGGAGAAAGGAACTGGATAAAATCTGCATTGTTTGAAAATATTTTTTGCTTCTTTGGAAAACAAGTAGTGGAAGGCAAGAGCAACACTGAGAAACCAGGCTGGGAGCTCATCTGGGTGTTCTCTCTTTCCCCATGTTTTACTTAGGAATGCTAGTTTGAATTTTTCTCAGATGGTGAAAAGCTACCTGCTCTGTTTTCACAACTACAAAAAGGAACACCAGATGGTTCATCTTACAGGTTTGCAGTAGGCCTTAAGTTTTTTAATAAATGTAAAACCATGAAAGCTGTAACACAATAGTCTTACAAAAGCCTACATACAAAGCATGTAGTGCATATTGAGAAGTGTCTTCAAACTAACCAGCAGCACAGCCATGGCCACCGCGGCCATCATCACTGTCACAACCACCATTACCATCACCACCATCAAAGCAAAAACTGTCATTATGGTGTAATATGCTGTTGTTTGTCAATCCATCAGTGGGGATAGATTGTGATTAGGCCAAAGCTCTAAGTGTCAGGATTGCAGGAGGCTGGCAGAGATAGCAACTGTCATTGAGAAGCAAGAGTACTGAACTGGAAAACATGAGGATATATATTAGGAGACTGTAGAAGATGAGAAAGGAGGTGGGAAATATGTAATTGGGAAAGGAACTCAGGAAAGTCTTCTCAAAGAATAGCATGGCAGCGCTATGTAGTCAATGACAGAACATATACTTCAGATAAATGAGTTTAATTAAACTAGCAGTTGAATAAAATGGATGGTAAAAGGAATATGTGGGCGGCCATGGCAGACATAAGACTATCTAGATTTTCCTATGCCTGACTCATCTTTTGATCTTATTCTCTGGACAATGGAGAACCATTGGCTGATCCAGGCAGTCACAAACAAGAACAATAAAAAGCAAAATGAGGCTGAGAAGGATGTTTTTTCCCACATGCCCAAATGCAATGCCTTCAAAAGCCTGGAAATTTCCTCAGAGTTTTAGAACTCAAGTATGCAAAGCCTCTCTCTCTCTCTGTATGGATAGGAAAACAGATCATTGGTATGAGGTTAGGATCAGGGTTCAGGTTAATTAGAAGAAACTGCATTAAAGGAAAGACTTCTGCCAATAGTGGTTAAAGGCAGAACCAGTATTTCTGAAGATACAGTGTTGAGCAAAGTCCTTAGTTCTTCCACCCCTGACTACTTGACAGCTCTGTTGATCATGAGCAAATTCTTCAACAGGTCTCTTAGTTTCCACTGCCATAAAATAAAAATGATAAGATTGATGGTGGCAGATGAGACATCATAGGTATTTGCTTGGCTCTAAGTAAATGGTAGGGACACATGGCATCGTGGTTATAGGGTAACAGCTTGTCCTTAGGACCTAGTACACTGCTTTGCTCCTCAGTTTCCTCATTTGTAAAACAGGATTCAGAAGACTTAATCTGTAGGAATGTTGTTGCTAGGCTGAGATGAGGTGATTACCACAGGTATCTAGGTCAAACAGGTAGGTAACAAATGTTAAATTAAAATGTGCATTTAGACAACAGAGGATACTGGAAATGAAGCAGGTACAGATGGGTTCGAGGTACCCAGAGACTGGAGAAGATGAGGATAAGTGAAAGGCACCAAAGGCCAGAGTGCTAGGTAACAACCTGAAGGATGTGGAGAACTGTAAATACAAGATCAGGTCTGCTTCAGGCATTCCCAGGAGGTTAGGGAAGTCCTTGGTCAAAGAGACCATGTTTTGTGAAGACCAAGGATGAAATCTTTTTCATCAAAGTCAGAACTGATTCCTGCTGGGATCGGAGGGTAGAAATGGAGGGAGACAGTTAATTTGTCATGTATTACTAGAAAGGATCAGGGAAGGATACCCAGTGGAGGAGTCAGGACCTGGGCCTAGCTGCCAGTTCCCTGGGAACTGAAGAACCTTTGACAGACATTCTGTTTCCATCACTGTTACCCAATTAGTGGTTGATCCAGGCCCCTCTTCTTCTTCCCTGCCTCTTAAGTTGGGCTTAAATGCCTCTGGGTTAGGTAATGCCAAATTAATGAGAGTCAAGGGCATGCACGACAAGACTGTAAGAATTACTCCAGAATTGAAGAGCAGAGTGAAATAAGTAAAAACTGCACTCCCTCTGCCCCAGGCAGGCCACAGCTGGGGAGAATAGGCCTATTCTGGTACAGGAACAGTGACATTACTAAACTGCAGTCAGACTGAGATGTCGCAGGACTTTTAACAAGCTGTCCTGCTGAACTCGAAGCAAAAGGAAAGGGGGCGGGAGGAGAGGCAGGTGGGCAGGGGTGTTCTTTAAGAAGGTAAAGAGGCTCCCCAGGGTCCAAATCACCAGCCTGGGAGCACAAAGGTAGGCACCCATGACTTCAGTTGTATACTTAGGGGAGGATGGCCTTGTCGGGCATGGGTGAGAGAGGAGACCCCTGGTCCCATGAAGGCTGAACACGGAGCGGGGAGCAATTCGAGGGTGGGGAGGGGGTGAGGGTAAGTGGGGGCACATCCTTGTGGAGGCAGGAGTGGGGAATGGAATAGGGGGTTCCTGGGTGGTGGGGAGAATTGGGTGAGGGGATAAAATCTGAAATGTAAACATAATATCCAATAAAAAATATGAAGAAAAAGAAGGTAAAGAGGCACAGTAGAGCAGCAGACATGATGACTATAATCGAGTGCCCACTATTTGTCAGAAACTACCAACGCAGGCTCATCTAATTAAATACCCATCACAATGTCAGTGTGTATGTTATACTCTATAGGTGGCCAAAATGAGCCAGTGGTAGGCAAGTCACGTGACACGTCTCAGGTCTGCAGCAAGGCACCAAGTGTTACAAAGAAAGTCATGCTAAAATTGCCATTGTAACATTATTTTTTTAACAGCCTTATAACTAGTCTTTGAAATTTGATGTGATTCCTTCAATATGGTCATGGGTTTCCCCCTCGATGTAGATGACTGCAGTAGTATATTTTAGGAAAGTAGCTGCCTATATCTAAAATTAGAGTGGGTATTTTTTTGTGCTTGTGTGTGTGTGTGTGTGTGTGTGTGTGTGTGATGTGTGATGTGTGTTTCATGTATATGTGTGATTAATGTATATAGCTGCATGTATATAAATGTATATGTTTCATGTGTACAAGTGTAGTATATGTATGTGTAGCTTTACGTGTACATATGTGTGCATCTGTTCCATGTGAATCGCTGTTCAATACGTGCAAGTATAGTTGCATGCATACAGATGTGCACTCCTATGTGTGAGTGTGTGTGTGTATTTGTGCTTGTGTGTGTGTGTGTGTGTGTGTGTGTGTGTGTGTATGCTCAAGGGTGACAGAGAGAATCTTCCTTAATCACTGTCCACTGCATTCATTGAGGTGGAGTCTCACAGTTTGAATGCAGTCTGTATGGTTAGACAGCTCCCTCTGAGGATCCCTTGTCTTTGACATAGAAGTATGCCACCATGCCTACCCATTATTTACATGGGTGCTGGGATCTAAACTTTAAACTTGCCTTCATGTTTTCTTCTTGTGCTGAGTTATCTCTGCAGTTCTGTTTTGTGTGTTCTTCGTGAAAGAAAGGGGCCTTGATTTATGGAGAAATGCCATCCAACATACCTGTTATGAGCAGTTCATGGAGAAACCTAGGACCACACAGTGTCCAATGCACTGTACTCTAAAAAAGGACAGCACACTGAAGCTCATTGAAGGACAGGCTGAAGTTTCACCTTTAGGAAGCTTTTTAGATCATCTCCACTTTCTGTCAGGCTTTCCCCTTTGCTGCTGACCCATTTTATTCCTCTTTTGGGCAGCAAAACATATCCTCTCTTAGTTGTGCACACATTTTGGGATGTAATGTGTCACATGGAATAGAATGATGATTTGATATGGCAAGACTATACTTTCCGTTTGGGCTCTGACTCATTATTTATGTGACCTTGGGCAGTTTACATATCAGGAGGGCTTCTCTATTTCTTAACTGCCAACGCACTGCTCAAAAGATAAGATATATATATGTATTTTTCCAGATCTATAATAGTTGCTTAGTTAACATTTCCCAGCTGCAAGAAGAATGGATTAATAAATGCAAATTGACATAAATGAAGAATATTTTCTGTCTTATAATTTCAAACCATAGCAGTTTTCTAGCAAGGGGCAGTAAAGGCAGTCGAAAAGCACAATTGCATCATGTGGACCTAAGGAAGGAGTTAGACAATTAGGCAGGTGGTTTTGGCAAATTCATCTTTAACAGCAAAGACATCTATAATAGAGAATTGGAATACCATGGGATATATTCTTATGTCTGCACAATCACAGAGCTTTTCCTAACAAACATTTAGATATATGCCAATGGAAAGATACTCAGTTGGTGTATTGTTAAGATATGAATAGGCAAATGATGGTGTGTATAAACACAGCAAAGATCACTTATGGTGTGGTTGTGAATATAGATATTGTGAAACTATGTGTATTCCCCTTTCCCATAAATATCCATGTCTATATTCCCATCTGTTTATGGGAAGCTTCAGTCAATAATTTTAAGTCTCCGGTAGAGCTGAAATGATAGCATTCGTATCTACAAAATCTCTACTTTCTATTTTGTATTTCGCTATATGATTTGTGTGCTGTTAAATAAGTGATAGCGATACTTGAAATGAAATTATAGTATTTCCTCTTGGAGATTGTGCATACACTAATATATATTTAGCTTGTGTGGTGAACTGGAGCAATGAAGTCATGCTTTCACAGCTTCTTAATAGTTCATGAGCATTACTTTCAAAGTAAACCTTCATCAAAATTAAGCCTCAGCCTCTTGCCCCAGCAGGAAGCCAGCACTGGGGATGGATGGATGCTGATGCCAACGGATCCTCAACATGTGAGTAATTAGTGAAAATGTATGCATCGGTTGGTTTTCCTCCTTGATTCCTTATAAGAAATTGTAGGATCCATTTTCCTGTATTTCTGTTTTCTTTAACACGGGATTTCTCTATGTGTAATAGTTATTTATTGTTGCTCTGATAAAATCACCATCATCAAAAGCAACTTAAAGAACAGTGTCTTTTTTGGCTTATAGTTCCAGGCACCTGGAGTCTACACTAGGCATAGTAATAGGAAGCTAAGAGATCACATTTCAGGCACACATAGGATGCAGAGGGAGTGTGAACAGAGAGTAGGAGAGAGGATATTGACATTCAAAGACTGCTGTACCCAGTGGCATACTCCCTCCAGCAGAGATGTACCTGTGAGAGGTTCCACAAGCCCCTCACAATACCACAAGCTAGGGACCAACTGTTCAAATATATAAGCCACCATGAGTACTTCCCATTCAAACCATAATCCTTTGTGGTTTGTTACCCATGCTGGACCCTGACTTGAAATCCTCCTGCCTCAGCCTCCTTGGGGCTAGCATTAAGAGGATGCACACCTAGGCCTTGCCCATGAGACTTGATAAAGAGTTAGCTTCTTAACTAAAGGCAAAAATGACAGACCAAAAACTATTTCAATTGAAGCTGACAGGGACATAAAGATTATACCCATCTCCTAATCCATCAGTGAGGAAACTTGGGGCACTCATTATATTGGAAGTCATACTAAATTGTAACAGTTTTCACCAGCATTTTTCCATTCTTAGATAGTTCAGGAGAGGAGGTATAATTAATCACTGTAACAGTCTTTCCCTGAAGAGTACACTTAATGTGTATTTACTCTACATAATTCATTTTCATTTCAGAAATATCAAAATATAAAGAAAAATTGAAGCATGTCTGATATTATGAGAACACATCCCAGAAATCTGTTTATTGCTTTTACTAGAATGTTAGCTATCCCAATGTTGCTAATCTAAGACATAGAGGAAAGGAGCCAATACGATCTTGAAAGACTCTAGAATATGGTTTTAGGTTTGCTTACCTCTTGCTAACAATGGTTGTACTGGCTCTTCTCAGATGAGAAATTGCACTGTCTTTCAAGGTTAAAAAAGATCTCAGGTGAACCAAACCTGTGATAACTATGTGATCTATTAGAAATGTCTGCTATGTAAATCAGTATGACTGACAAAATAAATAAATCGTTTATAGCTCAGATAGCCCAATTTTTCTGAAACCAAATCTCCAAATGTCTTTTCTCCTCTAACTACCCTTTCAATTTGACCAAACATAACAAAGTATAGAGGAGCTCATGAGTGGTCAAGGATGCTTTGAGTGAAGAAAATCCTGGTCCCTGGCCACCTATGAGCTCAACTTTTCAAGTCTCTTAATAGGAACCTTATGGTGGGACAGCTGGGTGTCAGCGGGTCTTCTTTGAGCAGCTGTTTGCAGTAACCTATAGTTGTCATGAAAACCAGACTCTGGGGGAAACCAGCCTGATAGATTTATTAGGCAGAGGTAAGAGATGCCCCTTTGTCACTAAATTTTATGGGTGTGTGCAAACCCAGACCTCGGAAGGAGTTGAAAACATTTGGGTTGGAGAGTAATATGGGCCAAGAAACAGGGTTCATCTTGTGTCAACTCTTGGGAAAAGTTCGTTTCTCCCTGGGCATCCTAGGTCCCCAGAAACAGGATGTTGGGCTAGAGGCAAAATGACATCCATGTTGTCTTCATTTTCTGGTTGCTGTGACCTTCAGGGCTTTCTGGTTCCTTGGCTTGCCAGCTGGAAGAGACCTTAGAGTTAATCCCTTTTGCATTACAAATGAGGTCCAGAATGGAGGTAGAATTGATTCCAGGTCTTATAGTAAATAGGTGGCAAAGTCAGGACATGCACTCTGGGCTCCCAGCCCAAACAAGTGTCTTGTCCCATCTCTTTATCATGTTGGTTCTGCACATTTGCTAACCCTTGAGAGACAGAGTAAATTTATTTAAATCGTTCTTTTAAAAGCCTTTACATAACTTCCAGGGTAAAAAACAAACTTCTGAGTAGAATTTCACAAAAACCATCAAAATCTGACCCTAGTTAAACTCTCCAGCCTTGTCTTTCATTTCTTCCTTCTTGTCTCTCACCTTGAACTCTCTGCTTCATTGATATTTATAGATCCTGACGACACTGTATTTTCTTACCTTGCCACCACTTTGCTCTTCACACTGGCTTCCTCCTGATGGAAAGGTCCATCCCCTGCACCTGGCAGGCTATTCATTCTTTGGCTCAAAGTACTAGCTTCTCTTTCTTTTGGCAGGGATTCTTTCTTGCGTTTGGGTCTGCATTTGCTGCTCTATCTACCCAGAACTATAATCTTGTCACTATCAAATGCTTCTAGACTCATATCAGTGTTACCGGATAGTGTGTTCAAAACGTAAAATCTGAGGTTCTTCCCAGCCCACTGAGTGAACATTTTAACATGATGCAAATTAACATTTAAGATACTATGCTATACAGATTCTTTCATTCTTCTTCACAGCATGCTTCTTGTGGCATGTTCCACTATAATTGCCTGCTGACAGTATTTTCTTGTCTAGATGCTAAGTTATGAACACAGCCTTACCAGCTTTATTCACTCATTCCCAGCCCTCAGCAAAGGGCATGAGAAATTTTTACATAAAGTGTACCTATAAATCAGTTAATGAAGTAAAGTCTACACAAGACCTTTAATATCTAGATGGCCACTTCATTCTTTGGCTTTAGAATTCTGGATGTTGTTATTTCCAGATGGAATCTATACATCCTTTAGAGCATGGAGAGAATTAAGAGATATTTGAGACTTAATGAATGTGCAGGTACACAGACGAGACGTGGAAGGGGGGACTGTATCAGAATGAACCCATGATCATCTGTGCACATGCTCACAGATTCATACCACTATCCAATTAAGCACCTGGTCATTATTTAGCATCTGCTTTGAAAAGTGAGTAAGGCACAAAAGATCAATAAATACATATATAAAATTTGCATTTTAGTAGGGAAGACAGCAAACACAGAAGCCAGTAAGATACAGCTAGTGAGTTAAACAAAGATAATTAAAACATGAGGTTGACCTGACCAGAACCCCTGGAGTTCCTGGGGACTAGACAACTAACCAAAGAGTACACAAGGAGGCATCCATGGCTCTGGCCATATATGTGGTAGAGCATGGCATTGTTGAACTTCAGTGGGAGGAGGGGCTCTTGGGCCTGAGGGTGTTCGATGCCCCAGTGTAGGGAAATGCCAGACAGGAGTGGGTGGGGGGACCACCCTCATAGAGGCAGTGGAAGGAGGCATGAGATAGGGAGTTCTGAAGGGGAGAGCTGGAAATGGGAAAACAAATAAAATGTAAATAAAGAAAATATCCAATAAAAATCAAACAAAGCAAAACAAAAACAATGAGGTTGACATAGAGTAAAGGGGTAGGCATTTTACAAACTGTCTGTAGGAGTGGCATTCTTTTAAGACCTGGGGTTCTGTGTAACATATATTTAATTCCACTGACGTGTGTGTGTGTGTGTGTGTGTGTGTGTGTGTGTGTGTGTGTAAGAGAGAGAGAGAGAAACAGAGAGAGAGAGAGAAACAGAGAGAGAGAGAAACAGAGAGAGAGAGAGAAACAGAGAGAGACAGAGACAAAGAGAATAACAGAAAGAGAGAATGCCACTGAGTTAATCTTGATCATCTTATAAAACAAGCTAAGGCATAACCTAATAGTTTTAAGGCAAATTTATTCGCAGAGTCAAGATGCAGCCATGTCCATGGTACCTCTGATTTATTCCTGTGGACATGCCAGTGTGAGTCACTACAGCAATCAAATCCCCTCTCTGGGATCTAAAGAGACAAGAGAAAGAGGAAGCTGGGAGACATGTGTTGGAGCTAGCAGACAATGACTGTGGACATGGTATCTGAAGGTTAATTGATTATTATTGTCCATTACCAAATAGGTAGTCTTGCCTCTATGGACAGTCAGAAGGCCTTACTGGACAATTTATGTCTTAGAGGGTCATAAAGAATGCTAGCAGGTTGTAAAGAGAAAAGTGTAGCTCTGGGTTTCTTTCTACCCAAATTCTCCGAGTCCTGTGGGCAAGCCCAATAAAGCTGAATGCTTTTCTAAGCTCAGGACTAAGATAGCACTGAGGTGACTCATGTGGGTTTCTTCGGAGGCTCTGGACTGCTGCTAACCAATCTTCTTTTAGCTTTTATCTACAGAAATTCCCTTTCATGTCAAAGGAAGAAAGTTATTGTCCAGGACCCGACAGAACTGATAAGATCCACGGCGGGAAGAGATCTCTATTTTATCCTTTGAACAACTGTTCACCAAATCTCATAGCATTCCAGGAGGACTGCAAACTCATCTCAGCATGGGAGATCCAGGCAACTTTAGCTACCATCTGCAACTCTGTGCCTCTAGGAAGTTCACTTAAACCATGTTGGACTTCCACTTCTTTATCACTCAGACATGGGAACAATTATCCTGCGGGAACATTTTGAAGCATGGACTGCTGCACACTACATATTTCAGAAAGTCATACCTTTCTCTCCAGTGCTATCTCAATTCATACTTCTCTGACTGAGAATACCACACTGTCACCCCGGGGCTGCTATCACAGCAGCATACAGAAGGCCTCACTTCCTCCTTTTGGCCTCCCCTCCTGTGCTCTTAGCTTCCAACTGCAATGGAAGAATCCTTCTCCCTTTGAGTTCTGATAATACTGTCCTCACACCCCTGTGAACAACACTTGAAAAACTGCTGTTAACCCAAGGAGATAATCCAAACCCCTTGACTCTACTTCAAGGGCATTCAAGATCTGGTCCCTGCTGATCGCTCCCTGTCCTGCTGTTAAGCCTTTTGCCCCCAAAACTTAGAAATTCTTTAGTGCTCTCAACAGAGTGCTCATGCAAAGCTTAGAAATTTCCCAGCTTGTGGGGCTGGGGAAATGGATTTAAGTTGGCACTCAACATGGTCTTAGATCTCATGTAACAAAGCAGTGAGGCACATATGGAAAACTGGTTAGATTCTCGCCTTCATTTTTACCCTTCCCTCAAATTGCTTAAAACAAACAAAAACAAAACAAAGCAAAACAAACAAACAAACAAACAAACAAAAAAACCTTGTTTGACTGCTGTCTTTTTTAAATAAAAAATATTTATATATTTTGATCAAATTCTTTCTTCTCCCCAATCCTTCCTAAATTCTCTCTATCTCCCTACCCACCTGACTTCCTGTTCTATCCTTGACCTTTCTTTTGATAAGATTTTCACTGGGTAGCTTCCTGCTCTTCTAGAATTGAACAATGTGCTTTTTTTTTGTTCCATTTTTGTTGTTAGTCTTGGATTATGTTTTAGTGATTAAGGTTCCTTTTCTGCTAAGGGCAAACAGCACTGTGTTTTTCCTTCTTCTATACAAGGAGATACAGTGTTACTCTATTCTAATAACAGCAATCTCTTCCTACTTCACGCCCTTAATCCTGACATAACCGTGTTTGTCACCATCCACCTTTCTTTTTGTTGATACAGCCCATTGTCAATGTAGGTAGAGGATGATCAGTAAAATTAATGAGAGGCAAAAAGCATTTGGCCCTCCACCCACACACCTAAACCCATAAATACCTTGGTCCTAGCTCATCCTCACTCCTCCAGACGAAGTCGCCAAACTTTTCATAGTGAGAGTTGTAATGGTGCTGGACTCGGAAGAGCATGGAGGCGGAGACTTCCATCAGTGTGTTGTAAGCAGTCTGCTGCTCCTTGCCACTGGTGTAGCCATTATATAGATTGTAAATCTTGTCGGCTATCTCTGTGAGGCGAGAAGCACAGAATATATCACTGATAGCAGAGGAAAAGTTGGTGGTGTACTCATGCTTCACAAGAAACAAGGCATAGGTGCATGTAGGTTCAGTTGAGTGGTCTTCTCAGATAGATAAATCTCTATTCCAACTGAAATATGTCATTGACTAGCTGAGTTCAGTTTTCCTATATATAACTGAAGATAAGAATGTCTACTCAGCCATGGGGGGTAGGAGTGTGCTGGGAGAAATAAATTAGAAAATAAATGCAAATCGATCAATGCAAGTCCTGGCAGAAAGTTAGCACTCAAAGTCTAAGCTTAATTAAAAGGTAATACCTCTGTGTTAAGAATTTAACAGACACTCCAAAGAAATATTGAGACTTAAATGAACTGTTGCTTTCTCTCTATGTCTTCCTTCTGTCTCACCTCTGAAATGTTTCCAAGGTGTTTCTGCAGTCAGGTCTGATAGATCTATGTTCAAAAACCTTGTAAAGGAAATCAGATGCTTCATTGTGTCATTCAGGGTCATTCCCACTCTTCCAAACTCTGTTAACTATTGTAATTTCAATCAGTCACGAGGAGATGATGCATCCCTTCAGCTCTGAAGGCTCCAGTCAAAATTTCTACGAGTGCCCACTTCATTATTTGTATTAGTTGACTCTGGAAGCATCTAAGGCACTTGGAGTCAGAATGAGAAAAGCACCTAATTTGTACTATTTCTTCCTCTAATTTTTCAGCGGTTTAACCATTGTTTTAAAAATCATACTGGAACTATCCAGAAAACACTACAAATCCCCTCATCTTAAAGATCAAGAGCTGCTTGGTTCCTCTTATCTACTAGCAGAAACAATATTATTGTCAAGCTAGAATACACGCCCTGATCCCGCACATTCCTTGTCAATGGTTGAGCAAGTCTAACCACCAGCAAAGATATTGGTAGCTCATCTCGATTTGTTCTTCCACTATTATGGTTCATTTTATGTTCTTCCTGTTCTCTTAGTTCTTACACACACACACACACACACACACACACACACACAAACACACACTCACAAACCCTCTGTGTGGTAGTTTGTGACAGCACTTAGAGAGGAGAAATGTGGGATTTCCTTGGCAAATGCAGAGATGAATCACCTACCTTCTGCTTTGTTGTCATCTACCAGTGGACAAGCTGTCCTTAGAGTCACTGTGCTGAGCTCTGAGTGCCTCCCTCGAGTATCCACAGCATACAGAGTGAACCTGCAGCACAGCAAGACATCAGAGTGAGACCCTGGGCTCTGAGAGCTAAAAAGAAAACCACAAAACCATGGCCACAAGGAATGCTTCAAAGAACTTAGTAATCCCTAAGCCCCATGTAAAAAAAATGATTTTTAAAATAATGATAATTATAAAATTATAAAGCATGTACCAAGCTTTGAGTGCCTGTTGGGCACTCAAAGTGCAGTTAGTCTTGTATTTTGCAGTTAAGTAAACCTCAAAGGCCAAAATATGCACATCTTTCACAATGAGGGTGCTGAATCTTAGAGTGGGTATCTTTTAGATTCATTGTTCTTGTAGGCAGAATAGAGGTCTGTATATAAGCAGTCTGAGTCTAGAGGGTGAGAAGTGAGCCTCACTGATAAACTGCTGGATAAATGTGCTCATTTACATGTTCATTCATTCATTCATTCATTCATTTGTTCATTAATTTTAAAATTACTTACTGAGTACAAACTGTGTCCCAGGACTTGTTTTAGAGGCTAACTTTTGAATAAAAGAGTCCAGCATAACATTACTTAAAATCTAAAACAATAGAATAAACAACAGAACAGTTGAAGGATGGCCAATGTGGTGGAAAATAGAACAGGATCCCATAGGAGAGGTCAATGTGGGAGTGGGAGCTGCATGAGCTTTTAGGAAAGGATCGAGCACAGATGCCTTTATAAGCAAGTAAATTTTTAGTTAAGACCCGAACAACGAGAAAAAAGCAATAAAACGTGTGTGTGTGTGTGTGTGTGTGTGTGTGTGTGTGTGTGTGTGTAGTGGGTATCAGAGGAAAAGTAACAAGCTCGGTAAATACAAATGAACTGCAAAGGAATAGCTGTAAATGCAAAGGCCCTGAGAAGCAAAAGACTAGATGGAAAATAGGCAAGTGGTATGGCAAACCCGACTGAGAAGGAAGGACACTGGAAGCTATGACAAGGAATTTGAAAATTATTCTAGCTAAAAGGCTGACTCCACTTTCTCATGACATCATCTGAAGCTCTATGCTACATAGGTCGAATTCAGCTTCTGGACATAACTTTACATCAGACCCGGCAGATGCAGAGAACAGTTCCTTTGAGCACAGCATATGTGCAGAGCAAGGAGGGCCTGTGGCTCTTCCTATCTTCAGACTTCTAAGCATTAGCACTGTAGCATACACAACGTCTAAGGAAGGAGAAGAAACTACTCTCCAGAGAAGGTATACAGAGAAGATGGCTCCACTTGCTCAGATCACTGTTCTCTACCAGGAGCACAGGCAGACGCGTGCTTCCTAGATTAAGTTTTTTAAAAAAAAGTCTGAGTCCTGCTGCCCCTCGTTCCTTCCTTTTTTACTTACTCAGCACCCCAGTTGAGCTCATGTTATTTAAAATGGACTTAGTGTCAGGGCTATGAACCTGCAGAACTGCCAGACCTGATTGACTGTGTATATTGGGCCCTTAATAAATACTCATTCCTTGCACGAATTTATTAACATATACTAAGACTTTAAAATGCTTCACACACTGGGCTAAACAGTTTATTTCACCAAGCAATTCGAAAAGAGATATACAATTACCCTCTTTATTTTATACTTGAGACTCAGAAAGGAAAGGCACCTTGCCCAGAATCACATAGTGATTACCGGGACAGAATACTTAAACCTAAGATTGTTTGACCCTGAAGCCCTTGAATGAAATTGCTGCCAAGTACTGTCATTGGGACCAAGATCTGCAGATATCAACTGTGTACAGATATAATTCCAATTAGCTATACTTATGGAACCTTAGCTCTGCTGAGCCAGTGCTACCCCATGCATTTTTCTAAAATTCTGAAACCATTCTAAAATAATCATCCCATTTCCCTGTTTCAGGAGAAGAAATCTAAGGTAAAATAACAAGCAACACAGGTTTGGAGAGTAACAGAGACAAGCCTGTGGTCTACTGAAATTTAGACCTTCTTGCTCTGACTTACTCTGCTCAGCTCCAGCTCCACCAATCACTGGCTAAACCAGTCTCATCTTGATGATCCACCTAGACCTTCAAGCTTTGACACTCTGTAAACTCAAAGTCTCAAGTGTTGTTTTTGTACAAGGGTAAGTGAATAGAAACTTCTCAGTACAAAGCCTGAAGGAGACCATAGCAAAAGGAGCTTAGTTTTAGAGGTAAACAGACTTGTGTTTTTATTCCACTTCTGTCTCTTTGTGGTGTGATTGTGGGCCAGTAACTTTGTCCTTAAGCTTGCTTTATCTCTCTGTTCCAAGGGTGTCAGTGACAAGAAGACTCACTTGCCTGGCGTGTTCAGTGTTGATGAATACAAAACTTAAGTGTTATTTGGAAAGCTATGTAGAGGAGAGAGGATAAGATAGAGAACAAACTAAGAAGCTAGGTAGATCTGTTGACTTACAAATATAAGCACAATACTCTGGAAGATGAGACAAGAAGATTTTGGGCTCAGAGCTAGCCTGGTCTAGATTGTGACACTGAAACCATCTTTAATTGCATAGCAAGACCTTCGCTCAAAACAAAAACTACCACTAACATAAACCCTTTTCACAAAATGGAGAAAGAGAAAAGAAAAATGGAACTCTGGAATGTGAGACTAGGCATCTTTCAAAGTCAGAAGGAAAGACTATATTTGAAGATAGCAGGTATGTTCTTTCCATCTGCATGGCAGCTCCCCTAAAAGCTACTGAAAGTAGGGCTCCAATGGCAGCCTGAAAGTCCAGTGAGATCACACTTCAGTATGGCTGCTTGCATCATTTAACACAGAACTAGTCACTCAATATTTGCGGAAATCAGTGAACTTGAAAAAAACTGCATATCATTCCTCACTTACAGTTTCTCCATCAACAGATTGGAGAAAATTTTACAGCATATGGTTATCTCCAGGGTTACAAGGAATGAGGCATGAGGAAGTTGCAGTTGCAGATTTTTATAAAAACCACATATACAATACTTACTTTCAAAAGAACACATTTGAACATGAAGAGGAGATATGCTGCAACTGAAGAACAAATAGATATTTTGTAACAATCGAGCAATTTGATACACTAGTTAGCCTCAAGACACGTTTAGAAGATGCTTAAGGCTTCTTTCTCATTGGCCGTTTTATGTTTTGATGATGCTTTGTTTTCTCTGCTTCTTCAAGCGGCATCAATAATACCGTGCTAGGGAAAAAGTAGTCTTAGGCTTGTTTTGCCTTTTTGTAGGGCTGGCAATTGAACCCAGGTCTTGCATATGATAGACAAATACTAGTCCACTGACCTCAAATACCATTCTAAAGACTGAAAGGTGGGTAGAAGCTTTGTCTTTTCCAATCGCATGCAGGAAATTTTTTAGGAAGTTGTTTAGCACTTCTGACTCCCAGCCTCCTCACTTGCAAGCTATAGTGACACAAGCTGAGGATCAAGAATAAATGAGATGCCAAGATAATAGTCATGGTTCAATCTTTAGTCCTTAAAGTGTAGTTTGGGAGTTTGCTTGCACAGTATCTAACTGTGTAAGCAGAGGTACCAAATAGACAAGGCCTTAGGCCACCCTGCTTGATGTGCACATCAGAATGGTGGGGTAAGGTATGGAAGAGAAGAAGGAAGGTATCAATCTCACAGACCTGGGTCAAAAGTCATAAGGCCATGTGCTTTCTGCCTGTCTCAGCTGTAATTGGAAAACTACTCCACAACAACATCTGAAATCAGTTAGAAAATCAAGCTGGGGCTGGGGGATTCTTTGTGAGAGGAAGAAAGTAATGGTCCCTGAAATAGAGGGGAAAGATACCAAAGCACACTGTCAGATTTTATGTTTCTCAGGGGTTAGGAGGATGTCATCTACACTCTGGTTCTCTGTGGTCCTTGAGTAGCAGATGAAAGTTGAATGATAGATTAGATGGAAACCCTGGAGCTCCATCTGTATCTTTGAATCCTCATTTCATATATGGCAAGAGGAAGGATGAGAGGGAAAATGAATTGCACTAGGACCCACAGCCACTAAATTCAAGATAAAGACTCAAGCCTCCCATGGTCCTCCTCCAGGTTCCTGCAGTGTCTTAAACAAGTGGCCGGCTTATGTCTATATATGCTTTAGAGATGTTTTGATGGTTATAGAAATGGATCTAAGAGCAATGTTGGACTTCGGTTGGAATCTGAAGCTCTAGGCTTAAACCATTTCTCCTCCAAATGCTGACCTTGTTCCACTGGGAAAACTATCAATCAATGTGGTTGAAAGTTAGGGTTTTGGTATAGCACTTCCAGATTGTGCTGCAGTGTCTCAGGCAACTTAAAGTCATGTGGTCCTCTGCAATGAGAATCTAAAATGAATCTAAGAACTTTGTAGTGATTTATTTGAGATGATTGCTCACATGCAAAGAATAGTTTCTTCAGTGTCAGGACAGTGCCATTCTTTGGAGCCTCTAATCATTCCCACATCAATTAATCATTCTCAGCTAGGATCTCTAATGTTCATTTATTCATTCCATGTCACTCTGTCTCTGAATCCAAGGAGTGACCTTAGCAGTAGTTCCAGTCTTATTTGCTGATCTTAGCTACCTACTGCTTTCCAGCTAAGGTGGTCCAACTGCTGCTTGCTCCAGAGGATGGATCCCTTTTGTCTTCTTGTAGGGGCTGCATCTTCTGGTTTGCACTCTTCTCCCTTGTCTTTGAACTACCCTTCAAACATCATCTCTTTAGGGAAGCCTGTTTCTTATCACCTCAAAATGGTGCAGGGCCTGTTCACTTCTCTATCCATGAGTTGTCTCCCAGACATCAGTTCTCTGTAAATACTACACCTGGTACCTCTACAGTCAGGCAAATATTAGCCAGAATGAGTAATAACCACCCCATGCTTTAAAGCCACATCCCTCATCTGGAAATGAAATTTTCTGTCTGTGAAATGAACAGAGGATGATTGGATTGAGGGGTTCTAAGGGAGAATAGCAGAAGGAATTCGGCAATTTGGTTTTCATATCAAGTTCCCCATTTATTGGATATGGGAAGATTTATCGCAACTTACCTATAAAATGAGAATCACAACATTAAAACCTGCCATGGAAGGGAGCTGGTTTATAACCAAAAGTGGTAGAGAGCATGCCAGCATGCCATCCAGCATGTGCTAAGCAGTCCATGAACAATAGCCCTTGGTCTTATTATCACTGCTATTATTTTGCTTCTTTCCAAAATTCTGTTTTCCCTACCTGGGATAAGTAGCCCTCCTGGAGAACAGAGGAAGGTGGGTGGGTGAAAAAGGAGCTGTTGCAGGTCCCATTCAAGACCCCCAGACCTCCTAGCAGCAGGGGTGAGAGAAGGAAACTGAGAAGTTAATTGGCAGTGAGAGCTTCTCAGAATCTGACAGGGGGTAAGAGCAGGGAGGGAGCCCCAGAGGCCTATGTCAGGCTCAGGTCCCCTAGAGGACAGGAGAATGTGTTTGAAGTCTCAAAGCCAACGCCTGTTCTTCCCCAGTCACCACATGACTTAGGCATTCTGGGGAGGCAAAAGTCTCTTTGCTGATTTGAAGGGAAACAGATGTTTCCAGGCCAGAGGCCCTGGTCTTATAAAATGCTCCTTCCCCAGACAAGGCTTTGGCAAACAACTTCCCATAGCTTACACCCACCCCTTCACCTCTCCACCCCCAGTTCTCTACTCCCCACCCCATTACTATCGCTTTGCTCCGTGCTCAATGGGGTGGTAGGGAAAACGCCAGCCTTCCAACATATAGTTCTGATCTGAGCAACTGGATTGGAGACACTCCTAACTACCTGTCTTAGAGTCTCACTTTCCAGTCTCTGTAGTAGGGGGTGGAGGCAATCTAATCTTTGGAGGTGAGTTAGATCTAATATTCTAGAGACAAAAGATTTCCTCCTCAGATAGAGGTGTTGTTATCTCTTCCAGATTGCCCTTCATGAGAGTCCCACGAAAAGAGACTATTCTAGTTTTCAGTCCAGGCTGCACAAGTACCTATGCAAGTGACACCTTTACCAAGTACACTTTGGTATACAGTACTTTTGGTTTCTGTAACATTAAGGTGGGAGCCAAACTTCAAACCCACAGAGTCACAAAAAGGAAACTAGAATTCAATCTCCTGGATCATATTTTAGAATACTGATAATGAATGCTGTACCATGCCATTTTTTTTCTTCGCTGCTCTTAGTAATGATGTGTAATGTGGAGTAGAGGAGATGTGGAATGATGTTTACTAGTGGAAGCTACAAGGAGAATAAAAGCTCATTCCCATGATGCCAATGAGACAGTCGGTGCAGGGATTAGAATGGGCTCTGGAACCTGCCTACCTGGGGTCAAACATGGTTCTATAAACTACCATACTTCTTCAAATTCTCTGTTCTTCAAAATGTGAATGATTGTATTTATGCCAGAGGGGCACTATATTTGAAGCAGTGCCTGGCATATAGTATAAACTAAGAACACATTAAGTATGTATTTAAATCATTAATGTATCCAAGGGTAGCTGTAGAAAAAACCCTGGTATTCAATAAGTTCAATTGAGTAATTGATGCTTCATTTTGGATTTGCAGTTGGCTCAAGAGTGATTTGATCAGGAGGGGACAATGGTGGAGATGCTGTGTTACTCCTGTGCCTGTCTATGCAAATCAATACCCCTTCCCCTGCTCACTAAAGCATCTCACTTGGAATCATGGGCCTCTAGAGTATGAGAAAGCCATGCCATGAGAAGAGGTTGCCTGTGGGAACTTTAGTAGGCTTGGAGCCCAGGAAACTTAGGTCATTCCAGCCTGAGGAATTGAGTCATGCCAAGCTGAGTTTCTTGTACCTGAGGTGCCACACATCAGAAAGAAGAGGAAAATCTAGCTTGTGTCCAAACTGAAGTTCAGAATTACAGAATTCGTGTGAGGAACAAAACAGCTATATGAAGCTGTTGAGTTTAGGAATCATTTGATCAATCATCAATAGGAACTGTGACAACCTGTAAGCATGGAGCGTAGGATTTAAAGCCAAACTCGGCTTGCTATCTGCTTTCTAAAATAAAGTTTAAATGGAAAACAGTTTCATGTTTTTTTTTTTAAAAGTAAATGTGGTTTCTATGGCTGCTTTCATACTAGAGGGACAAATAGGAGAGACTGACAGCAACCATAGATCCTACAGTCTGTGCTTCTAGGGAAACATTTATAGAACTTGATAGAGAGCACTTAAAGAAATAGTTTTGCTTACGTTTCTTCATTTGATACCAGAGTTAAAAAACATTCCCATGGTACACATAGTCACTGAATGTTTAGGCAACTGGTGTGAGGTCATAACTCTTCCGACTTCTAGACTAACACCTCAATAGCTGGTTGAACACCTGAATTTCAATTTCAGAACTTATTTTGAATGAGCAACATAGCTTGGGGCAAGTCCTACCCTGTTCTGCCCTCTGATTCTCAGCTTTGGGCATGAAGACCATTGGGTAAATGGTCTGGAGTGGGTGTCAGGATTCAGATATCCTAAGTTTCCCTGATCTAGGCAAAAACCCTTTGTTTTCCTTTAGTATAGGAATACGGAAGTGGAAGGACAGAATGAGTATGGATTCCCACAGGCAGCCCACTTACCCTGAGCACCAGAACTCAACCTTCCTGTTTTCCAGGTCAGCCCACACATACTGATAGGAAGTTTTAATTCTAGTATCTGCCACAAAGACATTTTAATTCTAGTGTCTGACACCAAGTAGCCTCGTAGGAGCTTAGTAGTACTTATGTTTCAACCTTTAAAACCACTCAATCTGGGTGGTGGTTGTGAACCCTGAGCTAAGACAAATGTGAGGTAAAATGTGGTTCAATTTGGACTTATTTTAAGTGTGTGTGTGTGTGTGTGTGTGTGTGTGTGTGTGTGTGTTTGGCAGGTAGGGTATGTATACATGAGTGTGGATGCCCAGAGAGAGTAGAACTTATCAGATTTCACTGGAGCTGCTGGTTTTATGTTTGCCGGATGCTGGGAACCAAACTTGAGGTCTTTGGAAGAGCAGGATTCACTCTTAACCCCTAAGCTATCTTTTTTATATCTGTGGTTGAATTATAAATGCCAACTACACACACACACACACACACACACACACACACACACACACACACACA
>JANHMN010000004.1:77475602-77489364 GCA_030674055.1 Rhabdomys pumilio | reverse complement strand
ACACACACACACACACACACACACACACACACACACACACACACACATATGTATGCTCTTCAATCACTCCAGCACCATAAATTAAACATTAATGATTCAGGAAAATGGTGAACTCTAGGGGAAGACAACTTTGAAAACCAATATCAGCACGAAATTGAGGTAAAAGTAATCACTTCCAGACTTGGTATGGTGATCAATCCTATCTTTTGTCCCTCCCTCACCTCCCTACTCTGATCTCACTGACAGGTACACAGACACTAAAATACACTTTACTAAGAACCTTGAATCTCTGAAACAAATAAATTTTGATATCTGAAATAAAATAAACACAAGTTGATTTCAAGCAAAACGTGTCAGGTTTGTCTTCAATATTTGACTGAAAAGTGAATGACAAATTATCACAGTCACATCATACTGTATGAGCCTGGCCATCGGTGAAAGGCCTACTGCGTGGCAAGCATACAGCTACAGGGGGATAGTTACCCAACAGAAAGAAAGGAAGAATGTATCTTTCATGGAGCTTGTAGACCTTTCTGGAGAGGATCAGATAACCATGAAATGGCATGCACGTAAAGAGCTCTTCAGTAAAATGCATTTTTGGCCTTGGGTTTGCTTTAGGGATCTTCCTTCCTTTAAGAGTATACGTACTCAAAGGGAACCCTGAACTAGATGGAGTCTCAGTTTCACATTAGGACTGTCAATCACTCACAGGATAGTATTTGCTTTCATGAAAAAGTGGTAACAATTCTTGCCTTTTCTACCTGAGAGTTATTTGTGTAGTAAAAACAGCATACAACTAATTAATCAATTAACCAGCTAACCAACCGACCAACTGAACATCCAAACAAGTGAAACAAAACAACTCTCAGTGACTGAATATGCCAACACTGTGAAAATGGTCACTTTAGTTTGTTCATTCATTCATTCATTCATTCATTCATTCATTCATTCACCCATTCATTCATTCACTCTTCAAATAACCTAAGTCTTTCACCAAGTGAAGTTTGGCACTGGCTTTGCTTTTATACTAGCTTTAAATCTCTGACATTTTTGTTTCTTGTTGCCTTGATTTTTTTCTTTTTTCTCCTGGGTATGAAATATATTACACATAGTTAGACTGATTATTATTCTTCATTGGACACTATTCATAATTTACTAGGTTACTTACAGGTAAAACCCACACAATCTAACTTTGTGGTTTCACGACAAAGAATGAATAAATGCAAAATGTCCATTTTTTCCTCTCTAGCTTGTACTTCTGGAACTTTTATAACAAATAGTTAGCTCTTTTTTAGGCCTTTGTTTTATACTGGACAGCGTCTTGAAAATCCAGATTTGAATGATTTTTCAACAGCTGAAGTTAGAAAAATAATTTTACAGACAGGAATCACTCAGGAGCAGAGAGGTATTGGGTGTGGTTTCTGAGTTGTCTTATCATTAACCAGCTACTAGTCGAGTGGCTTTCATCAGACTGCTTGACTTCTCTGTGTCTCAAATACTGTTGATAACCCCACATAGGTATTGTGAAAGAAACAAAGAGCTATTAGAGATGGGAAAAGTTTCTTAGAGTTTGCACACACATTTCCTAAGTGCCTACCCTGCATAGATAATAAGAGTGGTTGCACAGCTGTCTTTTGTCCTTGCTATTGCAGATGTGTGTGTAGGATTAAACCATTTTCAAGGAGTCATGCAAACCATGAAGATTTAAATTGAGTTACTCAAAGATGCAAAGACACTGGTAGTACTTTAGACACTGGGTCCATTATAGGCCTAGTTACTCAAAGGCCAATGCTATTCCCAAATAGTCAGAATTGTTAGACAACTGAATCTTGAGTCACAGTTCAGAGCAGTTATAGCATATGAGAAGGATGAAATTCATGTTATCACATTTTCACAGAGAACAGATAGTTCTTATCTATTTTATACTGAGATCAAGCCCACCTCATCTATATTCCCACAGGCTGGGGAGGTAGGAGGAGTAGAGTGACTAGGGTCCTGCATTTGGGGTCACAGAGACTAAATTTCATCAGAGCTCGTCTGTTTTCTGTTTATAGCATCTCTGAGAGCATTATTTGTCCTATCCATAAAATGGAGCCAGTAATATTTGTCTCACAGAATTGTGGTATGAATGAAAGATCCTGGGAAGCAGAAAGAACTGTGACTGGTGCACTGAACATTGTATTGCTAGGTGTGCTCACTGTGGGTGCTCAAATGAGAAAAAAAGAAGTGAAAATGATGCTTCTTTAAAAGTTTGGGGACAAAAGATGGAGCAGAGACTGAGGGGATGGACAACCAATGACTGGCCCAACTTGAGACTCATCCCAGAGGCAAGCACCAATCCCTGACACTATTAAGGATACTCTCTCATGCTTGCAGAGAGGAACCTAGCAGAATTGTCCTCTTAGAACTTCAGGTATGATTGACCCAGAGGCTGACTGAAACAGATGCAAGACCCACAGCCAAACATAGGATGGAGCTTGGGGAGTCTTGTGGAAGAGTTGAGGGAAGGATTGAAGGACCAAGAGGGGATAGAAATTCCACAGGAAGACCAGCAGGGACAACTTATCTGAATTCTTGGAGGTTCCCAGAAACTGAACCACCAACCAAATATACAAGGGCTGGACCTAGGCTCACTGCACATATGTAGCCAATGTGCAGCTTGATTTTCATGTAGGCACTCCAACAATTGGAACACGGGCTGTGCTTGACTTTGTTGAATGCCCATGAGTCCAGTTCTCCTAACTGGTCTGACTTGTCTCTCAGTGGGAGAGGATTTGTCTAGTCCTGGATTGATTTGATGTGCCAGGGTGGGTTGGTACTTCTCAGAGGAGAAGGAGATGGGTAAAGGGGAGAAACTGTGTGAGGAGAGGACTGGGAGTGGAGGGGATTGCAATCAGGGTATAAAGTGAATAAATAAATAAGTAAATAAATACATACATACATAAATGGAAAAATAAAATAAATTATACCATATTATCTCTATGCAAAGGAATAATCTTGAAGACTGGTATCAGTGACAGGAGCAATGCAATCTACCAGATTCACATAGAGGTTAGCTTGGCCACTGGATGGTTACGTGAGTCACACTATGTCAGGGCATGAGAGGTAATATGATAGGCACTGGCTGAACAATGGTCAAACTCCATGTTGCCTGTTGGTAAACCATAATTCTGCCTGCTGTCACCACAGTGGTCCTGAAAAATGATATTGATTGATTGATTGATTGATTGATTACCTAATTGCTTGCTTTCTTTTCCTGATAAGAAAGGGCCACATGATATCTTTGGGAATTATACTAAATGACCACCAATCTAAAAACCTTTCATATAAGTAACTGAGAGGGAACACTAGAGGTTAATTCAATAAAGCTGAAATTACTTAGATAGAAATAAAAGAAAACTACATGCATATAGTCCAATAACTTTTACAAATGTTGAAACAATAAAATATGAAGCAAACTGAAAGACTGTCCTAAAGACTACAGCATGGGCTAGGGATAAAGTTCGGTGGTAGAGCACTTTCCTAGTATATCTGATAGTAGTAAGATCTCATGCACAGATCAATGGAATATAACTCGAAACCCAAGCTAAACCAAATATTTACAGTCAATTTTGTTTTGACCAAGATGCTTAGATAAATCAATAAGAAAAAACATGCCCCCTCTCTTTCTTCTCTCGTCTTCTCTTTCTTCTCTCTCCTCTCTTCTCTCTCTATCCTCTTCATTTTTCTCATTTATTAATTATATTTATTTAGTATTATTTGTAAACCAAGAACATTCCAGGTTTAGAACTGATATATCACAGTGACACACCCGTGTTCTTCCCCTTAAAAAATACAACACATTTTCTAAGGTGTAAGTGATGACTTAGGACACTTGATAATCAATTATGGAGAGCAAGCATTTTAACTGCCACAGTCACCTAGATAGGAATACAAAATATTTCCCTATTTTTAGCAAACCATTTAAAAAGGGACTACTCATTAGGGAGAGCTCAGTGGGTAGACTGCTTGCATAAAATGCCTGAAGCCCTAAGTTTGACCCCCAAGCACCATAAACAATAAGCATTTGGCACACATCTGCAAGACTAGCACTAAGAAGAAAGCAGGGGGATCAGGAGTTCAAGGTCATCCTTGGCTACAAAAGGAGTTGATGCTAGCCTGGACTACATTAAACCCTGTTTCAAAAATAAAAGAAAATATGAGAAAGTACTGACTTGGTTGGTTGGAAGGTCTTTTCTAATTGTAAATTTCTATGATTTTAACAAACATGTGTGACATTCTAGCGGTTCTGATATAATCTAAGTGATTTAAAACTTCATTATAATTCATGTATGCCAAGCTATCAAATCATTATTCAGTTGTTTGTATATGCGTATGTGATGCATTCATGTTCAAGTAGGCAAACATACATGCATATGTCCTGGTGCATGTGCGCACACACAGGCACACAAGCACATGTGTGCACATGCACGTGGAAACCTGAAGTTGTTGTGAGTATTGTCCTCAATCATTCTCCACCTTATTTATATACTGAAGTGGAGTTTCTCAGTCAAACCCAGAGCTTTCTGAAGCAGCTCTTCTATTTCTAGTAGTTCCTGTACAAAATCAAACTAAAGTTTCTGTATGACTCATCAGTTCCACTATGCACAAATATGTATTTCCCTATGGAAAAAAAAAAAAACGTGCACAGGGAATTTTATAGCAGTATTATTCCTAATGGCCAGAAAAAAGTATAAAATGACCCAATTTGTCATCAACTGATAAACAAAATCTGGTATAGCCATATAATTTAATATTATTCAGCCATGAAAATAAATGTGGTTCTTATTCAAGCTACAGTTTCACTGAACTTTGATAAAAAATTAAGTTATGTAAAAGATATTAGATGTGCAAGATTAAAAGTTGTCTGATTACATCCATGTAAACTGTATACAATAGGGAAATGACTAGTGCCACATAGCAGATTAGAGCCTGCCAGGAAATAGGTGAAGGGGGGTAAATTCCCATTTCTTTATAGGTGAGGAAAATATTCTGGAATTTGTTGTGACGTTTGCTTAACTTTAAAATATCTGAATCCTAATACATACTGTGTACTTCACAGAAGAAAATTCCAGAGATGTAAATTATATCTAAAAGAATTCTGTGTGGGAAATGGAGACGCTGATGTGTGGCTCTGTGGTAAAATGTATGTAGCATGGGCATAGACCAGAGTTTAATCTCAGCAAAAATAACAATAAACAGAGGCAGAGTCAAAAACCTTCTGAGATAGCAGTGGCCTTGATGGGTGTTTGGGAGCTGGTTCTTCTTTATCATTCTTGCTCTAAGCCCTATCTCATGTCTCTTCATGTAACCAAAAAGCTTTAGTTAAGCAGAAAACTAGAAACCTTCAATGAGATGCTAAGTGAACATCCATATCTTTGGCTTATTTGTAAATGTGGGAGTATGACGACTGCAGTGGAACTCTGAATCCTTGGATTGGTATATAGAGATGTGTTTCTCAACCTGTGGGTCACAACCCATTTGGGGGTCCAGTGACCCTTTCACAGGGGTCACCAGAGACCATCTACATATCAGATATTTACATTATAATTTATAACAGTAACAACATTACAGTTATAAGGTAGCAGTAAAAATAACTTTATGGTTGGGGGTCAACATACTTGAGGAACTGTATTAAGGAGTCACAGCATTAGGAAGGTTGAGAAATATTGGCATAGTAGAGCCTAGGAGCATGAATATGAAAGTGGAGAACATTCTAGATTTAAATTTTTTTCCATATTTCAGGTTTTGATATTTCTGAGCATTTAGTCTCTTTAAGTCATAGTTCCCATGCCAAGAAAATAGATGAAGTTACACCTGACTCAAGGAGTTATTTGGAGGGTTCTGTAGAATGGATAAGATGGAATTAGAATCTCTCATCTTAATGTCCTATTCTGCAGCTCCTGGATCTCTGATAAACAGAGGTAAGTCAGGACTTTCTATTAGTGGGGCTGCATCAGTGTACCTGCATATCCATGAATATCTTCCTAGATAGATTTTTCCTTTGCAGTTACTGTAATTCACTAGCCATTGACAACTCAATGCTCTAGCAGCCGACACTGGCTCCTTATTTTCCTTTAAATATTCTCACCCCAGTTCCTCCCTTATCTCCTTCAAATATGTGTGGTTAATACTTTGTTTTCAGTGAGGTTCCCTTTTAAAATTTCAACTATGTCATACTTCTGATATCATTGGGTCAAATCTAATCTTTTCCATAAAGTATTTATGATATCACAATATGCAGAATGTTCACCTGTTTATTATGTTAAAACATACACTCCCCACTGCTAGGATATCAAGTTCATAAGAATTGGGAAAATCTGTTTTAGTGACTAATATGTGTAACAAAACCACTGTCAGATTACAAGGTAAACCTTCAGTAGATATTTATTAAACATGATCATATAGTCCAATCAATGGTCCTATACCTAGCTGCAAATGATCAACACTAGTTGGACTTTGGATTATAAAGGAAAAGGAGAATGGAAAGAAGATGAAGAAGAGAAGGATGTAGAAGAAAATGTGAATTTGAAAGGATAATTGGTGGTGGGGTCCAAGAGGAGTGGAATGGAAGGAGATGGTAGGAGTGGGCATGATCTATTTAAATAAATTTTATTCATATGTGAAATTTTCAAAAAATAAGAAATGGGTAGAGTACATGTATTTTACATGGGTTTCATTCAGGTACTAGACACCTTCTAACCTCCTTCTGATCCTCCCTTTCTTTGGCTAAATAAGTATCATCACTATAATGAAGAAAATAAAATTGGGGTATAATAGTTCATTCCATTAGGAATGAACAAGCCAGTTTCTGAACCCAAGTCTGTCTGATTCCCATTGCTATTCTCTTTTGGCTACAATGTGATATCCCATGGGACATTATTAAGTACTGCACCCCAGATGTGCTTCCTTTCCATTGATCAAACACCTGCAATATAGTAGCTGACCCATCAAACCATAGTACAATATCATCTGGTATATTTGACCATCTTTACCTTGTGACAGTGAAAGGAATGAGAAGACAGGGAAATTAAGCAACTTACTCAGAAAATGACAGAGCTGGGATGCTCTCCTAGATAGCCTGGCTTCGAAACTACGGCCTTTAAATCCCTCTGTCATTCTATACACCTCAGTTTTAATGAATTTATAGCTAACTTCATACCATTTGATTATGATTCTATAATACTTCCAAAAAGGACAGAGAGAGCACAAAATTGTTTTGGGGTAGTGTGTGTGTGTATGTGTGTGTGCCTTTGTGTACCTGCATATCCATGAATATCTTCTTAGATAGATTTTTCCTTTGTAGTTACTGCAATTCACTAGTCATTGACAAATCCATCTCTTGCCCCCATACTTTTCAGCCCGCAACTTGCCAAGTGATGCATCTGCTTATACTGCTTATTTAGAATGACAACAGCATCCACCAACCACCAACTGGTGTCTCCATTATGATTCTCATCCCTCCACCACACTCATACAAGTTTCCAAGTTGGATCCAAGTTCTCATCATTTTCTCCATTTGTCCTCTTTCCCCTTCCAGTAGAGAATTGTTCAAACTCTGTGATTATTTACCACCTACACACTAAAGTCATATCTTATGCAATCTCTCACCACTCTCCTTATGCATATAGCCATCTCTCTTGTCTATTCTTCATCTTTCTCCAGGGATACATTACTGAGGAAGCAACCCATTAATATCATACCTCCTTCAGAGATCTTCAATCTCTCCCCATCACCTGTAATGTAGAATGTAGCTTCTTCAAACTGAGCTGCAAAGATATTAGGAAGTAAATCTCTGCCCACATCTTTGTTAGAGTTTCTGGTACTATGATGAAACACCAAGACCACAGCAACTTGGAGAGAAAATGTTTATTTGATTTCCACTGTACATCACTGTTCATCATTGTAGGAAGTCAAGACAGGAACTCAAACAGGGTAGGAATCTGGAGCTGATGCAGAGGCCATGGAGGGGTGTTCCTACTATCTTTTCCCACATGGCTTGATCAGTCTGCTTTCTTATGGAATCCAGTGCTGCCTGCCCATGGGTGACCCCACTTACAATGGGTCTGGTCCTCTCCCATCAACCACTGATTAAGAAAATGCCTACATGTTTGCCAATGACCCTACCTCATGGAGAAATTCTCTCATTTGAGCCTCCCTCATCTCCAATGACTCTAGCTTGTGTCAAGTTGACACAAAACTAATCACCTTGACCCACAAAACTTTTAGCCAGGCTCCGGCAAACTTTCACTCTTCATTACACATTTCATTAATGTCAGGCAACCTACCATGTCTCAAGCACCTTATTGTCCTTTAGCCTAAGGGGCTTTTGTTCTATTCCTATAGGATGTAATTTTAGCCTTAATACCCACTCTTCCCTTTCCTATAAGGGATATTCTGCCTGTGTTGAGTGTTCGTTAGTATAGGAAGCTTTCACCAACGGATTTTGTACAAGTGAGAAACATGGGGTTGGAGAGGAAGATCAAGACATCTTGTTCATCTAGGTTTTCTTTATTGATGATCACTTTACTGTGGCCCAGCTATGCTTTCTACCATTTGTCCTTTAATGCCCTATGATTTGATCCTTGATGGGAGGGGCAACATCTTGATAATCTTTGTATAGCCAGAATATGACATATTGACTATGCAAATGACATATTTCCCATGTGTCTAAATATATATTTGTCATCAAATCTATACTTATTTGTACATTCATTTTTGGATACAATAAAGATAAAAGTTGCATACACATAAATGTGGTTCTAATGTGTATAAGGATGGACAAGTGTAATTGTAGTAAATGGGACATAGTTAGGTGGTGGTACAGCCAGTGTTAAAGGACTTGGCTTTGGAATTCAGTGTTTATAAGAGCCATACATCTACTATTAATAAAT
The DNA here is from genome assembly GCA_030674055.1 of Rhabdomys pumilio. Lineage (NCBI taxonomy): Eukaryota > Metazoa > Chordata > Mammalia > Rodentia > Muridae > Rhabdomys > Rhabdomys pumilio. Next base: position 77,480,431 of record JANHMN010000004.1, on the reverse strand, counting down.
AATAAATTTTGACATAAATACAACATATCTCATAGGCTAACATTTATCAATTGTAATGTATGAGTATTAAGGGTTACCAGAACAACAGGCACACGGTGTTTACAAATATGGATATAACAATCTTCATTGGGAACAATTTTATGTCCAATCACATATGGATAAGTATATATATACCTATGATGGGTGTGGGGGGATGAGGTGTGTGTGTGTGTGTGTGTGTGTGTGCATGTATGTGTATATAAAGTTTGGCATAAGGAGGCAAGGGTAGAATATAAAACATTGGAATTACCCAGGAGAAAGGTTGATTTTCCCCTCAAAGTTAACAATGGAAGTCTCGGGAAAGGAGGATATGGAGAAAGAAGAGAAGAGGACCACAAGAAGTTATACTATTCATGGTGGCATACACGTTGAATCCCAGCACTTTGGAGGCAGGCATATTTCTATGAGTTTGAGGCCAAGTTTTAGGACAGGTAAAGTTGTTCATACAGAGAAATGAAACCAAAGCAAAATTAATCAATAATTGACAGCAAACAAACAAAGAAACAAAAGAAAAATGAAAAGACCGAAACAAAACAAAAAGCCAACAAACCAAACACCTAGAAGCCTGATTATTACAATACATTGACCTAGGAAGTCTACAACCAACTATGGCTGTTAAGTGGCCATTTACTCACTCCATACTAGTACTAAGCTATTCTGTCTTCACTGATGCACATTTGGTGTAGCTGATGTCAATATAGTTATCATACAGTAGTCTTGTGTATCCATAGACATTATAGAAGAAATTCAGAGGGAAGAATGCAAACCAATGCTACTCCTCAAGGGCATCTATCTAACTACTACCCCTCCCTCTCCCATGTGTGTATGTGTGTGTATATATATATATGTATATTTGTATACATTTGTATATATATATGTGTGTGTGTGTATGTATATATGTATATAATGTATATATGTATATATGTGTATATATATATATATATATATATATATATATATATATATATATATATAGACACCTGAGTCACATAGATGATCAGTTTCATGGTGAGATCCACTCTCAGAGTTCATTCATCACACACAAACCCCCATACTGGGCTTTTTGCTATACAGCATTCATGCCATGAATCAACAATGTCTTGATTGAAGACTGTTAATACATTTGTATTTAGTAAATAAGACCCATTCACATGAAAATGAGATGAACAGGACAGGATAGAAGCTTAGTACTATTCACACATCCAAGAGAAGATGTACGGAAGTTGTTAAAGCCTTTTCCTAGGTGAAAGCTGCAATCTGTCACCCTCACAGCTTCAGAAGGGTCTCAGCAACAAAGAATGAAGTTGGGTGATATAGCAATATAGCAAAACTACCAAATTCACATCCAGGCTGTCGATCAAGATCAGACATAATGTAATATTGTTGAATTATCAAGAGAGGTAGAAAATACCATGGAAAAGAAGTAGCTGGCAGGGGCTATGCTTCTGTCAATTGTGATTTCCTCAGGGGAACTCAAATAATGTCACCACTGAGGTAGTGTGAGCAGCACCAGTATCTTGTCCAATCTCTATGCGAGACACTCTTCATTTAAAATATGATCAACGAGGCAGTTGATATGCCCTAGGTTGCACAGTGAACTCAATGCAAATCTAAGGTTGGATACTGTGTAGACCCTCACTGTAGTGAACAACACCTCCTTGACATTCCTCATTGTGAATAATATCTAGTAAGGATTGAGAACAGTGCAAAGAGGGGTGCCTTTCCCAAAGTTCTTGCCATGTCTCCACTACATGTGGCATGAATCGTCAGTGAGACTTTTAATATTTGTAAAGAGAAACTTTCTTCCTGTTTGGGTTAAGTTCATTTACTTGCCTTTCTCTACCTTTTGATGTTAAATATCTGGCCTCATTTCTCTTACTTGTAATATGGATCCATTTACCACTACTTCCCACCAACCATCCATGTGGGAAGTGCAGGGCAGCCACAGGTATAGTCCTAAAGACACACTGGGATCTGCCTCTTCCCTACATTTACAAGAACCTTGCAGTGAAGTAAGCCTCCAGCATTGGAAATAGGTTTAGAACAGCAGTGAGGTCACTATATAAGGACATATGCTTGAGATATGTGTAATGTAATATCAAAGACATGGTCTATGTCCCTACAAAAGCTGTGTGCTCCTGACCACAATACTTCTATTTGTTTTAGACATCAGATTTGATTGCTGTTTTGAACTCACACAACCTTGCACAGCCTTTATCTAATATTCCTGGGCCCCAACCACCATCCGGCTTCCTTTACCTCATGAAGATAAGCCTCTCTGGTCTATTGGACACATCAGCTGTGAAAACCTTGAGTTACCAGAATGGGAGCAATGGACTGGCCAGGCACGGTTGAGCCATTCAGTGCTGATAAGACCTTGACATGGCTGGACAAGCTCACAGAGACGTAAGGCTTTGCGTAAGCACGAGATTAGAAGACAACATTATTAAAATATTTAATTTTTTTTGCAGGAATTGACATAAAAAGGGAGTGGAGGAGAGCCTCATGAGAAAGATAAGACCCTGGGGACCTTTCTGTAGCGTGACTTTGAAAGCATGGTTATTAGAGAAATCAGATTAATATTAACAATAAACAATACAGGCTGCAAGTGTCAGCTGGAAGCAGCTGTAGTTTCAATGTGCTAGCATAAGAAACCAGGGATGACAGTGTAAATTAAAGAATAAACAACAAAGAAGTGTAAGCTTCCTTTGCTCTTGGGCTAGAAAGATATAGATTCAGAACAATGGTGATCTCTTCAGAGGGAATAGATGAGCCTGGCAGGGGTGGGCACTGTTGTCTTTAAGTGCATCTTTAGTTTTGATTTCTTTGATGCCTGGAGCAAATGTGACACTGTAGTGACATGCATGGGTAGCATGTGGATTATTATACTTTCCTTATACTCTCTGCTTTTAGTTTTGGGTCTCAGGACTGAAAGAAACAAACACATCCCTTACACCTATCAATTTATACTTTGCAAAGCTTATTGTACAAATAACCTTGAGAGCAAGACAAAGCAGGATTTATTGGCCACATTTTGCATTCAGTGAATTCGCTGTTTGTGAAGAGGATGGCAAGGGGGCTTTTAAACCAAGGACACATTGTTTGAAAGTGATAGAGCTGGCACTTAGTCAAAGGCTGACCCAGAGATCTTTTTACTACATTCACCTTGACTTTGAGACACAACTGTTCCACTCTTACAGAAAAATAAATCTCTATAGGGTTTCCAAGGGTCCAAGGACTGAGACAGCACTGAAGCATGAATGAACTTCAGCTTCTTGGCCATTCAATTTTACCTCACTCCAACATGCAGGAATGAGTCTTGCCATCACTAGCTCAGCAATTCTTTCCTGAACCCTAGATATGAAGCTATGGCTTCTTCGTAGTTGACTTCACATTTCCTAAGAACCCATTTACTCTTTCATATATTTTCCTTTCACAGATTTGGCTGTGTAACCTTAGTAGGGCCTTCTGTTTTCTCCTCCCATCTTAGATGGACCCTAGTGTGTCTGGTGGGGTGGAGCAATGTAGTAATTAAGGATCAATGGCATTGGCTTTGAAAAAACTTAGAAGTAGATTCTATCAACCTTATGGGTTTCTGCTGGGGCTATAAGACTTGGGCTTTATTTGTTCCCCTTTCTGAAGCATCCTTCTTCCTTGGGAAGCTACTTGCTGAAGAGTCATCTCTCCAACTCTGAATGGAGTTTTAGGCACCATGATTCACAGTATGTCCTGGCCTTCCAGTGCCAGAGTGGTAACATCACTCAGGCAAGGCAAGCAAAGTCTGACTTCTCAACTTGCTTCCTACATCTTTCTCTGCCTTACCATGATTCCATCACTATTTTATTGGTCAGAATGAGGCTTCGGCAAATCTGACAATGTCCACTGAGCAGCCAGCTCAAGATCCCTAATGGTTGCCTTCACCTTCAAGTTAAGAGTTCACACTCCTTAGGTTGCCCTGAAGTCCCTTCATGGTTTGAGCCCCACCAATGTCATTAGGATTGACACATTCATGTGTGGCTATATTGTACTAGGATGACCTGGTGTGGTTTGTAAAACTTCAAGGTTGTCCTGCTCCTCAATAACTTTCCACATGAGACTTCCTGTCCCTGGGAAAGCATTTCCTTTTGTCTCCAAATCTTCCATCTTACAGATCCTAATCAGTTTCTAAAGTTCGAGGCCAATGTCCTGTCATTCTTTCTAGCTAGCTTTCCCTGGGCAGGAAGTCCCTGCTCCTATGAGGGCTCACACCACTGAGCACATATTATGAGTTCTATGGAAGCAGAGGCAATGTCTAGTTGATCTCTGAGTTCCAAGAATCAAGTGCAGAATGCTACAAAGAAGTAGACACAAGCTAGTAGGATAAACAAACACACATGCAAATAGGGAAAATGTCACATTACAGCAACTGCTTAGAAACTAATGGTTGGATAAAGAAAAGTAGGGGGAAGGAGCCTATTTCCTGGCAAAACAAAACAAACAGAACCTTCTTTGTTTTCTTAACCACTTTTCCCATAGCTCATAATCTGTATATTACAAAGGTAGTTACCAGTTAATTAATGTGTGACATAGGGGTTTGTGCACGTTTGTCTCCTCCCTGAAGAACAGGAATTGCATCAGGGCAAGCATTACATTTCCCTTCTCTCTGTGTCTCTTATGAGGCTTTAGTAGAAGAGAGTGCTGTACAGAGACTCAGAAAAAGGGGTGCCATTCTAGAAAAAACTGAAAAATTAACAAAATTAACACACACACACACACAGAGAGAGAGAGAGAGAGAGAGAGAGAGAGAGAGA
>JANHMN010000004.1:77465413-77475592 GCA_030674055.1 Rhabdomys pumilio | reverse complement strand
GAGAGAGAGAGAGAGAGAGAGAGAGAGAGAGAGAGAGAGAGAGAGAGGAGAGGGGAGAGCCCATATGGCATATGGGCATGCGTCAATGCCCTGTGGTAGGTGAGAACATAAGCTTTACTGTCCTAGAGGCTCATTAGATGCTAATGTGGATTCTGAACTAGTTACTGGGAACTTGGCCTTGGGATGCAGTCTGCTGAGTTCACATCATAGCTTTGATACTGACCTTTGTCAAATGGTTTTACATCCTGGGGTTGAATTTTCTCATTTGTGAACTGGCAATGATGGACTACTATCCTCCTTGAAAGGTCTAAGGTAAGCTAACTTTGAAAGCCTTTGGAATGGTGTCTAGTGTGTAGAAAGCACATTTTAAGTACTTGCATTTCAAACTGTTAATTTTTTTCCCGAGAATCCATGAAGACACTAATGTGATATAGAAGCAAAAGGTTTTATTTGGGAAAATAAAACATTCCAGAGAAAAACCAGGGGAGATAAAAGAGGAAATCGGGGATGAAGTCAAGCCTTGTGGTATAGGCCTAGAATCCCAGCTACTCAGAAGCTGAGGCAGGGGGATAGCAAGTTCACTGTCTGTTTCAGATTGTGCCCAATGTCAGTCTGGGCGACTTGAGGAATTACTCTTTAAAAAACAAAGAAATAAACACAACAAAAAAAGGCTAGAGGTCTAGCTTAGTAGTTGGGTGTTTCCTGGTCATGGATAAGGCCCTGGGCTCAATCCTCAGTACCATAATTAAATAAAAATATAAAAATATCCCTCTCTCTGTATGTCTCTCTCTGTATCTCTCTGTCTCTTTGTCTCTCTCTCTGTCTCTCTCTGTCTCTGTCTCTGTCTGTCTCTCTCTTACACACACACACACACACACACACACACACACACACACACACACATACACAGTTTATTAAATCAAGATCCAGAAGATTCAGAAGCTCAGTCCCTCAGTCCATTGGTATACAAAGGGCATCACTCTTTTCCTTAGGAGCAATACACTTCACACTAGCAATGTTACTCTTGAAACACCATGAGAGACTTGTTTCTTTGGCTTGCCATTGGCTATCTAGATGTTTACAAGGGTATTGAGATTCCTGGAAAATGCTATGATGCTAAGAGAGATAATATGGAAAATTTCACAAGATTAAAGCTAAGACAAACACAAAACAAGTCTGTGGGTACCACCTCTACTTTCTTTTCCCTAAGGATATTTTTGTGGATTTCTTAGCCATCGAGAAACCAGAAAAACTCATGTTTATTTCTCCTATGACTTCTGAGTGGCTTCCTTGCTCTGAGCAGTGCCTCTTCAACCTGTTATGGGACTTAAATATGATTGAGAAAGAACAATTTAAGCATATTAATTTCCTGGCCTATGATAAGGGTGAAAGGATTTGCATACAGTCCTGGAAGTTAGATCTACATCCCACTCACCCACAACCTGTCCACAAGCAGGGCAACTCCTAGAGACTTCTGGGATTGTCCTAATCTGTGAATGTTTCCCAGAAAGAAATTCTCACTTCTCCTTTTTCTGGCTAGAGAACCTGATGAAATTCCCTGTAAACAGGGCCTCTCCCTCCCCTTTGCACTGGCCTCCTACATGCTAATGCAAATCAGTCCTGACCCAGCCAGGGGTCTGTGGGAAGGCTGCCAGGCACTGGGGAACAAACATGCAAAGAATGTTATTTCATTTCTGGCATCCTAGGGAAAGAGGACTGAGAGAGGGAAGTTGGACAGTGAAAGAACAAACTGGGTGGAGAGAGAAAAGGAGACAGTATTATTATGAATGTATACAGCAATAGGAGTGACGAACACAGGAAGACGTTTACATGAATAAAGGGCCTACTGGGTGCTAGGGGTTGCTATGTGAAACTTTTAACTTGAATTGTACATGCAATTGTTTTTTTTTTTTTTTTAACAATGTACAATGTATTATTCCTGTTTCATAAATGAAAATATAACACTTTTTTTTTTTTTTTTTTTTTTTTTTTTTGGTTAAGCCTGTTTGCTACAGGGTCTAATTCTTCGCTCAGAAAGGTCTGAAACTCACTGTGTATTTCAGCCTGGCCTCAAATTTGTAGTAAACTTCTTGATTGGGCTTTCAGTAATTTTTCATATGTTACTCAGTGGTTAACTGCTGGAATCAGGATCTGAACTCAGATTTTAAAGGTTCAAATCTCGACCCTGAACATCTTCACAAGACTTCATGATTAGCTGTCCTTTGTCATACTTTCAAAGGAAAGTCTAAACACCACTGTTTCACATCCTGTGATTCTCATCATCCATCTCTTTCTTTCTATTGGCTGACACAGATCTAAGGGCAATGTAATTGCCTCTTATCAGAACTATTATAAAGCCATTGACTGTTATCCTCAGCCTCAGTCATATACCAGAGATATATCTCTTAATTCCAAGTCTCCCTTCTCTCTGTTGCTCAGAATCGATCAATGGCTTCCTAGCATGCATCATAGGGCTTTATCAGAACTGCCTCTCCAACATTGTTTATTATATGTGTCAACTATCTTGAACTTTCTATCATCCTCCACATAGAAATCTTTCCATGTATCATATCCTTCCACAGTTGTTTCAACCATTTCTTCTACTTAGGATGTAAACTTCCCCATTCTAAATGTTCAGTGCTATCCAAATCAAGCTCAATGATTCCTTCTTTAAAGACCACTAGATAACAGAGATTATAGCTTCATTATAAGTCCCATTCTTTCATGTGGGACTAATCTACCCTAGTTAATTGTCTTATTGCAAATTTGACTCCAACACCAGATGAAGTTCATTCAGCAAGAGCCATGACACCTCAAAGTCTATCTCAATCTCTGTGTAAAGGAGGTATGTATATAATGTTGAGTCTGGAGTTCAGTGGATCTCACTAAACACAGAGACAAAACTAAGACTCTCTAAAGTAGGCAGTAGTAATCTCTCTATTTTACACAGGTATGGAAATTGTGACACCCCTCCAAAAATTATTTTATACAGTAAAAACAAAATGAAACACACAACCAAACAACAAAACCATGTGAGATTTGAAATGACCTTAGGGAATTCTGTCTCAAATAGGTAACCTTAGCCTCAATGATTTAGAGTACTTTAATGTATGGATATAGGAATAGAAAGCAACGTGTAGTTGTAGATTTAAGAGCCCTGATCCAATCCATTCTGACTTTGAGTGACATAGGATAGGCCATGGGGATGTGTGGGTCATGGATATCTGTATTCCCAGGTACTGTTATTCTGTACTTCAAATAAAAACACAGATTGGGGTTACTGGTAGATGGAAGGGTCTGTCCTCAGGAGAAAAGAGAACACATAAGAATGGGAAAATGTCAGAAGTCTGGATTTTGTCTCACCTCTGCCTCTCTACACATCATTAATGCTGATCCCCTATAGTCCACTAACACTTTCACATTATAAGTCTGGGCAGAGTCTCCTCTTCTACAGTTGTAAATGTAGTAAAGTGAGGGAGAGACAGGAATCTGTGCAGTTCCTATGCCCATAGCCAAGATACAGGAGACAGAACAAGCTTAGACGATCTGGTTTTTCACCCGGGGTTCATTCCTGAGTCTCAGTCTAAGCAGGAGAAGACTTTCCCACTGACCTGCTTGTGGTACTAGTGAGAAATGTGAAGTGTAAACCGACAGGACTCTTTGTCCATATTCCTAAAATGATTGACCTAAGTCAGGATTAAGATAACAAAGGAAAGACATCTGTTACCATGCTGAGCTGTCTCTATGGTTGTCCCTAAAGGTGATGCTAATGTAGAGAGTGATAAGAACAACCTCCTGGGAGACACCATGTGTCAAGTGTTAGGACTGCCATGTGTGAATCCTGCCTCTGAATGCTTATGGAATATACAGGCCTCTGAAAAACCAAACTTCTTTCACAGTACACCCAGAAAATGACCCTAAATTCTGCGCGCCATGATCTGCAGACTGTCTGGGTGGCTAGTTGTTAAGTTGACTAGGAGATACCTCTTCCCTGCAGACATGGGGCACTGGCAGCACAGCAGCTTTTCCTTGGAGATCTCCATGAAGATGCAGTACGGCCAACAAGTTTCTTTTCTTTCCTGTAATACCATCTCTCCCATCCTGGCCCTCCATATTCAAGCTTCATTCTCTTCTGCACCACAGGGTCTCTTAACCCAGAATATAATTCTTATATTCTGACAGATATTGCCTTAATCTCTGTGTTAGTTTCTTATGGTTACCCTAAAAAATCACCACAGGTGTATCTAACTTAGTTTGATACACCTTGTAAATGGTCAACTGATGCAACTTTTCCTACAGCTTGCCACACTATGGTCATTTATGAAGAAAAGAAGGGGGCATTATTAACTATTTTAGAAATGAGCTAAGCCATGCTCATACTGATTCAGCACACTTTTCACATTCAACAAAGACACTGAGGCCCGAACTATGAGGCCTCATCATTCTCTTCCTACCTGCATCAACTGGCTTATCCCACTCTCTATCTAATCTCCACACTATAGTTAGAATTACTACCTCAAAGCACAGGTTGAAATCTACTTGGTATCTCATTGAAAGATTCTGACAGTTCCTTATGACCCACAGAAGAAAGTCCAGGTCCTTTGTTTGTCATTCACAGACTATTTTTGTAGCTCAGAAGTAGTTTCAACCCCCTTCCCAAGTTCACATGAGCAGTCTGTGCCCTATCCTTCTGGAATCCTGGCTGGTGTCCCATTCCTGGATGAAATCCTGATGCAGTCTGAGGGAAGAAACAGTCTGCCTTAAAGTCCCCAGCAGGTTTTAGGAGCCTTGCTGTCTGTCTGCTGAAGAACAGCATTATTTTTCCTCTGTGAGTCTCTCTTGGCTTGGTATACGTGGCTGTGCTTGCTTCTGGCTGGCCTGAAGACAGCTCTTCCCCTCTCTGAGGCCCCAAATGTGCATTTTGAAGAGGTCAGTGTGACCTGATGTTGAAGAGAATTAAGTCTCTAATCTGTCCCCACTCACCCTCATTTCCTGAACAATAAGAATGGGTACCATAGCCAAAGACAGTCCACACTCCTGATTGGGGTGACACCAGAGTCCCTGGTCCCTGGTGATATCAGGTATGCTTGACCATTCTCAACTGGCTCTTTGATGCAGAGCCTAATAATAGTCTGCTCCTGGTCCATAGGCTGGGGTGTGGTATGAGAAGAGAAGGATGGAGAAAACCCACAGAATGGTGGGAGAAGTAAAATCCTCAGATTGTGCAAGGCAGGCACTGAGAAAGCTTAAGCAAAGAGAATGGAACAGAAGGAAGAAAGATGCAGCCAGGGAAACAGCAAGTCAAAGCAAGATCCATGCAGAGACAAAAGTTGAACAGGCTGGATAAGTGGCATGGAGTGGGAGATGGTACCCATGACTAGGAGAAAGAAAATCAGAGTGAGGAAGAGAATAGAAAAGAAGTAAAAGAAGCAATAAAGAAATGAATAGAAGTGAAAGCATAGATAAAATTAAGAATGGGGGGCTTGGGTAGGGACAGAGAGAGGAAAAGAAGGAAAGAAAGAAAAGAAACAAAGAAGAAAGGCAATGAGGGAAAGAGGAAAATAATAACAAATGGAGAGATAAAAGAGAAGCACAAAGAAAAAAATAGAAAAGTTTTCAGTGGTAAAAGTCAGGAAAGAGCAGAGCAGGAGCTACGTCCAGCCCCTTCTGGCTTCTTTGCCTGGTGTGTCCTGGATCTGCTTTGAGCAACAGCCTCATCCCATGTTGGTTCAGACACTGCAGAGTGGTCAGCCAGGAAGACTTCCTCTTTGTACATTTCCTTTCTCCTAGGAGCTGGAAGTCTCTCAGATGTTGTCTGGGTCATGTCTGGGACTTGGCTCAGAAGCCAAGGGAAAGGAAGAGAACTTTAACTGTACCCTGAATTCAAGTCTTCTATGTGGACTGATGCTGGCCTCTCTGGCTGCCAGAGTCTTATTATATCTCTCCACTTCATCTAATCTCAGGAGATGTACAAGTTCTCAGTTTTAAAAATGTCTTTGGAGGTAGCCTCTTCAAATCTCTACAAATGGATAAGCTGAACATCCCAATTGTAAATCACTTGGCCAAAGCCTCAGAGCCACTTAGGACAAGAGACAGGGTGGCCCTTGGGTCTCTGGCCTCTCATCAACTGGGAAAGCAATTTTGAAAGCTAGCCCTAGAAGACTCTTGATGACTTTCATTCTGTTTCCAGTAAATTCTGTGCTAATTCTTGGCATGAAGAGAGAAAATGAAGAGGACAGGGTAGGAATGTAAATAAAAGGAAAGGTTGGGGCATCATCTAATATATAATGATAGCATGCATAGTAGTGGCCTTAACTGTTTTTGCAATGGGCTTCCTAGACTGTACCCAGGAAAGAATGGTACCCTGAGGGTGATAGAAAGTCTACACATTTTCCTCTAGGCTCTATGAGTCCTGAGTATTTGGAAAGGCATCTCTAGGCCAGTTGTCTGGACCTCTTCACAGAAACATGGGAGTCTAGAGACTAGGGAACAACTCATCACATGAAAGCTAGGGCTGAAAACGTAAAATGACATTAGGAGCCTATTCCTTGACAGAATAGGCATCACAGACGTGCAGGGTTTCCTGTTTGTATGGTGTGAAGACTGGGGGGCACTACAGAATCGGGAGCTCTGGAGGAGCTAGTGTAGCATTTAATAGAAAAACTGAAAATTAGTTTTATATATTGTTCCCAATCCATATGTGCAAGGATCTTCTTTGTGTAAAGGATTCTGTTTCAACTCCCAGACCTGTATTATGTCTTTGTTAGATTCTTGTCATTATCCAGTGAGGGTAGTGTTGAATTCAGTCATGGGACCTATGTTGGCCTAGTATATATTTTGGCTTCTCCACTTATTGATTTTGTGGTTGTGTTAAAGTTTTCAAGCCACTCTGTACATTAGTTACTCTACCCAGATACAGATTTTTTTTTAAAAGGATTGAGTCAAATAAGATTTTTAAAAGAGAAAAAAAAGAAAGAAGATGAGGAACAGAGACAGAGGGGGAGAGAGAGAATATGAGAGACTATGAAAGAATATGAGAGAAAGACAGAGACAAAGAGAGAAGTAGAGAGGAAGGGAGGGAGGGAGGGAGGGAGGAAGGAAAAGAGGAAGGGAGGGAAGGAGAGAGAGAGAAAGAGAGAGAGAGAGAGAGAGAGAGAGAGAGAGAGAGAGAGAGAGAGACAGAACCATCATTTGGGTACATAATGGGAAGTTCTTGAGTGGTAAGAGAGGTAGGAGAAGTGACTGAAGAGAAGTAGGTGTGTGCTCAATTTTTGCATTGAGTTGAAAACCTATCCAATATTTAACAAACTTAAGAAAAAACTCACTAAATCGTTATGGCTCTAGTGCACGAGCCAGATGAGTTCTACAGTCAAGAAAGGATATGAAGGAACGTGAGGAACCACGGAGGACAATACCCAGGGGAAAACACAGTAAAAGTGGGCATTGGTGGTAAGTACCTCAAGGAAGTAAGTGTTCCTGGAAAGTGGTGAGGGAAGGAACAGAGCTGGGGGTAACACAACCTGGTCTCCCACTGGAAAGTGGTGAGCATCGGGCTGCTAACAGAGACTATGTAAGGCATTGGTTTTGAAATAAAATAGAGTATCATAAATAGTAGTAATGGTGGCTATTGTTCTTATTCTTGCTTTTTTTTGTTGATTACCAGTACTGAGGGAGGTAGTGTTTTGTGTCCTTCTCATGTACCAGTTCACTTATCAGGTAGGTCACATCATGACTCTACCTTACACTCGAAACATCTAGATGTCAAGAAACCTGTCCAGGCCAAAAGTGATTAAATCAAAGTGTGGTAGCCCAGATAATCTCTGTTTATGCGCTCATGGTGTGTGTGTGTGTGTGTGTGTGTGTGTGTGTGTGTGTGTGTGTGTGATATGTTACTAGATATGTAGAGTCACAAGGTTTCTTGTCTTTTCTACTGCTTCTCTTTGATGGCCCTTCACATGTGTTTACAATCAAAGGAGATATCAAACTTTTGTCTCACCTAATATTTAAGATGATGTTAGGAGGAACAGTTTATTTCTCCCGGATTTACAGAGGAAGTTAATATCTCTGTTATATAGATGGGAAAGATGATACCTGAATTACTTTCTGAGATACAAAGGCTGTGATAGAAGTCTCCTGGTATCCATGTCTGGTATTCCTCCCATTGTCATCAGTGTTGACAAAGCCTTCTTCTGGTTCCTCTTACAACTCCACCGTATGTGTGGAAATGAGCATGACTAGAAGATAGCTGGAGCATTGGCACCACTTGGGATGTAGTCTTTCTTTGTCACGTGATTTCTACAAACTCATTACCTCCTTAAACCTCAGTTTCCCTGTCATTGATATGGGAGATGATAAGAACACAAGTAGTCTATCATAAAAATTATGATAAAATTGATAAATATGATAAAAATTGCATGAGATCTTGTGTATGCCTTGCATGGTTCCTGGAACAATGACTTCTTTGTATAAAAGCATTACTATTACCATTGTCCAGAAAGTGAAGATGTAGTGCTGTGAGAATCAGAATTCTGGTTTGAATTCTGAATGTATACCTAGTACACAAGTCTTAGGACTACAGAGTTTAACTTTCCTTTATACAGGCAGAATATCATTCGAGAAGGAGGAACTGACCCAAGGTGGAACTAAGCAGTGAAGATGGCTGTCTGCCTTCTGACCTCAAAACTTTATTTTATGCAATTCTCTTCTTCCTTCAGGGCCTTGGTTTTTCGTCTAGTCATCCAGCCCCACCCACCCCTACTAAGTCTTTCCCCTGAGACTCTGTTCCCACCATGGATGCTGGCAATTCATGCAGTACCCAGGCTTCTTTGGCATTCTTTTCATAGAGCAGAAGCCAGAGAGGTGAAGGTGGGCCTGAGGCAAGCCTCTGAATGTGTGGGAATGAGCCTCCCACCCCAGGAATCAAGCCTGGCTGCTTCTGGCATGTTCACTGAGGACCCCTTGGCAGCCAGCCATTATTTGAGGAGGCAAAGGCAGCCAAGACAAGACGGAGGCTAATTACCTTGAGTAATAGGAAATTGAAAAGTAGTTATAAGAAGGGTGTCTAGGCCCCTTTCCAGGTAAGGACAGGGACCTTGGATACCTACCCTGGCTTCTGCCATTAGTCAAAGAGGACACTCTCACTCAAGGTCACCCTGGACTTCAACTACCCAAAGGATAAGAAGCTGACCACACTCTTGGGCCTTTGGGGAACCTTCTCCCTTTTCTGCTTTTGTTTGTTTTCATTCAGAGCAAAACAAATGAAACAAACAAGGAAACTCAATTGAAATGGGGCACGGTTGCTCATGTTTCTGATTTGTTACAGGAGGGTGAGCTTAGGACAGAAAATCAGCCTTGACTTTCATTCCTCCAACTGGTCTCACCCTGAAGCACTGTGTAAAATTACATGGATGAAGGGGCTGCAAAAGCAATTTACCTTACTAGGTAGGGCATAGAAAAAAAGTTTGGATAAGAGGGGCCAGAACCAAAGATTCAAATACAAAATAGAACAGAGAGACTGATATCCACTTGGAAAAAAAAAAAACTCCAGAGAATAACAAATGGGAAGGAAAATGACAGACATATACAGGAATCTATAGAAAAAATAACCAGAGAACGTTTATAAGATAAAGAGATACTAATAAGGGAACAGAGAGGCCCTGGATAGGGCAAATAGGAAAGTGATAGAAGTGGATAAGCTTGAAGGGCAGGAGACTTGGGACTGGGAATGAAAATAGATCCCACAGCAAAGCTTCATTTTAAAGTTGCTGCAACTTCAGACCAAGCAGAGTATATGGAGCTTCAGCCCAGAAGAAGTGGAAGGAGCTGGGCATGAACCCAGGCTCCTCTTTCGTAGGCACAGTGATTCTCTTCTCTACTGTCAGTTGAATCTTAATGGGAGCTTGGATGGAAGAGTGAGGGAATGACTGCTAGATATGAAAATTTGGCTTTCTGAGTCTTCCTTCCACTATCTGTCTTTTCCTCTTCTCTTTCTGTCCCAGAGGATTCTTTTCAGGGTCGGTCAGACCCAGTCTTGCTTCTTGAAAACCAACTCCTCTGAAGTTGTCCTTGGAAGAAGAAGAAGGAGGAGGAGCAGGAGGAGGAGAAGGAAGAGGAGGAGGAAGAGAAGGAGGAAGAGGAGGAGGAGGAAGAAGAAGAAGAGGGGGAGGAGGAGGAGGAAGA
>JANHMN010000004.1:77447280-77465403 GCA_030674055.1 Rhabdomys pumilio | reverse complement strand
AGGAAGAGGAGGAGGAGGAAGAAGAAGAAGAGGAGGAGGAAGAGGAGGAGGAAGAGGAGGATGAGGAGGAGGACGAGGAAACTGATAATGAGGGATTGAGATTGAAGATTGTTAACCCTTCCTGCTGGCCTTCTATGACCAGACAATCTGGCAAACTCTGTGCATCGAGTATTTTGTATTCTTATTAATAAAGTTCTCTGTTCTTAAAACTCATCAGGCAGGAGTGACTCTATCAATATTTTTTCAAAAGGAAAAATTTGTCACTTAGAATAGTGAAAGATCACTTGTCTGGGATAAATTTCTGAGCACACAAGGGCAGAATCAGGATTCACACCCAGGGTAGCTTGTCCCCAAAGCCTGTGTTCTTTATGCTGCCACATGCGGTGTTTTTGGCTCAAAATGAAGAAAACAAATTTTGCTGATGAATGAGCAAGCAGAAAATGAGAAACCCCAAGAACAGACATGGGAGCTATTTTAAAACTCAAGACCAAGTTGGTCAGACTTCATGGGAGGACAGCCGCCAGTGGGATGGGAGACTGTTCCAAACAATACCCTAGCTCACTGTCAGAGAGGCTCAGATCCCAGAGCCCTTAATGAAACCTATTTCAAAAAGAAATAAATAAAACAAAGGGGTGTCAAGAGATAGGTAAGACAGACTCATGACAAGCACATTTCCAAAGCAGAGGAAATAAGGTGACCTTACCTCAAGAATCAGGAAGCAGAGATAGTGCCAGGGAATTGGATAAAGAGGAAATGAGGGAAAGTATTTATCATTTAAAAGATAGTTCATTTAAAAGTCAACTCATCAACTCTCAGCATTAACTGCTTGGGGGAGATTTATAAACACATCTCATTGCTTTTTACATAATGGGATTATAGGCATTAGCTAAGCCTACAGTACCACCTAAAGACAGGGCTACTTCTTCTGAATTAATGGATAAGAACCCACCAGGTAAAGCTGATTTTTATAATTCACTCATCTGATCCATCAATCTGAGGATAGATGAGGAGAAGGGAAAACTCATGACTGCCATAATCCAGTAGCAACAGCAACAAAAGTAACAGTTAACACGTGTTATATTCTAGGGGCTCACACCAAGTAGCCTAGAAGGACAAATGGACACATGAATGGGTGGATACTTGCAAAGAGAAAAAATGTGAAGCCTCAGGGTGCCATGCACATTCTCATGGAGAAGAAACTGGAGACTCAGAATACACACTAATGAAGAGAAAGTCATAGATTTGAACCCACATCTATCTGCCTCTTGTGTATGTGCTCAAGGAATGGCAGAGGTATCAGAAGTCTGACACTAGGACATGTTCTAAAAATTCCACTTTCTTAATAGCATTGTAGATGTTAGTGTCAGAGATCTGACAGCATTTATTTAGCTATGTGCTTGCTGCATTGCACAAGTGCAGTAACTGGAGCTCAGAAACCCAGTGCTCACTGATTCTGAAGCTGTAGAGTTGGGTTCTCAAAATCCAGATTCCAGCCCTAGTATTCACCATTAAGACTGTGGCCATTCTTTAAGAACCTTCATACATCATACCTCTCTGGTTAGCTTGCCCAGATGTATTTGTGTAGCACAGGACCGCTGTTTCTATAGCATTCCCTGATTGAAGATAAAGTTTGAACTGTAACAACTCTGAGATCGCAGAGTCAGGGTTACAAGATGCAGTTTGCTGTTCACAGTGATAGTCTTGAGTTTTGTCTATTGCTCTATTTATATGGAAATTTATTTAAGGTTATTCAACGAAATATTCCCAAATCATAAATACATAGTCTTTCTTATCACCATTAGGTTGTAAGTTATCTGAGGATAGGCCCCTTTGTATCAGACAAGACCTTAGTGTAATATAAGGACATAAAAAAAATCCTTAGAAAAAGTGGGAGTAAAAAAAGAATTCAATGTAAGAGTATATAAATAGATTGATGAATTATATGGATAGATAAGTGGAAGAAGAGACAGGAGAGATAAATAGAGGATAGATTAATGGTTGAGTAGATGAATAAATAAATTATGCAAATAAAAGAATTATTTGAGTAATTGTTGAAAAGCTTAGCACCTCACCAATTACAGCTTTCTAGAGGAATAAAAGGAGGTGACCTATGGTTTCATCATTAACAATATGATGAGCTGGTCTCTAGGGCTCCTTATTGTTATTTATGATGCCTGCTTCCAGATGTGGCCATACTCATAGAAGTTGAAAACAAATAAAAAAAATAAGGCTCCTGTTTCCTCTCATATTACTAAATGAAGCACACACACACACACACACACACACACACACACACACACACACACCAATCAAAGAAGAAGTTTATGTGAGTTGTATATATCAGTGTAACTTAATATGTGCATATACACACATATACACATCTCAGAGAAATTATGAAAAAAAAAAAAAAAAGAAAAGAACAGTAGGCAGGTATTGTGACCCTGGTTAAGCTTTTGTCCTTATCTTGGTCGCAGATTATTCATCAGTAGAAAGAACAGTATAGAGTTTAGTGTCTGACTTCTGTGGGACCTGCAGCACTCACCTTGCATGCCTCACTGTGGTCTACCACATTCTAAACAGAAACTTCTAAACCTTTGACTCCTAAAGTTACACACAGACAAGCTAAGAAACATTGGGTTCTCTGAAACGAATAACTCCTGTTATCACTTCCAGCTTAAAGCCATCTTCATTGCTTCATACTCCCCACGAGCCCACCACCTCTTACTTGTAAAGACCATCTGGCTCCAGGCACTTGAAGATCACCGAGTAGATACTGACTTCAGGGACCTCTCCGTGGCTTCGACCAGCTGCTACACAAGATGTGCCCAGGCCAGAGAGTAAGTCATCAGCAAAACTCAGGAATTCTCCTGAAAGGAGATATAAAAACAAAAACAAAAACAAAAACAAAAACACAAGATGAGCTCTCTAGTGCAAGCCTTGGAAAAAAGAAATTACCAGGGGAAAAGGCAGATCTGAAAAGGTTGTAAATTATCACCTACAGTGCCTATTGGATATACAATTGATTATTGGCTTTGTAAAGATGGGTTCTTGCCATATAGTAAAGGCTAGCTTTGCACTTGTTATCTCTCTTCTTCAGTCTACCACCCATTTGCCGGGTTAGCCACTATGACAGGCATATGATGAGTATTCAAATTTATGCTTGAATTTTACTACCTGTGAAATAATCACATTATTACTGAATGTTGTCAGATATGGCAAAGCTAAGAGAAAGTACATTATTCTATAACAAAATGCATGTAAGAGCAAAGGAATTATTTCCTCTTTAGGTGTAGAGGAACTGTTTATCCTGTCACTGCCATTTTCTTCTGACTTCATGACCAAAAACTTTCTTCCTTAGACATGCAGATTTTTCTATTAAATTATTGTGTATATTAAAGGAGTTGGATTTCAGATAAGAGTTTTCATTCCACATGGCCACACTTACATGCTCATGTGAGATTCATAGACTGTTTTTTGGAGGTAGATGCAGATGAGTTAGGGAAGAAGAATTCTGACTGAATAGTAATGAAGGTCACAGGGACAGACGATGACAAGGGAATATACGCTAAGTACTTAGGAGTCCCTGAACTCTGTACTTGCTGAAAGCCACCTTAGCAATCGGATTTAAAGGAATATTTGAAGTTAACTGGAAAGAGAACTCTACAAGCGAGACTAGAAAGTAAAAGCTGGAAACAATAACTGAACTTTTAGACTCTAAAAATTTAATATTAGCTCAGACAGGAATTTATTGATTAACTTGAATAGAGAAACCCTAATTTCTGCACATTAGTTTTCTTCTATATAAGGTGAAAATACTCTAATAATTTTTGAAAAATAACAGATAAACGTGTAAAAAACAGTGTCATACTATTTAAACAGAGCAGATTTAGAGATAACTAAATATTTAGCAATATAGAAATGTCTCACAATGATATAAAGGAATACCCCATAACTTTTAAAATAACTTCTTGGAAGATATGAAGATATTTGAAAGAACATTTCTGAGATATTTAAGCTAAAAAAAAATAAAAATAGGACCCACAATTGTAGAATATCATTTTGTGAAAATTTCACACATACATAATTTTAAAATAGGAGAAAGAAAAATATAGCAAATGCTCACTAGTATTTTTGAAGTAAGATAATAGACACCCTTCAATCTTAATTTTGCTTATTCTTAGTTTTAAAGTTGTCTTCAATAAAAATATATAGCTATTTACAAAAAAAATCAATAAAATTCTGAAAATAATTAAAGCAAGTGAGCCTTTTAGTTCCTTTCAAATTAAAAATTGAGTAATTTAGAAGCAAAACAAGAGTATGAGGAAATACTTTACACCACACAATATGAAGTGTTACAAGTCCTCCCACCGATTGCTTCCTTGCTTATACTCACATAAAAGACTTAATTAGTTAACTTAAAGAGGGGATAATGTTTCTCCCAGAAGCCATAGATGGCCAAATAAAAAGATGCAGGACAACACCCCTCAAGTTGTTGGTTATGGGAATCCCAGAAATTCCCGAAACACTATAGGATATTACTGAGGCTCTTGATTGCCTACCAGAACTTGTGATTAAGATCCTTTCATTGAAAACAAGATGCATGTTGATCACAAGTCACAAAGAAATAAAATTAGTAACTGATCATGAAACATCTTCCTTCCTAGCTAGCTTTCATGATACCAGAAATTTTCATAAATGCTTCTTGAGAAGAAAAATTGACCACAGCCTTACCAAGCTATGAATCCTGTGAACTATAATAACAATTACAGAAAAATATGTGTCCATGAATGTAATAGTGGTACAGTTATTATTGGAGTAACCAGCTACTTTCTTGGTGAACTTAAAGTCTACTTCACAGAAGAAAAGATATGCATAGTATTGAAAATCTGACCAAGAATTAAAGGTTTGGGAGATCAAATGTCACGGAGATGAACACACAACTATTACTTTATTAAATGAACACAGTATTAAACTGCCCCCTAAATACTTATTTCTATACTCAAAAACTGCAACAGCTTTAGGATCTTATTAGAGAAGTTTCTTTGTGCAGTGAATGGTGGGTAATGTACAAATTCACAACCGTCCAAAGTACTTAGAGGACCAGTCAAGTATTCATCCACAAATGAATAATCTATATTATACCCTTCCTCTTCAAGACTCAGAGACCATCATGAAAGTGGAGACAGAAAAATGTAAGGGCCAGAAGTCAGGAGTAATGAGAGCAAAATAGTGTCTTCTGGGATGTGGCACTACTGCGGCCCTTACGAACTTACAGTAGCCTGTGGTTGATTGCACAATACATACAAAAGGTCAAACCATTCAGCATTTCAGCTAAGGTAGAGATTGGCTTTGGAGCCCTCACACCTAACTGAAAAGCTATTGAGTTGATGTCTTCTGGGGGTGGGAGTCAGTTTTCATTTCGAGTGTGACCTCTATCAGGTCATCCATTTACCAGTGGATAGTTCTAAATCCCTGAGTATATGGGTAGCACAAATTGCACTAGGTGGGTTAGAAGTTGAGACAGGGTATAAGGAGTATATAAGGTGGTTTGTAGAGAAATTAGGAAAAGGAACAGAGTGAATATTATCAAAATGTATCATATTGTGTGTATGTACATATGTATGTATGTATGTATGTATGTATGTACTTAATGCCCCAAAATTACTAAAATTATTTTTAACTGTCCTACTCATCTACCCTATACCTATAAAACACAACAAAAACTAGCACAAAATCCCCAAGCGTGCAGAAGTTGCACACCATGCACACCTTAGCAGTAACCAACAGCTCTGTAATTGGCACTAAGACCCACCCAACAGAAGGGAAATGAAATGGTACTAGAAGTCTAGTCAACAATCCAGGGCTGGTATTTCATAGATCTTGGAGGAGAACTTATAGCCACCCCTTTACTATGCCAGCATAATCTCTGATTATATGCTAAATATTTGTCCTTATGCACAGTTAAGTATAGTTCTCATCTCCTATCAAGAAAAGTGTTTTTTTTTTAAAAAAAAAAGATCATTAAAGAAAACCATCGCCAATAAAAATACAGAGTGTGGGCCTAGTCCCTGTGGCTATAGCTACTATGGCTCAGGGAACATTGAGAAAGAGGGAGCAGAAAGATTTCAAGAGACAGAGAATCCAGAAGTTTGTTCTAAGACTATGATGTAGTATTATCAGAAGCTACACCCATAAAATCTCACATAAAAGGACTGCCCAACATCACTTAGAAAATAAATCAAAGAGTTTAGAAAAAAAGACAACAAAGGTGTTGAAAAGCAGAGGCTTGCTAACCATGAAGAGGTAAGTGGAGCTCTTACCTATTGTTCCCTTAGACACTCCACGTTACCACTGTAGACCTCTTACATGGATCTGATAGCCCAGTTATAAACCAGCAAACCTTTCAACTCTACGAGGTATCAAAGCAGAATATTATATGAGACTACAAATTAGGAAGAAAAGAGAGAAATGAATAGACGGAGGGTATTGTTTAACTTGGTCTCAGGATTGCAGATCTGGCTGTTTGTCCATGTTTTCCTACAGCATGCTTCCATGTCTGTCTGCTTTTCAATTTATTTCCAGATAGCCATTGAATAAATTGGCTCTTCATGAGGGAACTCAGTATGCTTGTAACTAATATTAATTGGCTGTCTGGAAGTCAAATGGTGGCTGGCATTCCTTTTCAAACAGGACACAGCTTTCCAGATATTTCTATGAATCTCAGAATCATTTGGGATTAAAGCCTCGTAAGCATGTCAGGTCATTCAACAGAGTTCTAACTTCTATCTGGCTCCAAGAATTATAAATATAGTTCAAGTGAAAACTCAGATGACCTGGAGAATAGCAACTCATGAGGAGAACACTATAGAATACATAGAATCCAGCTGTCATTGAGGTTATATGCAAATAATGACTGAACTAAATTGGAAAGAAATGGGCACTTCACGTTCCCCGTTAATCCTTAAGGCAACTAACAAGTTAAATGCTATCACTCCACAGTAAAGTGTCTGTTAAAGTTACAAAAGGGGTGGGGGTGGCTAAGACTTGAACTTTTAATCTTCCAGTGCCAAAGCATCATCTTTTATACTATGCTGCCTCCTAGAGAGGATTGTAACAGAATAGTGTTCAAAAGTTGGTTTTTCTCAAAGCTATTCATTTTACAATTGAGTTCATGCCACTCTCTTAGTGCTATGGGCTTGTGGAATGCGACAATAAAAGAAATGATCCCTGACCTTATATAGCTTGTAATCTGACAACAGGAAGGTTGTTAAATACAAGAACAGACCCATAAAGTAAACTGTAAGATTGCTTTTCTTGGCTCTGTACTTTACACTGCAATGCAACAAATGTGGAGACAGGTGAGTAAATGACCCTTCAGTGTCCCTAAGAAAGACCTCCAGTGACTTCTCTATTATCAAATGCAGATCAGAGGAATTCCTTCATATGTACTGTGGCTCTGTCACATACCATACTCTGAATTTGGCAGTATCACAATCTACCAAGTACTAATGTAATTTTGTACATAAGATCCCAGGCTCTGAATTTATTCTACAAGGACTTAAACCATTCATTGTGCACCTCCATGTACTGCCTGGTTTTGATAGCATCCTTACATCTGTCCATCTATTTCTTTTTAAACTGGAAAAATATAAGGGAAGAAAATGTAATATTGTAAATATGAAAAATATCACATATAAATTAATCATTAAAATGCACAGCACATGGGAAGAGCTTAAAAATAGCCATTATTGGTTTTGTTTTTATTTGTAGTTGCCACCACTGCGGTGTAAAAAGGAGAACATTTAGAAATTATTTTGTTCATGTTCTCTACTTACTCATGGTGACTGGAGAAATGATGTTGCCCTCACTATAAGCAGAATGAGGTGAAGTGGCATGAAGTTTTGCTCTCTTCACTCCTTTAACATATAACACAGTTTTTCTTAGGCAGCCTGATACACAGAACATAAGAGCTTTTCAAGTTGTCACTGAATGCCTTCCTCTCTAATTTCTGACTTCTTCATCTGATGTGAACACTGCACACACATTTCCTGGGGATTTCCAATGTATTTGGGCTCTGAGTCAGGTAGGGAAGTCCACCCTGCCATCATCCTAAAACCTATAATTTTTGAGAAAGTCCACAACAGACAGAAGAGTTTGAAATAATTTCTGGAGTAATATATTTTAATAGAGCTTTGCAAATTACAATAGATGGAACCTAGGGTGAGCACTGAACACCATGGGGGGCACCTATATATAGTTTTCAATCATATTAGCAACCCATGGATTGCTTAGTTTTTTACTTGATTATTTATTTTATTTTAAGTTATGTGCATGTGTGTGTTTGAATTTACATACATGAGCGCATCTGTCTACTGAAGCCAGGGGCAACTGGATCTCCCTGTAGATAGTTTCAGCTGGCTGTGAGCAATCCTCATATAAGCACTGACCTCCAAAGAGCAAAGGAGTTATCTGTGTTAGTAATCACCGAGCCAACTCTTCAGGCCCATTTAGTTTTACTTTAAAAATATGAAACTGCTTATACAACCTTGGCCTAAAGGGCTTATTTCTACTTTTTAAGACAAAAAAAAAAATTGTGTGTGTGCGCGCGCGTGTGCGCGTGCATATTCGCGAGCACTATTGTCATATTCCGTATATGGAAGGCCAAGAACAATTTAATTTTGTGGAATCATTCTTTATTCTACCTTTACATGAGTTCTAGGCATTCAGATCACCAGGCTTGTGTGACAAGTATCTTTAGCCCACAAAGCCATGTTGCCTAATCTAACTTAAAAGTTTTATTGTTTAATAGATTTGAATCCCTCCAAACATTCAGTCATTGAAAAACAGTTACTCGAGATATTCATGCTGATTGAAGCATTTGACGCTTACTCAGGGACCATAAACAAAACACAGCTCTTTTGCATCTGAGCGGCAAGCACCATCTGCTTGCCCACCCTACCTGTCTTCTCCGCCCTGGCATAATGCCAGGTCTCCTAGGAGAGACCTGTGAGATTGCAGTCTGCTGCTGTTGTCTCACCCGGCCCTGTTTAAGTCTTAACATTCTTCTTTTTTGTTTTGTTTTGTTTCTCTTGTCTTGAAAACAGATAGGGAGTTAGGAGTTATTGTAAAGGAATGTGCCTGTTCCCCATTATAGCTCTTTAGGGGCTGCAACCTGAGTGGGCTACAGCCAGACCCCCACACATTTCTTTATCCACTCACACTCTCCTTATGTTCCACAGAAAAGGTTAACAGCCATTCTGCTGCAGCTTCAGCATGAACCAACAAAGCTCTGGGAGATTTTCTTAAAGGCCTCACCCCCAGCCTCAATCTTCTCCCTCCCTCTCCTTTCAGCACCCCACCAACTCTCCTGCTTGTTCCCCCTCCTGCTCCTCCACCTCACCCCCTCCTTTCTGATTGGGTTGAGGTCACAGTCAAAGCTGGCCACAAGAGCAAATTGAAAACAGGTTGGGGGAAAAAAGCAAGCAGAGAAATCCAAAATGGGAGGGGAGCTCAGGTGGGGAGAAAGGTCTCCAAGGCCCAGGACTCTACACTTTTCAGAAAAATACCAGGAGAACTTCTGGCGACTCCAGGACTGACCTCTCTGTAACCTGCAAATACTCTCTGCCAGGACATCAAGAAGGTTCTCTCTTCTTCCCCACTCTTCTCTCATTTTTTTACTTGGACACAGAAGACATGCATTCTGAGAGCTTATCAGTAAGAAAATAAGCTTTGGGACTTCACACTATCGTCTACATTTGGTCTATTTCTCCTAAAACATAATACTGTTTTGAATCAGAGGAACCAGTGCTGGTGATCCTTACCTTTATTGTGATAGCAGTATGAAGTAAAGGAAACAGAGTCGGGTGAGGGGCAAAGCAAGTCTGGTTTTGAATCTAGACTCATCACTTATGAACTGCGTACTTCATCCAGGAATGGATGACTACACTCTAAGAGCCGGCTTTTTCATCTGCAAAGAGAATGGGCATGTGTCTTTCAGGGAGTAAGGCAAGGAGCTGATAGCATATATAATCCCTACTTACAGGATGCTTTGTGTGTGTGGCTGGTCCTTCATTCCTGCTACCTGACCTCCAGCAATTCTCAGTAATCTATCTGATGGCAAAACTCATAGTATTCAAACTCATTCGCTTTTCGAGGCACTGCATAACACTTCATTTCCTGGTACTTTTGGAAATGTAAATACTTTTGGAAGAGAAGAACTTGAAAAAAGAGAAACAAAGGAAGTGTTTATCTCTTTTTACGGCATCAATGATGGCATATACCTTCACTTACATTCTCAAGTTAAATGCTCCCAGCAACTGATCCTCATAAATTGAATACAACCAAATGGATTTTGTTTGTTATACTTTTACAGGGTAGAAAATAGGCTTCAGAAAGTTTAATAGCTTGCCTAGAAATGGTCAAATAAAGGATAGATGTCAGGGACCCAAAGTCTTCATGTTATCTGCTACATATTGGCCTGCAAGCCATGAGATGTTTCCTGTAAGAACTGTGTTTAGACCACTGCTGTGTCACCAGTCCTTGGCACAAGAGGGCCATGCAGCTGTTGACAGAATTCTGTGAAGGTAATTCCTGTGGTTGGACCCTGGTTCTCATTCCATCAACCCTAGTGGCAGGCATTAAAAGAAGTTTCTCTTGGGAGATCCATGGTACTTTCTAGGTTATGACCTTTTAGTAGTAAATAAAACTCATGTGGTATAGTAGAGACCAGTAGAAAATAAGCCCTCCAAAAGAATCAATGGTGGGCTAGCATATGAGTGTCCACAGTCCCTGTGAGCCAGGAATTGTGGTAAATTTTGATTCATATGCATCCACACTCTAGTAGACGTTTGTTGTTCTTCCTTCCTCAAAGTCATCCTCCTCTTGGATTGTAGTTGCATTGGAGAATCTAGTCTATCATAATCTCCACTTACATCTTTTAGGTAGAGATAAGGCCTTTTCTATTCTTCCGACAAAACAATAAGTGGCCCAAGGACTCGGCAGTTATAAGCAAAGGCTACTCGTCCAGAAAACTTGAATTATATTCCAAGTACCAAAGCTACCAAGGGCAGCTCTTTCAGTAACTTCAGTGCCAGGGAATCTGACACCCTTTTCTAGCCTCCAAGAGCACCAGGTACACACAATGTGTTGCACAGAAACACATGCAGGCAACCTGGGATAAAGATCAAGTCAGGATAATATTTTTTAAAACCTAGAACCCAGTGACTTCTGAAGTTTGAACTACCCTTGGATATTCAGATATACAAGTCAGTACTTTTCCTTTTTTCCAAGGGTGGTTTTCGTTTGCTTTGTGTCACTTGCAACCAGGAGTCCCATAGATCTGCACCATTGAGCTTATGTTCGTGACTGTCATTGTACATGTAAAAAACTAATAGTTAAATAATACAAAACTATTTGCACAAGGTATTATTCTGTCTAAATCAATTCTCTCAGAATCTAAAACCCAGAGGTTGCCTACCATAAAACGCTGAGTTGAATGAAGGAGGCAGCTTCTCCTCACCTACAATACTCCTCTCAATTTCTTCTTGTCTATGTTCTTCCTTCCTTCTCCATCCATGCCAGTCATGCTGGTGTTCTTCCTCCTCTAACATGGCAAGCTTGATGCTGCCCCCAGTCTTTCACACTTGTGATTTCAGTATCTGGATAGCACACTCATCCCCTCTTCTTACCGAGATCCCTTGTGTGTCACTTCTTCAGAAATGTATTTTGTCATTCACCATTCTAAGAGATTAACTTTAGCCTCTAGCCCGCTCTTCCTATTTTACTTCAATTAATGCCTCTCATAAGTAATGAATTGTACTATTTGCATCTGTGCAGTGTGGAGTCCATGAGAAAGTGCATTTAGAATGGTGTCAGCCAGCACACAACAGGTTCTACATAAATATTTGCCTAGTGAGTAAATAGATCTACTGCATCCTGTAAATTAAACTTAAGACCAGAAACACAAAGAAAAACATCTTGTTTGCGTTCTCTTAAAGTACATGCACTCTTGCTCTTGCTCCCTTCTCTTATCCTCTTGCTCCTGCTCCCCTCTCTCTCCGTTCCCCTCCCTCCTCTCTTCACATGCTCATGGCCAGCCTCTACTCCTCTTCTCCCTCTCTCTTTCTGCCTTTCTGTCTCTATTTCCTCAGTTCCCTTTTCCATGCCCTGAATAAAATCTATTCTATACTATACCATCCTGTGGCTAGTACCTCAGTGTGAAGGTACCCACAAAGGCACCCCTTACCCACACACCATACTGCATTTCCATCAAACATGTCTCTGATATCCTATCTTTTTATACAATACAACATTGGCCTCAAAACCTTGGATTTAGAAACTTGAAAGTTCGCATCCCCTGCTGCCACACGGAGATCCATCACTCATTAGACCTATGTACCCAAACTTCAGATAATTGGTCTCTACCCAATTTCACCTTATCTAAGCACCATGTGAAGACCCTTGGCTGTTGACTGTATACAGGATATCTCTAGTACAAGGCTGCCTGACAGGAAGGAAGTGAACCTGAACTCTAGCAGGGATCAGAGTCCATGAGCACTACGGCCCCTCTGTAGAAGTCCTGCACAGCAGGTTAGTGTAGTCTTCACTGAATTCAAGAAATGTCTCTTTGCAATAAATAGAGACCACCACAGAAAACCACAATCGATCAAAGTGCAGAGTTGTGGAGCCCACTCTCAGTGAGAACATCGACAAAACACTCCTACATCTAAGGCTCAGGGAACACTGTGAATGAGATAGCATAAAAATTATGAGAGGATCAGGATCAGGGAATTTACGAAGACTTTGTCTGCTGTGAATGCCAGAAGCTACACCCATAAACCATCACCTATGTGGTTGCCTAAATATGAGTGAAACAAAACTGATACTAATAGACATACCAAAATGGACTATTGGACCAAGTCCAAAGATGGGGATGTCATGTGACAAACTTTGGGAATCAGACTCTGGAGACCAGCATCAGGGTGCATATCTGAGTTGATCGAACATCTCACAAGCTTATATACAGTATTTGAACCAATTCCAAGCCCCTAAATCCTCAGCTGATCATCTTGCGACAGTGACACCATGCTCCAAAGAAAGCCCTGCCTGATGAGGTAATTCAGAAAGGGGGCAGGGAAGAGAAACATAGTCACCTGTTAGGACTTCCATGAAGATGGGGGGACGCATCCACCAACATGGCCTCAGTTCGTTTTTGCTGGCTTAACCAGTGTTACAAGAGCCATCTTAAATCTAATGCCACATAAGGCAGATGAGAATTCTTCGAGGAGTCGCAGAAGCCTGTGGTGCCTCACTCTACATCCCACTTTTTTTCCTTCACAAGGCTAACCTCCACAACCCCACAGTGGACAGGAAAAAGTCCACGAGGCCTCAACTCTACACACGGAACTGTAGGCAACTGAGGAAAGCTGGGAGCAGGAGAGGTACTCTTGCCCGGGGAAGAAATAGCCTACCAATTGGTTGTCCGTATTAAACGTTCATTCTTGAAAACATACATACAAGCAATATTATACAGACTGAGGAGTTTGTGTTTAGGAATGTGCAGCTTCCCTGAAGGCAGGGTACACATCTATCAGAGTTTTTACTTCTTGCCCTTAGGAAACCTTGACTTTCCAAAGAAAAGTCACTTCCTGACTGTAGTTCACTCTGCTTCCACAGGCTACATGCTAGTCTTTCTGAGTAGGGACTGCTCAAGCTAGGGTAAGTGTGGTACAGGTAATTGACTATTCCCCTCAGAGGAATGAACTTCAAAAGTTTTTCCTTGACTCTTTGTCCTCCTGAGTACCAAGTGGGGTGGTTAATACTGGTTTGAAAGCATCTGCTCAGCTATTGACAAAGTGAATGGGACATCTCTGAGTTGTCCTGCTGGAAATCAAGGAACTGGAGTACCCAGCCTCTATAGGTTGATTTTTATTAGTTGCGTCCTCCCACTTGGAGCACTAAAATGTGATTTTCATAGACCTGGGGTGCTCCCTCAGTTTTGTGTTAGGCTGTGGAACATAATGTGAGCATGGGTCTGAGATCACTGCCAGCTGGTGGTGATCTTGAACTGCTCAAGACATGTTTGGATGAAATATCTCTGAGATGAGGGGGACATGACAGAGCCTCGAGCACACTATCTACAATGATGCATTGTTTGCTTTTGAGAAGTTTGAAGAACAATTGAAGTGCTTTCATTATTAATATCTAGGGCTAATTTGTGAGATCTACTGTGGTAACTGTTCATAAGCAGTTGCTGGATACCCAGTAGGTGCCATAGAAATGATTACAACTGTAGACTCAGGTCTGAGCCACACAATTAAAGCCCCTTTCCCTGTGCTGTTCACAGCTTAGAAAGGAAGAATTGTGAGGGTTGCTTTTGTGTGAGACCACCGAGGAGTTATGCAACTTATTATTAATATAGACTTTAATAGTAATAACTCCAGCATTAATATACACTTGGCTAATGGAGCCATTCCTTCTCTACAGTTGGATTAATTACGGCCATAAAAGCCCTCGTCATCTCCACAGTCTGCTGGACAAATGATTCTAATGCACTTGGCTGCAATGGGTATTACTACCATGTGTGAGGAGAGCTGATTTGGGGACAAGACTGGGAAAGACGAGGAAGCCAAACATCCCCACCCCAGCCCATTTGCTCCTAAGGACTAAATGTGTGTCTGCTGCCCATGATGAACTCATTCATGGACAGCTCTCTTTCTTTGCTATTCTAAGTCAAATTCTCAGATGTTACACTGCTGTAAAGAGGGAAAACTAACCCTAGAGAACAGCAGACAGATCATACTTCTTTTGGGGCATTCAGCTCTCCTAATACTTCCAAGTGTTCAGCTCTGGACTGAACACTTTAGCTAACATCTTTCTCTCGGTCTGAACAGGTGAACCCCATGAAGTTGCTGCAGGCAGGGTCACAGTGTTATGAAACCGCCTATGCTATGTTAAACAGGCAAAGTTAGAATTATTGTTCTCACCATATGAGAAAGGAAAAGAATGGCTGAGTGGCTGGGGTCAGCTGCCCAATCACAGAACTCCTTCCAACAGGGCAAAACTCTGATGCCATGTTCTCCTCATTTCAAACTCGCTGGGTTGGTTTTGTTTTTGTTTTCAACACCACACACTTTTTTAGTTGTCCTGACAAGACCTGAGACTCAAGTCACCTTGTCTCTAAAATGAACATGTCAGTGTCTACTCTGTAAGGAGTTTACAAAGAGCAAATTGCGTCTATGGGAGTACTTTCCAGTCTTCAAAGTGGGATGCATACATAAGAGGTTGTACTAAAAGAAACAAACACACCACCATCTATCTTAACTGTCAAGTGTGTAGTTCTGGAATGTCATTATTCAGCCCCAAGGACACAGCAGGGATCAAGAAGTGTGGGAATGAGGGGCTTTTGCAAACTAGGAAACATATCTACAATATGGAGGAATTGCAGAGCCAATGGACTCCACACAGAGAAAGGAGTTGAGGAATGAGGACACTATACAGATCTAGGATTAATTTAGGGCCTCAAAAAGTCTCCCATTATCTTCCTGCAGCTCCCATTCTATTTTTTCTTCTGCACAAGTGATTTTCTTCCTCGGAGCTCTCTGCACTGCCTGCCTTGAACCCACACTGACTGCACTTACCTGTGTTTCTTCATCTCAGAACTCAATTGTTTCATTGCTATGAACACTTGCAGTTACTGTTAGTCAATTTATTGTTTCTTCCTTGTTTCATTATTAAAATGCTAGTTCTATGAGTTTGGAATCTTTGTACATCCTGTTCATGATATCCTCATATCCAGAAGGATGTGAAGAAAGCATTAATTACTCATGAAAGTTCTGCTGAATGGAGGGAGGGAAGGAGAGGTAAGGTTGAAGAGCTAATGAGTCTCTGAAAAAAATGCCAACATGCTAGGAGAACTCATGCTCACCTTTTAAGCTTTTGCTCACCAATGGTATCTTCTAAAAAGCTTTATACCACTTGACTCTACCCTGTTCGTTGAGGGACCCTACCTAGTCTGTATTCATATATTTCAACTGTACCTCTGTTCATTGTGGTTCTTAACTCATTTTTAGCAATTTTTTCCTGTTCCCTGTAGACTGAGAAACATTACATAAATGGCCTCATCCTGTCTTATTTATGATGTGAGCCCTATTGTTTGAACATATTCAGAATAAGTGGGTCAATGAACAAGCATAGCTTTCTTCCTCATTTGGAAATGGGTGCATAGGGTGAGGACTCGGGAATGTTAGGGTTTTCTTGTCCATCAAACTTTTAATGGTGTTGGAAAGACTCATCCCATAAAGTTACTGAATCTTATATGAAAAATAACTGAGTTGGGACTCAGGAGATTGGCCTGTGCTTCTGTATCCTTGTGAGATTCTGCCTAAATTATCTCACCCACTTCTGCCTAAACAAATGACTACCAAAGAAGAACTACTCATCAGGTTAACTTTTAGCTTTTACATGATTTTGGTTGACAAATACATCCAACATTCCACCTTTTCAACATATGCATATATTTCCCCTGTTTCTCTGGCTCCTTTGGATAAATGTTCTTTATCATAGAAAATTTTCCTATTTGACATTACTGTATCCTTTTTTCTCCTTAATATTAGAAATTGAACTTACCTCCCAATCCACCACTGAGCTACATCCTATTTCTCTTTTCATTTTTAAATTTTGAAAGAGTGCCTCACCAAGTTGCCTACACTGCTTCTGTTTATAGCTCTGGCAGCCACTGAACTTGCCATCCTCCTGTCTTAACTTCCTAAATAGGTTGGATTAAAGGAGTGGGCCACCAAGTCTGACTTAATGTTATTGTTTAGTGATGTTTTGTCAACTCCAACAATTCTACCCAGTCTTCTTGTCATTCTCACTGTTCCTTTAATATTGTGACTCCTCCTCCCTTGATAATAAAGATCTACAGTATCTGAATACAGCTGTCCCCTCTGGCAAAACCCTTGACCATTTGCCACCAACACTCACTATCTTATCATATTTAACCTTCAAAAGGTAAAGCTGAGTTGAGTGCAAAGTATGTGTGAAATTTCCATTGCACAGAAGAAGAAGAAGAAGAAGAAGAAGAAGAAGAAGAAGAAGAAGAAGAAGAGGAAGAAGAAGAAGAGGAAGAAGAGGAAGAAGAAGAGGAAGAAGAAGAAGAGAAAACACAGGAAAGAAATGCATCCATCTTAAGATGTACAGGAACTGGATCATTTCCCAAGTTCTAAATCTTAGCTTTAATAGGAGTACTTTGTGCTCCTGTCTCTTCATCTGGGCAATACACGGACACCTAACAAACTCAGTGTTAGAGCCATTCTACAGCAATCAGTCACAACTCTCTCTTCCTGAGCCCAATACATATAAGCACTGAGTTCAACAGTAGCGTTGACTGAGGACACCCCACAATGCATTTTGGGGAAGCAAAGCATCAGGAATATCACACTTTCCAAAGGCTGGGTTTGAATCCTGACCCTGCTACACTGGTCCTTATACTCTCATTTTGTACACCTACAAAGTATATGTGAACACACCAACTTCAACAGAGTCAGTAGAATCATATCTGGGACTAATTTGAAGTGCAATCAGAGCATGTGGCATGCTGCCAACACTCCACGAGTGGGAGCTTCCTTGGTATCATTATTGTTATAAAAAATACCAATTCATGAGACATTTTCTATGAGATAAGTAAAAGAAAGCCCAGCAAATTTGAGAAAGTGAGTTGCCCTCCTGAATTTAGCACATCTTATCCTCCTAAACCAGAACAGTATACACTAGGTGCCCAAAGATTAGAAATTGCTGAATGCCCAAAATTTCCTTTTCTTTTCTAAGTATAAATTTCAAAGCCAGTGGTAAGAGATAGCAGGGGTATTTGCAGCATATAAACAAGCCTCTTGTTTCTCATTCTCCAGTAGTGAGAGAAAAATTCTCTTCTCAAACTCACCAGGACCCTTCAAAAGGAGCCTCTGGGTCCCCAGAAGTGAACCAGGGAGGCTTAAATTAGATCCTGATCCCATTTCCTTCCCTGAACATGTTTCCTCACCATTCATGAACACACACACAGAGACACACAGACACACAGACACACACACACACACACACACACACACACACACACACACACACACA
>JANHMN010000004.1:77411082-77446316 GCA_030674055.1 Rhabdomys pumilio | reverse complement strand
ATCTATCTATCTATCTATCTATCTATCTATCTATCTATCTATCTATCTGTATGTATGTATACACATACATATATAATGCATATATAGACATCTAGATGTACATATTTATAAATACTATATATATACTATAAAGATACATTTACACAAAGTTATATACATTATATGAACAAAATACACATGAAAAAATAAGCATGCAAGTACTTTTGTGTATGTGTAATAAACCTAACATTGGACTGTTCATTAGACTTTCAATAACAATCTTTGTTCATTTGATCCTTATGTCCATTCTCGGGAGGGTCGGTGGGAGATCACTATTGCTTTGCAGGTACCTGTAGTTGAGGTAAATGTTTCGGAGACCCACATATCTCTAATAGGTTATAGTTTCTGGCACAGCTTCCTATCTCCACAATCCCACAGAAAGATTTCATAAGTTCAAATGGTACAGCATCAATTTCTGGACCTCCAAGAACTGGAGTCAAATGAAACCAGAAGTGCCATGACATTTAGTGCTTCATTTTTTAAAACAGTTTTCTTCTTTTAAAATTTTATACTTTTAAACATTTATACTGTATTTACTTGAATTCTATTCTACACTCTCACCTTCCAAATCTTCTCAGGTCCCCCAGTCCTTCTCAAATTCAGAGATCAACTGCCCACTGTGTGCCCAGTCCCAATTAATACATTTACCATGTAACTGCTACACCTCAAGTCTACATACTATAACATTAAAGAAAGCCAGTCATAGTGGGTTCCAGTCTCAAAACAAATCCTAAAAACACTTTTTATTGAAATGGGGGGCATCACAGTAGGAACTGTGAAATCCAGTTTCCTATATTTGACACTCCTAGGAGCTGTGCTCAGCCAAGCAGAAAGCAGAAAAAACCAGCGTACACAAAATAGAAAGGCAGGTGGTCACTCCTGGAAATAACCTGTATTTTGGAGGTTGGAAAAGAAGGCTCATTTTACTTAAGGAACAGGTAAAATAATAATTAGTGCTATTAAGCATATAATTCTTCCTGGTACATGTGGTACATATGTGAGAGGGTCATATATTAGTTGATACTTTGTTTCCATTTTGCCTTCGCAGTTGATCCTCTTATTACTAATGGCAGTGATAATTAATATATGTACTTTTAGTATTTCACCCCATTCCTTGTAGTTCACATATTCAATCTCATTTCAGCTTTACAGCAACTCTATGAGTTCACTGTTTACATAATTTGCAGGTATCATAACTCAGAGAGTCCAAGTCAAGTATCTTGCCCAAATTGCGTGGCAAATTACAGATCCATGATTTGAGTTTTCTTAGAAAAGAGAGGAGAGTAGAGATCACCTAATATTCTCTGAGGTTGAATGAAATAGTTTTCATTCTCAGTAAATATTTACTGTTCTTTCACACAAGAGGAATCCACTGTCATATGGAACACTGACATCCAGCCAAGGGAATAATTTTTTGTGGTCACCTAATGTAGAACCCAAAGAAACAAGAACAGATCTCTGACTTAGTCTGTGTGTGTTCCATTATACATTTTATTCATCTCATTAATTACATTGAGGATGCAGATAAAGAGGGGTCTCCAAGACAAATATTCATGAATTCTTTCCTCTGGTGACACAGGCTCTGCTATCATCTAACTTCTCACTGATACCCATCTTGCTTCCCTATTTCCTCTCTCCTTCACTAAAAGCTCAATAAATATAAATGGGTATAGTGAGACATCAGGTATTATTAAAACAAGGAACAAACCAAACTAAACATAAACCAGTAGTGTACTGTAATGGACAAAGGGCTATTTTTTGACTGCAGCTCACATGGGTTTCGCTTTTTGTAAAGGAGGGAAAAAAAATACATCCAGTTCAGTGGATCCTTTTAAGGATTTGATGTGCTATAAATTGTTTAGGCCAGGGCCGGTAAGATAGCTCAACAACCACATGGTGGAATGAGACAATTGCATCTTACAAGTTGTTCTTTGTACATATGTAAGATAAATTCCACACATGCCATGGCATACCAAACCAATATAAATCCAAGTCCTTTCACCTATGTCAACTCCTCAGCATCCTTTGTGACTCAGAAAACCCAAGAGCTTACTTCTCCCCACTAACTTCTCCTTTCTTTCTGCTCACTATACTTCCACAAACTATGCACTCCTTGATGCTTCCTGATCGTGTTCCAGGACCTTGGCTATTGCTCTGTTCTCAGTCCTCTGAAGGCTCATCTAGATAGCCATATGATCAGTTTCTCACATCTTTCAGGCTTTTATTCAAACATAACCTTCTCAGGCAGTTATTCTCTGGCCACCTTGACAAATGAAATAATCATCTCTCAGCATACTCCTTTATTTTTTGTGAAACACACTTTATACATTTATACAAAATTATTTTGTGCAGCTATAATTTTATCATAATCTTCACCCCATTCTGAAACATAAAATCCATGATAGATGTTTGGTTAAGATACCTTATTTTATTCTTAGCTTCTAGGCTAGTATCTGTCACATAGTATCTACTTAATATATGGTTTCTGAGTGATTTAATGGATAAGGGCTCAGGTTGGTAACAAAATGGTTTAAAGCCTTTCATCTGAAGGGTAATAGAGCAGACATCATTGAACTTAACTGTTGAACTCAAATCCAGTGTATTTCTTCTCTACTGATGTGGGTTTCTTATAATTGCTGCCATTACTTTCAACTCTATATTGAGAATTAAGTGAGAAGTCATAGGGATGGTAAAATGTGGATGAGCTCCCAGTGTTTTTCCTACCTAGACATAGGGAAAGAAACAAGAACCCTGCTTAAGAATAAGCAGCAGAGCTAATAGTAACCAACCAACCACTAGCAGCCAAAGTAAGGGAAGGAATGATCTTCAGCTTGGGAGAATGAAAGAAGACAAGGAAAGAATATCTCCAGCCATCTCCAAAGCTCCTAGGAGTCAGGGATGTATCCAGTTGCCCTTTCAGTGTTATTTTCACTCCATAAAGAGGAGATGTCTTTATTGACTCTACATTTCCATTTGCCTATTGACCATGGCCAAGTCCTGCAGGGTAGGGAGCAGCTTAGTGACTCTCAGATCTCTGGAGAGGAAAAGAAGTCAGGTGTGAACTTGGGCTGCGATTTGCCTTCATTTTACTCTGTGACTCACCTTCTCTTACTGGACTTTGTTTTCTCTTCTATTTAAAGACATTTTGGGCTTAGATGAATTCTGAGGATTGGTTTGGAAGGGTTCATGTAAAAGTTGCATGTACCTCTCTACGTGCCAAGTTGCTCTACTTCATTTTGTTTTACACAGAGGACTTTTCTAATCTTTGCAATCACTCCAGGAGATTGACATCATCATGCTCGTTTTTTACACTAGTAAACCCTAAACTCCATAGATCGTGAACAACAGATGTGAGATGAGAACTCAAAAGTATAAATATTTTTAATTTATAACCTCAAATTTTGATAGTGTCCTTTGGATCAAACTGAAGCTCTGTACAGACAAACGAGGTGAATCCCCTCTTTTCCAGGTGCAACAAACAAAAGAAGCACAGAAAGGAGAATGAGTTCCTGAAGCCATGCAGAGAAACAAAAGCAGACTAACTAGAATTGAATCAAATTTGTTAAACTAAACCAGAAAGAGAATCTATATTCCAATGTTCCACACACTTTCCTTATTTTTCAGTTAAGACTGTGGGGTGACTACTGATCTGCTGTACAAAGGTACCTAGGAAAGTACCTTTCCATGCTTTCTATTCACCATGGCACTATTTATGGAGTACCAACAGCACTGTATATTCAAAAACTTTGAAATGCTATAACCATTTACTTAATTAATAAATGAATAAATGTGTTTCCAGGCCAGATCGACCCTACTCTCCCTAAGCTGTTCTTGGCACCTGCCAACACTGGGACTTGTCACATTTTCTTCTTTGATACATTCTTTCCATTATTCTTCAGACTCAAACCTTAGGCCTCAGCTTTAAGAATCAGACTCATTCCCACTTCCTTTCCCAGTCCTCCTACCCTTCACCATCTTATCACCTTGGAAGGCTTGAGAACTTTTCTAAGTCTTAGTAATTACAATCATGCAGTAGGAAAATAAGAGTCTCCAGAGAGCTATGTGAGAATTGTGGTGTCACACGAATTCAGAGATGTAGAGATCATATAGTCCCTGAGTGAAGGTGACAGTGTTCAGCCTCTTTATCAGTTAATCAAGTTCTACTGCTTGAGAGAACTTCAGTGTGTTCCACTCACTCTGATAGAATTTCATTTCCCACTGAATAGTCTTTTCAGCACTACTAGTTAAGAGCTTCTCCTCTCTCTCTCTCTCTCTCTCTCTCTCTCTCTCTCTCTCTCTCTTTCTCTCTCTCTCTCTTTGTGTGTGTGTGTGTGTGTGTGTGTGTGTGTGTGTGTGTGTATGTGTGTGTGTGTGTGTAAAAGACCATTATTTAGGTAACCTTGACTACTGAAGATTCATCAGGACTCTTGCTAATATACATGGCAATTCATAATTTATAAAGCATTTTACTTTTATTTCTGCATTTTTATCCTCACAATAATGTTCCAGGTCAGATTTATAGCTTTAGGGAAGTAAAGTTTAGTAAGGTATTAGAAAGGCAGATAATGTGTAAAAGAAACTTTCATTATTGTGAAAATTCTGGAACCTGAACCCAGCTATAACTAGTTGCCAAAGTCAGTCATATGCACAAGAAAAGATGTTAATGGATGAGGAAAGAAGGAAGTGTTTCCATCGAAGAGCTTTTGAGAGGTGAAAGTTGGGGCTTTCAGTAAAGAATCAGGGCTCTCAGAAGATTCTTCCCTCTCTTAAGATAGAAGAAAGCACATCTCTGTTTCTGAACATAGCTGAATATGAAGCTGTGAGCTTTACAAGCCATTGGTAGTCAATATTAGGCATCTATCTTGCAACCACTCAAAATCTAATGTACATTTGGTGAGAAGAACAAGGGCAAGATGAGGATGGGTGTTACAGAATTTAAATTTTAAACAAGTTCCCATGTCATGTTGACATTGCTTGGTTGAACACCACATTTAAAGACTAGCTGATTTAAACAACTGTGTAATAATTTCCCTCATAATTATGCACATATAAATATGATTAGATAAATAAGGTTTTCAAAACTAGAAAATATAATTTATAGCCACAACCATATAACTGGGAACTTCAGAGATGTGTATTCCACATGAACTCTCTTACATCATATGTGTAATAAAAAAAATAAAGGATAAGTTTAAGTCTTTAGATCTGGGTTGCTTTCTGCTAAGACAGTTCAGGATAGAAGACACAGTGATGAAGAAATCATGCAGGTTTTATATTTTCATGTCCTGTCTAAAGGCCACAGCCAAAAGTAAGTATCTGATGTCAGTATTCATTTGTCATTGTCATCTTCTAGCATTAATAATTGACTTTCTGCACCTATCATCTCACTTGATATGCATATGAGAGAGTTCATTATGATTGTACATATGATGGTGAGGCAGCTAGAGAAGCGAGAAGAGAAGGCAGAAGCAATGCAGAAAACAAAAAGATGATTCCCATCATACAGGTTTAGAA
This sequence comes from Rhabdomys pumilio, assembly GCA_030674055.1. Taxonomy (NCBI): domain Eukaryota; kingdom Metazoa; phylum Chordata; class Mammalia; order Rodentia; family Muridae; genus Rhabdomys; species Rhabdomys pumilio. The sequence continues at coordinate 77,440,763 of JANHMN010000004.1, read as the reverse complement.
ACTGAATTGAACGGAGTTGACCTTGTCCCATCATAAGATTGCTGGATTCATTCTCAAACTCATCCCTAACTGACATTCAATTATGTAATTTAAGTAAAGAAATCATCTTTTCAGTGACACAGATGTTAGCTATGGATAAGAAGAAGAAGACTTAAGAATTCTAGGGATTCCTTATCTTTTAGTAGATTATTTGCTTGCTAATAACCAATGAGACATCTTCATTTACAGAACACCCCACTCACATTCACACACCCATACCCTGCAGCAAGTCGGGATCATCATTATGAGACTCTGGCAGACTGTTCTATGCCTCACCCAAAAGGTTGCAAACTTGTCACTTAAGATGAGGGCTAGAAGGGATGTATTTAGCTTAACTTTCTGTGGTCATAAAGAAAGAGTAAAAAAAAAAAAACTTTTAATAGCAATTATATAAATTTAAAATCAATTTTGTGAGTATTCAAATATTGAATTGAGACTTGTTGAACAAAAAGAAAGAGAAATAATTCTATTTCTTTAAATAACACGAAAGCATTAGGTCCCCACTCAGAGGTAACTTAGCCTCCTTGGAAGTCAGGGTATAAAAATGAGCATGGTGATATGAGGTGAATCAGTAAATGTCTCTGATAGTCTATGTTCTGGATTGTAATATGGAAGTTACTATTACTGTTCTTGTAGAATTTAAGGCTTGATTGTCCCCATTCCAAAGTAAGACTCAAATAGGGCAGTCTTGTTACTTTGATCGTAATGGGCATTTTTGTGGTGAAATGTACAGATGGGGGATGTGTTCAAAGAGGGTGGTGATCTACCCCTCTCGGCATGGGTAAAGAGGGCACTTTCTGGTTAACCAGGCTTTTACCATTAGCTTCGAGTGTTATTTTTTAGAGTTACAATCTGCTCAGCCAAGAGTTCCTGGATCTTCACAAACCATTGCTTTGTTCATTCAGAAGCCTCCTTTAATAAGAATTAGCACTTCTCAAGGCAGACACAGAATCAGAACTGAATCTCATGAGAATGTCCTCGCTGGGTCTAGGATACATGGAATCTATTTCATGTTCAGTCTTGGCTGGACTTTTAGGTAAAAAGGAAGGCCAAGATGTTAACAAAAATATCACACAGTGGCAAAACATAAACACTTAGATTTGGATTAATTTTTTTTTCTTTGTAAAACTCTATTGTGGATGTTGTTTCCCCACTTCATTAGCAGATCATTTCTAAGATGAATTAGCCTCTTTGACTTGTGAACAAAAGAGAAAAATGATTCATGGTATAAGACATATTAGAGGGGCTCCTATTTCTGAGTACCTCTTGCATATGTTGTGACTTTAACCAGTCACTGTCTACTTTGTGATAGCCTCACCTATAAAAGACAGCTATGTGACCTATAACTAACTAGATTGGTTGGGAAGTGAATAAATTGCTCCAACACAGCAATTTTCTATCTGAGCCACAGACTAGAACCAACATGGGTTCAATTGTTTCCATGGGAAAGTGGAGTCAAGCATTCCCTTCTGCACAGTGATGCCAGACACACCTTTGCCTTGCAAGCTTCCACTCATCTCTGGGAACACAGCATGGTGTCTGGGAAAGAGCTCTATATTTAGAGCATAATGACATGATTTCAATATTCCTTTCCTGTTCTGCCTGCCAAGTGATCCTTAAATTCTCCAAGGCTCAGTTTCCATATATGTAGACCAGGCATGAAAATCCCTATGTTCTTGGGCTACTGTGGCTTAAAAGAAAGCTGACAGTAGAGGAGCTTTAAAATAAAGTAGGAAAAGTTGAGAGTAAGTCACCAATATGCCACGAGTCTCAAAAAAGATTCAAAGCTCTTTAAAATTGCCCTACACAGAGTTGTCCACGACTATTCTAGACATGCTCTGTCCATAAGTCATCCCCTCCAGGCTCAAACCTAGACAAATATCAGTTGCTCACACTCCATTTTGCTTCGTTTTTTTTTTTTTCTAGGCTTCTTTCTTGACCTGGTAGATTATTCATTTTACCTCTTTAGATCATTTTACCTGACCCTAGCATTGGCCTTTTATTTAAACTTTGTTTCCAAAGCTCAGCTTAAGTACCAGGTTTTTTTGGACTCTTTTGATTTACCCTGTCAGGGTATACTGGAGAGATAGACCGTCATTAAAAGCACCCACTGCTCTTCCAGAAAACCCTGGTTCAATTCCCAGGACCCACATGGCATGACATACCTGTCTCTCCCTCCAGTTGCAGGGGATCTAACACCCTCACAAAATACATATTTAAAAAATAAATCAATGGATGATTTACCATGTACCCACAGCCCTATTTGTCTTTTTTCCTGTAATACATTATAGCTGACCTCTGTGACTTCATTAACAACAAATCCACCTTCAAATTCACCTTCAAATATATATGGCCCCTCTTTGCTTATTTTAAACAAGGATAATCATAAAACTTCCTCTTCTATGTCAGTGTGAGAAAAAAATGTAGTACATGATGAAGTAAACTCAAACATTAGACACATAATCAGTTACTCCTGTGACCTTTAAGACAGTATTTTTCTTAATTTCTTGGTATATGTATATAAATGTTTAGATTCAATTCTGCCTCAGAGAAAGTATCTGGAAAATGAAGGATGAGAAAAAGACCAATGGAATCAAACAGAAAACCTCTGAATAAACTCTCATAGTTAGCATAAAATAATTTTTAGCTGAAATATTTCACAATATGAAAAAGATAATGTCTTCAATAAAAGGTGCTCAGAACACTGGGAGCCACACTTACAACATTGAAGTGAGAGCAGTACTTCACACCATGCACAAAAATTGCTTTCTAATGTATTAAAAACATTAAAGTAACCTCTGAAACTAAAACCATTGAAAAACATAGAGGAAATTCTGTTGCATTGGTTTGATGGTTCTGATATAGCACTGAAATACAGATGATAGAATAAAACCAGATAAAAGGAACTGTATCAATCCATATGTTTTCATGCATGCAGTTAAGGGCAACCTCAACAGTTAGTAGACAACCCAAAGAATAGAAGCAAATATTTTTAAACCATCCATCTGATAAGTGATTCCTATTTAAAACATATCAAGAAACCCAAAATAGAAATGAAAAATAACCTAATTTAAAATGGGCAAAATACCTATGGACATTTTTTAAAATATTAGAGAAATGGCTAACAAGGGATCTGGAGTAATCACTCAGTAATTAAGAACATTGGCTTTTATTCCAGAGGACCTGGGTTCAATTACCGGCACATTCATGCGTTTATGGCTACTTTTCTACAACTCTATCCTAGGAGATCCACCTCCTTCTTCTGGAGTTTGGAGATAAGACATATATATGGTGTATGTATATGCTGAAAAAGCACCCATACACATAAAATAAAATAAAATAAAATAAAATAAAATAAAATAAAATAAAATAATAAACAAAAAAGGTTCTGTAACCATTTTTAAAAATGTAACAGAAAATGTTCAGAATCAATAATCATCAGGGAAGTTAATACGAAACCCACAATGATTACTGCCTCAGTATGTTAGAAGGGCTGTGATAAAAAATTTATATAAGACAACAGGTGTTGTGACAGTGTTAGTGGGATGGCACAGCTGGTGGGAATATAAATTAGTATAGCTGTTAAAGAAAATATAGTGTCATTCGATCTGCCAATTTCATGATTGAGTAAAATTCCAATGGAAAGGAAAGTCACAGAAGACAAGGTATGGAATCAACCCATGTGCTCATCAACCAGTAAATAGACAAAGAAAATGTAATATGGACACACAATGGAGTTTATAACAACTTAGATCAGCCCAAAGTACTCTATGCTAAGTGACAGAGAACATACAGAGAGTGTCAATACACAATAGAAGCAGAGTAAAGTAGGAGTTACCATAGTCAGGGTATGGTGAATGGAAATGAAAAGTTGTTAAAATGAAACATCATTTTCACAAAGGGAAATAAGGCCCAGTAGTACATTATGCATCATGATGATTATTCTTAATAAAAATCACAGACAAGCACGTGAGCTCATACCTTTTCCTCTTTTTCATTTTGAGTTTTACTGCTCACGTGCATTTATTTGTGTTCACATACTGATATCATAAACAGGATTATGACTTTGATCTCACAATTTACATTGATAATTTCCATTCATTTGATACAACTACTGAAGTTCTGATAAGTTTTCATACACCAAGAAATGGAGTCTAAGGGACATGTGTTGTGATGTGTAGTAAGTGATAGGGATATTAGGAAATACAAGCTTACTGCAAAGCACTGGGAGGACATCAATGAACTTTAGAACAAGATGACAACCTTTGAGTTTCCACAGCTAAAACAAAACAAAACAAAAAAACAAAAAAACAAAACAAAACAAGAAAAACAAAGAGAGTTTCTTAGAAAAATGTTCTGTGTGCCAGGTCTTAGAGAGAATAGGCACTACAAACAGTTTCAATGAGAGAATTTCAGAACTGTCACACAATCCTAAGGACAGCAAAGAGCCAGGCCTAGTAGCCCAGACCTGTAAACCTAGGTACTCAGGAGGCTGAGATATGAAGACTACGATTTCAATGCCAGACTGAGAAACTCAGTGAGGTTCTTTATCAAAAAAGGGAAGGGGGTTTCTATCACAGAATGTGAAGAGAGGAATTAGAATATTTTTTAATGTAATAAAACAGACACAACTGGAGAGCAGCTGTGCTACAACCTGCCTGATAGAAGAAAAGTACTAATTTCAGTAGTAAAGAAAGGAAACTTAGGAAAACAAAACAGGATGGAAAGATCCAGAATCCATTGTGGAAAGCTTGGGCTCAATTGAGGAGTGTATTATCCCCAATAGTCACTCTAAGAACCAAAAGCAAGTGTCATAGAAAAACTTTGAATCAGAAATACACAGTGTTCCACAAGGTGGGAATGGACCACATAGAGTCAAACTTGGTACCGATGCCAACAACAGAGAAGTCTGTGTTCTGAATAGGTCTGTTTCAAAAATGTTATCTCATAGCTAAAGATGTTCTTTAGGTCATATCTCACATCTAGTGTACTTGCTTTGAGTTCTCAGAGTACACCACGAGGGGAGGAGGAATGTTTGCCTATATTGTATCTAACTTCTAGCTCAGCAGAAGCCATTTTTTAACTGTCCACTTGCCACTGCTGAGAACAGAGGATCTCTCTCTCTCTCTCTCTCTCTCTCTCTCTCTCTCTCTCTCTCTCTCTGTGTGTGTGTGTGTGTGTGTGTGTGTGTATGGGCATCTTTACATCTTTACATATACTCTCCATTCCTTACTCTTTCCTTCCTTGCCTTTCCCCTTTTCCCGCTGCGATTTTTAAAATTATAACTGGCTGAAACTACAATTTGATGTTCCCACCATCTTAATCTACAATTTCTACATTCTGAATTACATTCACACTGGAAGTATGTAGATAAAACACAAGAGATGAAGAACAGATTGATTATAAAAATGGTCAACAACAGCAGCAGCAGCAAAGGAGACGAATGAACTCCTGAATCAATCCAATGAAAATATGAGCATATTAATAAAGTCAAATGTTTAAAATGAACTACAAAAAAGATTTAATAAAAATATTTTAAAAAATCAAGTTGAAATTTTGTAAATGGAGCTCTCAATAAGTCAAATAAGAACAGTGAAAGGATCAAATGGGCGATAAAATACAGATAATGATAATATACAGATAAATACAGAAAAATAAAATACAGAAAGATAATGAAGATCAGTCAGGCAGTTGCAAAGGTAAGTGATAAAACAGTATGTCAAGAATATAGGAACCATAAAAAGTCCAAATTTAAATGGAAAGTATATAGAAAGAAGAAGATAAGGTGAAAGCATACAAAATACATTCAGTAAAACCATAACAATACTCTTAAGGCACAGGAAGAAACTGCCATTCAGATATAGGAAGCGTTCAGAACGCCAAACACATGAAACCAGAAAAAAATCTCCCAAAGTCCCAATTCATTAATTCACTATGCATACAAAGCACAGAATATATATTCAAAGCAGTGAGAGAGAAGCATTAAGTTACACATCAACATGAATCCAGGAGAACAACAGCAGACTTCTAAAAAGAAAAGCTCAGGACTAGGAAGACATGTACTATATATTTTAAATTCTGAAAGGTAATAGCTGCCAACACAAACTACCATGCTCAGCAAAACTGAAGGGGGGAAAACTTTTCATGATAAACATAAAATAAATGGTTTCACAACCACTAATACGATGCAGCAGAGGATACTAGAGAGATTTTATACATCAAAGAAACAAACACATACATGAGCGTACAGAATGATTCTCCCTACCCCTAGAGTCTATCACCTGACAATAGCCCTTGAGAAAATTTTTTTCAGTGTGTGGTTATTGGTAAAGCTCCAGTTCTCTAGTGGCAACATCATATACATACTTGCACCTATATCTGGATCATTCATTCATTTTGTTAATATATTTATTAATTATAGTTTTGGATATATATATATCTTGGTTATGAAATATATATGGTATAGATATAAATATGATATGAACCTTATCAAATATATACTAGCAAAGGTTTTTTTTTCTTTTTATATAGACTATCTCTTATACCCAGCAAGAAGCTTTTCACATTCATAGAATGGTCAAAGAATATGGCATAGTCATTTTCATCCACTGTGTACATCAGAGGGACTAAATATAGGCCATGAGCCTTTTTTGCCAAGTGACCTAATCAAGGTGGCCACCCCTCCAGTCTCAAGTCTTTTATGCAATACTTATTGCAGTACTATTCATATTAGTAGGCTGTGGAACCAGCCTAGATGTGAATAAACAGAAGAATAAAGGAAAAATACAATCCCTCTCACATAGCGAAGTATTCAATAACAGAGAAAAATAAAAATTTTACCATTTCCATAAAAATGAATGGCATTAGAATTCATTTTGTTAAGTTAAATAAACCAGATACAGAAAGGCAAGTATCAATCATTTTCTCTATGTGGAAATTATAATTAAAAAATATATAGTCAGACAACCTGAAAGTAACACAGAGTCTCCTGGGAAAGAGAAGGGGAATGGGAAGACATAGAAAGAGAGGATAGCTAGAGAGATCAATCAATGCAGCTGATCAGAACAAAATAGATGATGTCTACATGTGTAGACATGTCACAGTGAAACCCATTCATGTATGCTATCAATATATACCATAATAACTTTTAAAAACATCTTTGAAAATATGATGGAGCCAAATTTTAAGTTCTGGGAAACATTGATAAGACTTTCAAATAATTGAATATCAAGAGTCATGATCACCGATCTATTCTTTTAAGACTTAGTTTTGCAATAACTGATATACCTTTTTACTCATCTGGTCAAATAAACCTTTCTAAAACATGTGCATTGAACAAAAATTACTATATTGTATTAATTTTAAATTGAAAAAATCAATTCTCTAGAGAACCACTAAAAAGAAAGTCTGTAATAGGGCATTATGTTAAGTTCTGTAGAGTAACCAAAGACAATAGCAATGATCCGTCATGTTTGAAGAACTCTTTTGCAGAAGACATCACATACTGGAGTTATAAACCATGGAGAAATCAAGTGTATTCTGCTTTGCTAGCTTGTTTTCTCAGTGTTGTAAGATGCTATGCACACCCTTGGAGGAGTCATCACCCAAGTGCAACCCCTGTGAGGTACAGTATGACTGTTTGGGCAAGGTATGTCCACTGATGTAAATATTGTAAGGGACGTTATAGGAGTAGTTAAACACTTTCTGACTGGATTTAAAGCCCACTCCTAAGATGAAACACATATCTAATAAAATCATCAGGACTCAAAAGCTATGGCTAGAAAAGTCAAAGAGCCTAGGGAAGAAATTACTGCTGTTAATCCGGTAAATAGATATGATATTAAACTGACTCTATGCTGGTCAAAAAAATTTTTGACAAAACTTAAGTAATTTGAAAGACGGATTCTCAATAGGGAAAATGCCTCCAAAAGATATACCCAAAATTGTCTGTATGTACTGTCTTGATTGATGTAGGATGGCCTAGCTTACTGTGTCTGGTGCCACTTCTGGGCTGATAGTCCTAGATGCTATAAGAAAGCAGTCTACCCAAGCAAGAAGAGAACAAGCCAGTAAGCAGAACTAATTCATGGCCTCTGCATAAATTCTTGCTTCCAGATTCTTGCTGTGATTGAGTTCATGCCCTATTTCCCATGATGATTAACTGAATATAAGTTATAAGATGAAATAAGCCTTCCATCCCCAAGTTGATTTTGGTACTGGTACTTTATCATAGCAATAGAAGCCATAACTAAGATAGACTCTTAATGACTTCATGTTATACTCATAAATTAGTGAATATTTCAACCTTTGTCAGGAAAGCTACTTTTTGTAGTAAATGACTGCAGTCTCTGAGACCCATAGCTGGTTAATGTGCAGAGATTAAAGGACTATGGAGTATATATACAACCCTAAATAGGAGATTTATATCACACCCTTCCCCCAAAAGCTCAGGAACCTTAGCAGAAGAGGGCAGAAAAACAGTAAGAGCCAGAGTGATAGATGACAACAAGGAAGAGATGTTTGCTTGACACAAGAGGACACATATTATGCTATTATGCACATGATCTGCACAAGCTAAAGGAAGACAAAATATTGGTATGGAAAGGATAGGCATGCATTCTAAGTCTCATTCACATTTAAAGAACTGTTGCAAATTGATAACTTCTAGAGTGAAAGAGGAGACTCTCTCTCTCTCTCTCTCTCTCTATATATATATATATATGTATATATATACATACACATATATACATCATATATACATCATATATACATCATATATATATATCATATATACATCATATACACATCATATACACATCATATATACATCATATACACATCATATACACATCATATATACAACACATATACATCATATATACATCATATATACATCATATATACATCATATATACATCATATATACATCATATATACATATACATATACATATACATATACATATACATATACATATACATATACATATACATATACATATACATATACATATACATATACATATACATATACTGTGACCTATGGTAAATTTACAACACTCCAGGGCAGATTAATATCAGAGAATATTTGGCAACACAACATAACTAAATATTAACATGGATGTGTGTGTGTGTGTGTATGTGTGTGTGTGTGAGAGAGAGAGAGAGAGAGAGAGAGAGAGAGAGAGAAGCACAAGAGAAAAAGAGTGTGTGAGAGAGCAGGACATTAGCTTGTACAAGTATAGAGGTGGGGTAGATCTGGAAGGAGTTGCAGAAGGGGCTAATATGGGGACTTCTACCTTTTCTGAGTTGGGGTGGAGGCTACAATTGATAAAAGTGAGTAAATGAATAAATTACCTCACTGGCTAGTGGTTCTGAATCCTTCAGGTGTGCGCTGGAGGCCTGAACAGTCCTAGGGCACCAACTCTGCACCCTATCTCCCAAAACCCAGAGGAAGCTAGACTCCCTTGAGATCTAACATGCCCAGCAACATAGGATAATATGATCAAAGGATCTCAGGAGCTTGGTCTTCCAAGCTTTCAGGATCCCAGAAGTAGCCTGACTGCTAGGAGCTCTTACACCAAAGATCTCAAGATCACAAGATCACAGAGAAAGCTGGACTCTGAGGAGTTCTAACACAACCAAGATAACAGGACAGACAGGCACCAGTCAGAGACAGTGAGTGAAGGTAGCGCTGGAGATAACCAGATGGCAAAAGGCAAGCTCAAGAACATAAGCAACAGAATTCAAGGTTATATGGCGTCAACAGAACATAGTTCCCCCACCATAGCAAGTCCTGCATAACCCATGACACCAAAAAAGCAAGATTCAGATTTAAAAATCACTTCTCATGTTGATGATAGAGGACTTTAAGAAAGATATAAATAACCCCCTCAAAGAAATACAGGAGAACACAGGTAAACAGGTAGAAGCCCTTAAAGAGGAAACACAAAAATCCCTTAAAGAATTACAAGAAAACATAACCAAACAGATGAAGGAATTGAGAAAAATTTTCCAAGACATAAAAATGGAAGTAGAAATAGTAAAAAAATCACCAAGAAAGACTACCTTGGAGACAGAAAAACCTAGGAAAGAGATAAGGAGTCATGGATGCAAGCATCACCAACAGAATACAAAAGATAGAAGAAAGAATCTGAGATGCAGAAGATACCATAGAAAACACTGACACAACTGTCAAAGAAAATACAAAACGAAAAAAAAAAATTGAAACCCAAAACATCCAGGAAATCCGGGACACAATGAGAAGACCAAACCTAAGGATAATAGGTATAGAAGAGAGCAAAGATTCCCAACTTAAAGGGCCAGTAAATATCTTCAACAAAATTATAGAAGAAAACTTATTTAACCTAAAGAAAGAGATGCCTATGAACATATAAGAAGCTTACAGAACGCCAAATAGACTAGACCAAAAAAGAAATTCCTCTCATCACATAACAATCAAACATCAAATGTACAAAACAAACAAAAAAAGAATATTAAAAGCAGTAAGGGAAAAAGGTCAAGTAATTTATTAAGGCAGACCTATCAGAATTACACCAGACTTTGCACCAGAGATTGTAAAAGACAGAAGATCCTGGACAAATGTCATACAGACCCTAAGAGAACACAAATGCCAGCCCAGGATACTATACCCAGCAAAACTCTGAATTACCATAGATGTAGAAAACATGATATTCCATGACAAATTCAAATTTACACAATATCTTTCCACAAATCCACCCCTACAAAGAATTATAGAGGGAAAACTCCAACACAAGGAAGGAAATAATACCCTAGAAGAAGCAAGAAAGTAATCTTCTTCCAACAAACCAAAAAGAAGATAGCCACACAAAGATAATTCCACCTCTAATAACAAAAATAACAGGAAGCAACAGTCACATTTCTTTAATATCTCTTAACATCAATGGACTCAATTCCACAACAAAAAGACATAAACCAGTGGGCTGGATACATAAACAGGACCCAAAATTTTGCTGCATACAGAAAACACACCTCACTAACAAAGACAGACACTACCTCAGAATAAAAAGCTGGAATTTTTTTTCCAAGCAAATGGTCCCAAGAAATAACATGGGGTAATCATTCTAATATCAAACTAAATCAACTTTCAACCAAAAGTTATCAAGAAAGATAAGGAAGGACACTTCATACTTATCAGAGGAAAAATCAACCAAGATGAACTCTCAATTCTGAACATCTATGCTCCAAATGCAAGGGTACGCACATTCCTGAAAGAAATTTTACTAAAGCTCAAAGCATGTACTGCACCTCACACAATAATAGTGGGAGACTTCAACACCCCACTCTATTACTATACTATTCCACAAAATAGAAACAGAAGAAACACTACCCAATTCGTTCTATGAAGTCACAATAATGCTCTTACCTAAACCATACAAAGACCCAACAAAGAAAACTTCAGACCCCCCTTGTGAATATCGATGCAAAAATACTCAAGAAAATTCTCACAAACCAAATCCAAGAACACATCAAAAAAAAAAAAATCCACCATGATCAAGTAGGCTTTGTCCCAGGAATGCAGGGATGATGCAATATATGGAAATCTGTCAATGTAATCCACTATGTAAACAAACTCAAAGAAAATAACTCTGTGATCATCTCACAAGATACTGAGAAAGCATTTGACAAAAATCAACATCCCTTCATGGTAAAAGTTTTGGAAAGAACGAGAATTCAAGACCCATACCTAAACTTAGTAAAAGCAATATACAGCAAACCAGTAGCCAACATCAAACTAAATGGAGAGAAACTTGAAGCAATACCACTAAAATCAGGGACTAAATAAGGCTGCCCACTCTCTCCCTACCTATTCAATATTGTACTTGAAGTCCTAGCCAGAGCAATTAGACAACAAAAGGAGGTCAAAAGGATACAAATTGGAAAGGAAGAAGTGAAAATAACACTATTTGCAGATGATCTGATTGTATATTTAAGTGATCCCCAAACTTCACCAGACGAATCCTAAACCAGATAAACAACTTTAGCAAAGTGGCTGAATATAAAATTAACTCAAACAAATCAGTAGCCTTTCTTTTCTTAAGAAATAAATAGGCTGAGGAAGAAATTAGGGAAACAACACCTTTCACAATAGTCACAATAATATAAAATACCTTGTGAATCTAACCAAGCAAGTGAAAGATCTGTATGACAAGAACTTCAAGTCCCTGAAGAAAGAAAATGAAGTAGATCTCAGAAGATGGAAAGATCTCACATGCTCATGGATTGACAGGATTAATACAGTAAATATGGCCATCTTGCCAAGAGCAATCTACAAATTTAATGCAATCACCATTAAAATTCCAACTCAATTCTTCACAGAGTTAGAAAGAGCAATTCTCAATTTCATTTGGAATTATAAAACCAGGAGAGTGAAAACTATTCTCAACAATAAAAGAACTTCTGGGAGAATCACCATCCCTGACCTCAAGCTGTACTACAGAGCAATAGTGATAAAAACTGCATGGTATTGGTACAAAGATAGGTAAGAAGATCAATGGAGTAGAATTGAAGACCCAGAAATGAACCCACATACCTATGGTCACTTGATCTTTGACAAAGGAGCTAAAACCATTCAGTGGAAAAAAGACAGCATTTTCACTGGTGCTGGTTCAACTAGAGGTCAGCATGTAGAAGAAGGCAAATGTATCCATTCTTATCTCTTTGTACAAAACTCGAATCCAAGTGGATAAATAGAAGAGATAGTGGGGAAGAGCCAGGAACACATGGGCATAGGGGGAAGGTTCCTGAACAGGACACCAATGGCTTATGCTCTAAGATCATGAATTGACTAATGGGACCTCATAAAACTGCAGATCTTCTGTAAGGCAAAGGACACTGTCAACAGGACAAAAATGGCAACCAACAGAATGGAAAAAGATTTTTACCAATCCTACATTTGATAGAGGGCTAATATCCAATATACACAAAGAACTCAAGAAATTATACTCTAAACAATCAAGCACCCCTATTAAAAATGAGGTACAGAGCTCAACAAAGAATTTTTACCTGAGGAATATTGAATGGCCAAGAAGCACCTAAAGAAATGTTCAACATCTTTAGTCGTCAGGGAAATGCAAATCAAAACAATCCTGAGATTCCACCTCACACCAGTCAAAATGGCTAAGATCAAAAACTCAGGTGACAGCAGATGCTGGTGAGGATTTGGAGAACGAGTAACACTCTTCCATTATTAGTAGAATTGTAAGCTGGTACAACCACTCTGGAAATCAGTCTGTCAGTTCCTCAGAAAACTGGACATAGTATTACCTGACAATCATGATACCACTCCTGGGCATATACTCAAAAGATGTTCCAACATATAACAAGGACACATGCTCTTCTATGTTCATAGCAGCCTTATTTACAATAGCCAAAAGCTGGAAAGAACCCAGATGTCCTTCAACAGAGGAATTGATATAGAAAATGTGGTACATTTACACAATGGATTACTACTCAGCTATTAAAAACAATGGACTCATGAAATTCTTTGGCAAATGGATGGATCTAGAAAATATCATCCTCAGTGAGGTAACCCAATCACAAAAGAACACAAATGGTTTGCACTCACTGATAAGTGTATTTTAGCCCCAAATCTCACAATACCTAAGATATAACTCAAGACCACATGAAACTCAAGAAGAAAAATGTTTGGGAACTTTGGTCCTTCTTAGAAGAAGTAAGAAAATAATCAAAGGAGCAAATACAAATAAGGAGACAATGCGTGGTGCAGAGACTGGAGAAGGGAAGGTCCAGAGACTGCCCAACCTGAGGATCCATCCCTGGTACAATCACTAAATGCAAAAACTGTTGTGGATGTCAGGAAGTGCATGTGGACAGGAGCCTGATATACCTGTCTTCTGAGAGGCTCTGCCAGAGCATGACTTATATAGAGGCAGATGCTCACAGTTAACCATTGAACTGATCATGGGGTCCCCAACAGAAGAGTTAGAGAGAAGACTGAAAGAATTTAAGGGGCTTGAGGACCCATGGGGAGAGTGACAATACCAACCAACCAGAGCTCCTAGGGTCTAAACATACACGGAGGAACCCATGACTCCAGCTGTATATGTAGTGGAGGATGGCCTTGGGCATCAGTGGGAGAGGAGGGCCTTGGTCCCTTGAAGACTGGATGCCCAAATGAAGGAGAATTTGAGGGCAGGGAATTGGGAGTGGGTAGATAGGTGGGGGCAAACCCTCATAGAAGTAGGAGGAGGGGGGATGGGATAAGGGGCTTCTGGCGGGATGATTGAGAAAAGGGGATAACAAATGAAATGTATAAAAATAATTTATCCAATAAAAAAAAAAAACCAAACAAATAATGGAACTGGCTTTCTCACTCAAGCATTTGAGACTTTTTGTCAGCAATTTAATATTACCTGTATTACTGGGATTCCTTATAATTTTCAAAGACAAGGGACTGTGAAAGGGGCCCATGAAACTTTAAAACAGTTCCTTTATAAAATAAAAGAAGGGGGAGGTATATCCCCATATATCACAAATTTATTTAAATTATATTCTTTTAATTTTAATTTTTTTAAAAAAATTGGATGCCAAGGAACTTTTTGATGAGTGTCTATAGCACTCTACAACTAGGCATACTTATGCAAAGCTGAAAGGGAAGGATCCATTTACTGGCATATGGCATAATCCTGATCAGGTATTTAATATGGGGAAGAGAGTATGTTTGTTTGTTGTTTGTTTGTTTGTTTGTTTGTTTTTCTGCAGGATGCTGAAGGAGCATGGTGGCAGCCAGAGTGACTTGTGAGACATGCTGATGCTGGGACAAAGAATGATGCTGATCTGTGAGCTTGCTGAGTGCCCTGACAATGGTGACTGGGAAGACACATGTTCCCGACCTATCTTTGCTTACCAATACTCCTGATGGGACAAGCTGCCTTGACTCAAGTTTTTGGACCTTGGGTAAGTAAAGAATCAAAAAGAAAAGTTATAAAAACTCTTATATTTTTCTTAAATGTGAACAATTATTTGGACTTAATCATGGACTGGTCTAGGAATCAATCCAATATTGGAAATAAAAGTCTTCATTTGGAAGACTGGTTCTGGACATTTTCAGAGACATCTTTGGAAGTTAGCTGCAGTTCTCTATGATGTTATATTAGCAAGAGATAAAGTTGGGACAGGATGTAGGATTCAAACAAGTGTCATAACATGTGTTAAGGCTCTTTTAATTGTCAAGTTAAAATTACTTTTGTTTCTTCTACAGTATTTAATGTAAGTTGCATTGATTGTACACTTTCAAATTGCGTTAGTGTGTTGAAACCCAGCATGCCTGTTACAGAGCTCTATCAACCAGCTATTGTTTTACTGTCCGAAGTATCACAGAACCTTGGTATTCTGACAAAAGCTTGAAAGTACTGGAAGAAGTGAGTCAGGCTTTAAGCAGAAGCAAGAGGGTAGTGGGCTTGATTGTTGCTGGCATAAGAGCTTTAATTACATTAATTTCTAGCACCACTGCTTCTATAATTGCTTTGACAGAAGAAGTTAAGACAGCTACTTTTGTTAATCATTAGCAAAAAACATAACTAATGTGTTGAATATACAAGACCTTTTAAATAGACATTTGTAACAAAGGATTGATGTTCTTTATCCTATTAAAATTATTGGAAGGAGGTTCAGAGTTTAAGAGTAAGGAGCCATCCAACCAAATACCATTGGATTCATGTTAGTTCTAAAATTTACAGTGGTAAATTATTAGTAATTTATTAATTATTTATTAATTTAGTAATTAATTAGTAATTACTAATTAAATAATTAGCAATTAGTGGTAATAATTAGGAAAAAGTTTACAGACAATTGCAGTGTATTTGGCATGATTCTAACACCTCTCTGGATGTTTTAACTTTGCATAGTGAGCTTATGAATTTAAAGAATGCTGCTCTGTTGAGAGTTGATGTGGCAGATACTACTGATAAAATTATCCATGGCCTGAGGTCAGTATTTCTATTTGGTCAAGCTTCAAGAATGGCAATATATAGCTTGATCATGCTAGCCCTTTTTGTCTGGGAATTCTTTTATTCCTGTCCATTGTGTTAAAACTTGTATTTAACAACATCAACATGTTGGCAGTCAAAGTACATGACTTAAAACTGAAAATGGACCCAGACAGAGTTATTAAATTAACAGGCTGGCAAACCAAGGACAGGTAAGATTCTGCACAGAACCTCACCAACCCAAGACAAAACTGCAGTGCTTTTGATAATGCATAT
Organism: Rhabdomys pumilio; assembly: GCA_030674055.1. Classification (NCBI taxonomy): domain Eukaryota; kingdom Metazoa; phylum Chordata; class Mammalia; order Rodentia; family Muridae; genus Rhabdomys; species Rhabdomys pumilio. The sequence continues at coordinate 77,424,457 of JANHMN010000004.1, read as the reverse complement.
TACACAATGGTAAGGAAGGCATTCTTGGCAAAATGACCTAAGACAGGCTCAGTCTTGTTTATGGAATAAAACAGAGGGAGAGGCAGAGAGCTTTTGTGGCTGCTTAGCAAGAATTTGACATGGGCCAAGGACAAGGAAGTGGGCTTCAGGCAGGACTCTGACAGTAGACTAGAAAAAAAATAAATAATTTCAGGCAGGTATCTAAATTTTAGGCTAGAACAAGGAAGTAGAATTCAGACATCAAAATGTCTTTGGGCTAGAACAGGGAAGTAGGCTCAGATATTTTGGTCATTCTGATAAGCTCTTAGAAACAGTGATCCTAGGAGTGTACACCGAACTTTGTTTATTGCCTTGCTTGCTCTTTGACTATTTGTGTGTATTGTCTTGCTTGTTTCTTGACTATTTGCATTTATTGTATTGCTAGTTCCTCAATCTAGCACTGGGCTTAATATTTGCATGTAATTAAAATGGCATGAAATCTAAAAGGAGGATGGGGGTTGGGGGATGGGATAGGGGATTTCTAGGAAGGGAAAATGGGGAAAAGGGGTGACATCTGAAATGTAAATAAATAAAATATCCAATAAAAATAAAACAATTAATTAATTAATGAAAAAATCCTTGAATAAAATTCTCAAATAATTAATAAACATATTATTTTAAGACATTTATTAAGTCTTTTTTATTTTCATGATTAAAAATATAGCAAAGAAGCCCTGGACTACAGTTTTGCCTGAGTTTCTAGAGGCCTCCTTTCACTTGGGACAGCCAGGTTAGATCCCCTGCCAGCTGGGTCTCCCAAAAGATGAAACAGCTATGAGGTTTGCCTTTTCCCCTATGAGCTCAGTCTTCAGTCCACATCTTTACTGTAATCCCAGAACTGCATTTTACTTCCTGGGCCACAGCTCTGCCTACATCCCCAGGGGCCTGTTGCTACCCAGGACAACCAGAGGACTGCTGCTATCAGGCACTATCAGATCTACCTAAGGTCCCAGAGGTCTGCTGAGATCAGAGAATACAATGCCAGCTAACACTAGAGACAACTAGATTGCTAAAGGCCAGCATAAGAACACAATCAAACAGAAGACAGGGCCATGTGCTACCATCAGAACCCAGGTATCCTACTACAGCAAGCCCAGAATATCTTACTATACATGAAAAGCAAGAAAATGACTTTAAACCTAATCTGATGAAGATGACAGAGGCTTTTAAAAAGGAAATTAAAAAGTCCCTTTTAAAAATGTAGGAAAATACAATCAAACATGTAAAGGAAATGAATAAAATTATCCACAACCTACAAATGGAAATAGAAGCAATAAAGAATACAGAAACTGATACAATCACAGAGATGAAAAACCTAGGAGAGAGAACAGGAACTACAGTTGCAAGCATGACTCACAAAATATAAGAGATGGAAGAGAGGAATATCAGGCATAGAAGACACAATAGAAGTAATTGGTACATCATTCAAAGAAAATGCAAAATCTACAAAGTTTCTAACACAGAACATTCTGGAATTTTGGGAAATTGTGAAAAGACTAAGTGTAAGAATGATAGAAATAAGAAAAGATCCCCCGCTCAAAGGCCCAGAAAATATCTTCAACAAAATCATAGAAGAAAATTTCTCTAACCTAAAGAAAGAAATAGCTATAAACATGCAAGAAGCTTACAGAATATCAAATAGACTGGACCAGAAAAGAAAATTCTCTTGCTACATAATAACCAAAACACTAAATATACAGAACAAAAAATAAATAGAAAACGCTGCAAGGGGAAAAGAACAAGTGACATATAAAAGCAGACCTATCAGAATTACACCTGACTTCTCAACAGAGACTGTAAAAGCCGGAAGAGCCTGGAGAGATGTTTTGCAGTTCCTAAGGGACCACAAATATCAGCCCAGACTACTGTAATCAGTGAAACTTTTAATCATCATAAATAGAGAAAAATAAGATATTACATGACAAAAACAAATTTAAACTATCTTTCCACTAATCCAGCTCTATATAAGATACTAGAAGTAAAATTCCAATACAAGGATACCAACTACACCAAAGAAGACACTAGAAATAGATAATTTCACATCAGAAAAGCTAAAAGAATGTATCTATCTCTTTCAAAGAACAACATATGCTGGAGAGGATATATAGCAAGGGGAATATTAGTCCATTGCTGGTGTGAGTGCAAACTTGTACAATCCCTCTGGAAATCAGCCTGGCGGTTTCTCAGAAATCTGGGGATAGTTCTACTTCAAGACTCAGTTATACCACTCCTGGGCTTATAACAAAAAGATATTTCATGATACCCCTCAATGACAAGTTCTTCACCATGTTCACAGCAGCTTTATTTCTAATTGCTAGAAACTGGAAACAGCACAGATGTTCCTCAGCTGAAGAATGATAAAGAAAATGTGGTTCATTTACACAATGGAACACTATTCAGCTGTAAAAAAAAAAAAAACAAGGACATCATAAATTTGTAGACAAATTGATGGAACTAGAAAATATCATTCTGAGTGAAGTAACCCAGACCCAAAAGGACATGCATGGTATATACTCACTTATAAGTTGATAATAACTTTCAAATTCAGGATACCCAAGCTACATTCCACAGACCCAAAGAAGCTAAATAACAGGGAAGGTCCAAGGGAGGTTGCTTGAATTTCTCTCAGAAGGGGAAATGAGTCACTGAAAGTGTGTAGAGGGAAAGAACTAGGTGGGAGAGGAGTCAGGGAGAAAAATGAGGAGGGGCATCAAGTGTGGGTAAAGCCTGGGTGAGGCAATAGAAATCATCAGAGTGGGAGACATCTCTAGGACATACCAGAGACCTGGAATGGAGAAGGCTCCTGGATGTCTATGGAGGTTACTTTACCTGAGACTCCTAGCAATGGAGGATATGGATACTGAAGTGCCACTTCCTGTAGCCAGGCATGACTCACAGTGGACAGACAGGTAAGGACACCAACCCACCCGTAAAACCTTCTATCCAAAATTTGTAGGCACAAGAACTGCAGGAACAAAGAGGGAGCAGAGACTGCTGGAATGATCAACCATTGACTGATCCAACTTGAGACATCTCATGAGCAAGAACAAATTCTGACACTATTAATGATATTCTGTTATGTTTGCAGACAGGAGCATAGAACAACTGTCCTCTGAGAATCTCTACCCAACAGCTGACGAAACAGACTCAGAGACTCACTTAGGGAGTCTTATGGAAGAGTTGGGGAAAGGATTGAGGGACTGGAGGGGATAGAAACTTCACAGAAAGCCCAACAGAGTCAAGTAACCTGGACCCTTGGAGACTCCCAGAGATTGAACCACCAACCAAAGTACACACATGACCTGAACCTAGTCCATTAGTCACAAACATGTAGCAGATATGCACCTTTGTCTTCATATGACTCCCCTAACATCTGAAATGGGGACTGTCCCTCAATCTGTTTCCTGCCTATGGATCCTGTTTACCTAACTGACATGCCTTGTCTGGCCCCAGTGGAAGAGGATGTGCCCTGTTCCTGAAGTGACTTGATGTGCAACAGTGGGCTGAGTTGAAGTGGGGGGGGCGGTAAGAGGGGGACACCCTCTTCTCAGAGGAGAAGCAGAGGGAAATAGAGTAAGACTATGCTGGTGGTGGGCTGGGAGGAGAAGGGTGGCTTTTATCAGATGTTGAATGAGTGAATGAATGAATGAATGAATGAATGGACAAATAAATGGAGAAAGTATAAAAAAGAAATGAAGGAGGTTCTTCATATTTGGAGATTTGGGCATAAAGTTAGCCTGACACATTCTTCTACTAATTTTCATAGTTTTCAAACAAATCATTACAAAAAATATCTCAAAATTGGTTAAAATGTCAGGAGTTTTATGAGATAGGATACCTTGTTGATATGCAATAGCCTATGTTGCTTAATTGGTGCCTTTATATTATGTTTCCTTAAGACAATATTTTCTCTATTACTTATCCCACTTTTTAGTGTTCTCTCTAAAAAAAATCTTTATCATCCACAAATTGTCAGTGTTGTGATGGGATTTGTTTACCTCTCCTGTAAATTTTGAGCTGGTAGGAGCTTCTTACATCATTGTTAAGATATGATGACAAATTTGATGATCTCAGAGTTATCTGTGACATTAGGATTATGTTTAAGAAGTTTCTTTGTTGTCTTCTTCATTGATGAGGATGAAAAAGACAGACCTTGTTACTGTCCCTCACAAAGCCAAAATTGGCTGTGGAAGATGAATAAAGCCTTCTAATGTTTCCGTGTTCAAACATGACATAATTGAGTTCTAACAGAGAGAAGAGAGGATAAGTTAGCATTGTCCAAACTCCCTGCAGAAGCTTTTGGGGAGAGACTGCCAGCTCCCACTCACTCCTTTTTCTTAGACTACAGAGGCTTTTTGTGGATGATACTTTAATATGCTTTGATAAATCATCCTGCAAGTTTGCAATGAACCAACCATACTAAGGAACAAACTGTGTTTGAGAAGAAATGAGATATTTCAATAAAAGATGGGGTGTTTCTAGATATTTAGGAGGAGGAGGAGGACAGAATAAGCCAGAAACCCTTGGCATATAATTAACTGACTCCCCTTGTGATAGCTCTGCCCTACACTACTGCCTCCAATAGATGTATGGCATAAAGAAATCTCATTGACAAAGATATGTGTATCTTAGACATGGTAATAGCAGGCCTTTCCTTGAAATAGTCTACTTTATATTTATTTTAATTTTTTACAGGTTATTTGATATTTTGACATATGCCACAAAAAGAAGAGAGGGTGATCTGATTCCACCATTTACACAGATTTCATGTGATTTTTGACAGTTCTATCACATTCCTGACAGTTACATATTTTCGTTCATGGTGTATTTGGTAGACCAGTTCTTAGGGATATTAGAAGTTTACATTGGAACATAGTAAGGACATGTAGACCTCCCACTTCTGACACCAAAGGTCACAATTTGGATTATGTGCTTGGGGGCCAGGCTTTCAGACCACAGCAGCAAACACAAGAGCAATTTTCCAGGAGCTAAATAAATGGGAAACATGGCAAAGAGGATGAATCTAAGAGACATTTTTTGTGGTTGTTTTAAGGATATAAAAAAGTCATGAAGCATAAAAAAGCCTCAAAGGGATTCCCTCATTCTCCCAGCTGTAGAAACATTCTACCTCATGTATTTTGGACTCTGCCAGAAGACCCTGGGTGAGAATGCCCATGGCAGGCTCCTGATCCAGCTACCTACTCTCCCCTTTGCCATAGAAAGCATGGATGGTTTCTGCTCCTCCACAACCCATGGGATAGTTCCTTCCAGCTTCCCAGCAATGTTCTTGGACTGCACCAGTGGCTCCTGGCTCTAACTTAAGCCAAGTGCCCGGATAGGCCAACTCACAGCTAGAGATGCCAGACCTGGCATTGGGGGCCGCCTGCCTGGGGCCATGGGCTATCCTCAAGAAAACAGATTGAGAGAGCCTGAAGTCATGAAGCTGAGATGTAGCCAGTAGGTTTCTGTAATTATACTGCATTCTGAAATGGTGCAATTTCTACAAAGATTTATATAGAAAGTGTTGCTTACAAAACTGGAAAATGGATTGAAGACTTCACATGCACCCACCATTCTATATTCAGCATCTCTTTTGGGAATACCTCACTTCCTTTCTTTGACCTTAGAAGTAGCCACTCTAAAAACATTCCCAATGCAATAAAATCCACCTTTTAAAAAACCTTTATACATGTATCTTCCATGAATGTAGGGGAGTAGAAGGCTGTCAAGCTGTAGCCATCACACCCTGTCCATCATCCATTCCAGTGTGCCATTTGTCACCTTCTGGGTCTATCTATAGATCCCTTAACTTCTCAAGAAACTTATTTAAAATGTGGTTTAAGGAGTTTTAGAAACAAATTCAATCTTTCCTAAAGTTTAGCTTTCAAATTATCAGCTTTTGGCAGGAAAGACATTTAAACATAATTGCTGCCAGAAATATGAGCATCACCTGATTACAGAGTATAAGCTAAGCACATCTAAGAAATGAAGATACAGAGAAGATACAACTTAAGTAGCAGAACAGATTGATGAGTGGACTTGGGGAACCTATTTGTGCCTATATAAGTCTCTGTTGATTTGTAACTTTGTAAAACAAAGTATACAAAGCACGTTTAGTCAGGTTTTTATTTTCATGGGAATACCTCCTTATTTTACCTAAAAGAAACTGAGTTCCAGAGTGGACAGTGAACTTAAGAGATGTATACTTCCACTCTGCTTATTTACACTACCTCAGTGTTTCCCTGACTTAGTTGGTTTAGCAAAGAGATAACTATAAAAGTGACTTAGAAAGGGCAGAGATGGTGGTGAGGCCTGAGATGTCTCATGCATCAGTAAAGACTAAAGGTGACAGGTCTTAAATGATGGTGTAAAAAGTCTTTCAAAAGTTGGAAGTCACAATGCCACAAAAATGACACTAAAATTAAATACACTATTTGATGTACAGTGAGTTCCTACTATAAGTGATATTTCATTCTGCCTTCAAAGTGCTTACTGCTAGCACATGGCTAGGAGCATATCTGATCTTCCTAGAAAAGATCAAGATAGAATAGCAAAGAAATGACTCCTATCTCAGAAATGGAGAAACTGAGTCAGATTAAATCTATTTTGTTTATTGTTTTGGTTTTGGTATTTTGGTTTGTTTATTTGCTTGCTGTTCTGGAGGAAATGTGGTATGAACCCAGAGCCTTGAATATGCCAGGCAAGTGATCAGCCCATGGACTGTATGTCCAGCTTTATGTATCCCAAATACAAGAACTCAGCTGCCTAAGATCAGGTAAGTAATGATCACAGTAAGTAAGGGGTCTTTGTCTTGAGTTTTACATGTTAGATTTACATTGAGTTAGAGAACAAAATGGGCCTGGATTGTGGCCTAGGAACATACAGAAAACTAGGGAAGAAAGAAAAGCAACATTGTAAAATCATTATTATATTATGTTGATATTGTTATTTGTGGTGTTTGGTGCGTTTATAGCAATGTTTGCACGTGGAGACCAGAAGGGAATACTGAGTGTCTTCCTTGATCTCTCTGCACCTTACAACTTTTCAAATGAGCATGGGTAATTTGCCTGCTAGATGTCTCTGCCAACAGAGGCCAGGGGGGAGTGTTTGATCCCATATGGCTGGGGTTGCTGAGAGATGTGAGCTCACATGTGGTGCTGGAAATTGAACCCTGGTAATCAGGAAGAGCAGAGAGCGCTCTTAAACACTGAGCTGACTTTCTAGGCCATGCGCCTCAGTTCTTGAGACAGGCTCTATCAGTGAATGGGGAGCTCATTTGTTCAACAAAGCTGTCCTGCCAATGATCTTCAAGGGATCCACCTGTCTCTGTCTCACCAGACTGAGATTAGAAATATGGGCAGTGATATCTGGCTTTCTACATGGGTGCTGAGCATACAAGCTCAGGTTTTTATACTTGTATAGCAAGAATTTTACCAACTAAGCCATGTCCCTAATCCCCAAAATGATATTTATTGAACATGAATCATAAGCTTAAAGTAAAACATAGCCGTTCTATTTTAGACTTTGTATTAGAATGAGGAAGACAGACATGTAAAGAAATAAATATCCAGGGCAGTGAGTTCTATAACACAGATATGCATAGAAACTTATTTAGTTGGTATTACAACCATCTGTCTCACATCCCCCATACCATACCCTCTCTCTTTCTCTACAAATACACACAACAACAACAACAACAACTTTGATAAGGAAATCAACTTTAGGAAAGCCTAAATTACTAGCCTCTACATTGAACATTTAACCCAGAGAAAGAATAAGAGTTGACTTCTTGCTACAAATTCCCCTTCTTTGTACTTGACCTATGGCTCACAGCTTCTATGAGTGTCTACACGGATGCATGCATCTGAAGATTGTAACAATACACCACTTAATGTGCTGTACCTACGCGATGTGGTATTTATCTAGAAACTTTCATCTTGGAAATGTAAAGTATTTTATAAACACATTCTTATTATTTTTTCTCTCCCTTTCCTCTTCTCCACCTGAGTCCTTGGGATCACAGAGGTTGGCGAGAATGGCCAAGGTCACAAGTGTGGACAGGTGTATCAGGGGTGGTGGTTTCCCATGTGTGGACACAGCTGTGTTTGGTGATAACAAAAATAATCTCTTGCATTTGTATATCTCCTCGATATTTACTAATCTCTTTCATGTCCAGCTTTCATTTGATCTTCACACCTGTCATATGAAATAGGCAGAGAAAGCTTCAATTTCCAGAGGAAACCCTGATGTCCAGGGAGGTCACCTAGTATCCAACCCACGTCAGATGATTCATTCATATGACAAGAATGTTCTGTAATGGCTGAGCCTGAGCTTTGGCAGCAGGCTGGTTTGAGTTTGAATGCAGCAGTGATTATATAATACACTTTAATGGTTATATGCCTAGGGCAGAGGACTTCATCTCTGCGATTTTTCTCTCCTCTTCTATGCAATAAGCAACCTAACATTCCCTCCGTAGTAGAATGTAAAAATACAAACAAGTGTTTTGTATAAAGAACCGTGCTTAAGACATAGAAATTATCATCCCGAGTGAGTTAACCCAATCACAAAAGAACACACATAGTATTTACTCACTGATAAGCGGATGTTAGCCAAAAAGCATTGGAATATCGAAGACTCAACTCACAGATCACATGAAGCTCATGAAGAAGGAAGACCAAGTGGGGATGCCTCAGTTCTACTTAGAACGAGTAACAAAAATACTCAACGGAGCAAATATGGAAACAAAACATGGGACAGAAACTGAAGGAGGGGCCATCTGGAGACCATTCCACCTGGGTGTCCATCCCATGTACAGTCACCTAAACTAGACACTGATGTGGATGGCTGGAAGTGCATGCTGACAAGAACATGATATAGCTGTCTCCTTAGAGGACGATGCTCACAGCTAACCACTGATATGATCAAGTGTTTCCCAATGGAGAAGTTAAGAGAGAAGACTGAAGGAGCAGAAAGGGTTTGTGACCCCAGGAAGAAAGCAACAGTATCAACCAACCAGAGCTCCCCAGGGTCTAAAGCACCAGTCTGGGAGCACATAGGGAGGGACCCATGACTCCAGCTGTATATGTAGGGGAGGATGGCCTTGTAGGGCATAGGTGGGAGAAGAGATTCTTGGTCCCATGAAAAAACGAACACAGAGTGTGTGTGTGGGGGAATATGAAGGTGGGGAGGGGGTAGTGGGGGGTGGGGGGTAGTTGGGGGCACAGCCTCATAGAAGCATGAGGAGGGAAGATGGGATAGGAGGTTTCTGAGTGGTGGGAGGAAGTGGGGTAAGGGGATAAAATCTGAAATGTAAATATAATACCCAATTAAAAAGAAAAAAAAAAAAAGACATAAAGGACTCTCCATGAATACAGCCACAAGAAAGATTCCAACTGTGGTATCTTTCCACTGTGTCAAATGTCTCCAGGAAGAAGGCTTGAAAGTTAGATACACCTGAGAGGGTTTGTGTGGAGGCAGGTGGGGGTACAGTTGTTTACTGAGGTGCCACCCAGGCTGAGGTCTGGAATCCACATTCCCTCTCCTGTAGGCATTGGCTTCTATGTGGGGTGCATCCCCAGGAGGCCTGCTGGCAGCAGCTGTGGGAGGCATGCACTCCTGACTCACACACCTCCTCCCCATGAGCTCTGCCCACCTGTCTCTGGTCTTGCCTCTGGCAGCCTCACTTTGCCTCCAAGAAGAGCAGCAAACCTGCGTCCTTAGGTGCTCTCCTCTGAGCTCCCCGACTCCAGGATGCAGCCAACAAAAGCCAAAGAACTCTGTTTGTTTTCTAAGCCAGAGCCAGCAGTGATTCCCGGAAGGCACTGCCTGACTTAATGGGGCTGTGTTTGGGCCTCTCCTCTACGCCAGGTCCTGGCAGAGTCAGGAGGCTGCTCTCCTGAGGCCCTGGCATTTGCTTTAGGTGATTCAGACTTGGGGCCAAGGGGACAGAGATGGCAAGAGGAATGGTTCTCGTTCTGTCCACACTGACTCATTCTGGATGCGTCCCTTTACCTCTTTGGGGCCTCAGTGCCTTTGTCTCTTTGCCCTTAGCAAAAGCTGCTGTTTGTAAAGTGAAGGTTCTTCACTCTGGTGGTATAAGATAAGCAGCTGAGGGAGCTTTTAAAAAATCCTACAGCCTAGGACACTCTCTGGTAAGTTCTCATCAAATTGGTCTGGTATGTGGGGGAGGGGCAGGGTGTCCAGGCAATGTAACAATTTTAGAGGATTTTTAGTAGGCAGCTAAATGCTGAGATCCATGTGACCTATCCCACTTATAAAAATCCATTTTTTTTTAAAGCACAATTGAAATCGACAATTCTGGGAGAAATGCTGATGGACTCTTGTCTTTAAAACACCTTCTAGTCACACTATTTTGCTGGGGAATTGAGGGAATTGAGGCATAAAGGAAGTGAATTTGAAAGCACTCGGCCACCCTTTGATAGTCTATGTGGGTATCCTGAATCACACTGTCAATAAGAAAACATAGAAAAGGTTTCAAAAGAATAACAGAATGATGTAGAAAAAAAGGAAAAGTAGAGGAAATGAAACCAAAGAACACCACGCAGAAGAAAGCAAAAGAAAATGGGAGGTATGGAGAGGGAGGGTAAGGGTACAGGAGGAAAGGAGGGAATGGAACCCACGGCAGGGGTGTGAATAGCTCAGATCATTCCCAGTGAGACAAGGCAGCATTGAACCACACTTGGCTGTACAGGCAGTTTTCAGATAGTGAAAGCAAGGGAGAACTTCCATCCCAACTGGGGCCCCAAGCTCAGAGCTGGAGCCTGCGCCTGCGCCTGTGTGGGGGCAGTCTGACTCACAGCTGCTGCCTCACCCTGTGTCCAGCTTCTTGCTCAATCCAGGCAGCAGGAGGGAGAGATGCCCTTTTTCAAGATGACTCCTGCAGCAAGGGCCCTGTGACCTTTCCAAAGTAGTCTGGTTCAGAGTAGAAACAAGAACAGGAGACCCCATAATCCTGCCATGGCAAATAACTGAACAGTTCATAAAGAGGCTCATCCTTGTCTGCCTTCAGGCCTTTAGTTGAACCCCATTTCTATTGAAATATCCTCCAGAGAACACGTTTCCTAACATGGCATTCAAAGCTTGCTCTGATATCTCTGTTGTAATTCTTTATGTTAACTTTTATACTTCCTGTAAGACCATGTGCTTGCACAAATCATAGTAGAGGCTCCCTACCTCCCACCATTGCAGAGACAGAGAGACAGAGAGACAGAGAGACAGAGACAGAGACAGACATACACAGAGAGACAGACACACATAGAGATAGAGACAGAGACAGACAGACACATACAGAGAGAGAGAGAGAGAGAGAGAGAGAGAGAGAGAGAGTTCACAGGTAATGTCTTTATTTTAATTCTATCCTCTACTCAGAAAACAGAAGGCTGAATCTGTCCTCCTCTGTCTCTTCCTCCTCTGCTCCTCCTCTAATCCTCACTGTCCTCTGAGATACATGCTACTAAAATGACAGAAATAGAAAATGGCTAACTGAGCACATAAGTCTCAAACCTCGGCATCAGCCCAGGTTCCACCACTAGTAACCCTGTTGCACTGAGGCACTCTTATCCACAAGACAACGATGTCTCCTTTGTGTCTTCTCAGGTAGTCACAGTTATCAACAGAGAGAACTGATGGAGAACAATTTGTTAGTGGTATCAGGATGTGTAGTTTGCATTCTCTGCCTTCCAAGGCTTAAAAACAATGTCCTGTTGTTTAGCATTTGGCCTGCAGTCATCTTCAAGAGTATACCTTACAGTTCCCAGTGGAAACTCACTTTCTAAAAGTGACGGAGTGGCTGAGGAAGTGATCGAGAAGGACAGGAACAAATCCTGAAATGCTGAGAGGAAAGGATGCTGGCTGATCTTTTACTGGTGAGATGAAGCATGGCAGAACTTTATACTTATGTGCTTATTTCCACCACCTCACAGATCTAATACCTTACAGTACAATGGGGACCGCTGCTCACAGTGATCCAAGAAAGTCAGTGTAACCAGTGAAACAAAGTAATAAGGCTGCAGAGCCAAGGAAAAGTGGGCACTCGGAAGCCTGAGAGACCCTTTAAGAAAACATTTATTTTGTTTAATTGTATTGAATTCAAGAGAGTCTCACTCCTGGCAGAATTCCAACTTTATTATATCTAAGAATCATCCTGGGGCCAAGTGATGTGCTATATGCCTTTAATCTTACATGTTTGCCAGTCTGTTATAGGAAAGCTGGTAGTTTGAAGCCACACTGCACTACATTGTAAGTACCATGTAACCTTGGGTTTGAGAGAGAGAGGAGAAGGGAGGAAAGGAGGAAGGGAAAGAGAAAGAAGAGGAGAGAGAGAGAGAGAGAGAGAGACAGAGAGAGAGAGAGAGAAGAATAAACCACCTAGGGCTATTCCCACTAATCATGATTGAGTAACTTTGGGGTCAGCACAGTCATCTGCATTATTAACATGCTCCCCTTGGTGATTCGGATATAAATGGACCACACACTGCAGAACACTTTGGTACTTTGTCCTAAATCGGCTTTCTCTCACTCCAACCTTGTGTACCCCACAACTCATCTTTTACTGAAAACACAGGATAAATTGATCCCCCCTCCTTCACTTTATCATCGCCCATGAATTTCCATTTAATATTTCATGTATGTCTTTGATTAGAAGAATCAACTTTGCCTTCCATAAAACTAACCCTTGTCTATGAGTTCCACATTGTTGAAGCCCTCCCTGTTCCTGACTTTTCCAGGACTTAGTTCTTTTAGCTTGCTATCTCTTTGCCTCTGGGATTGCTTCCTCTCTACTCTTGTCAATTTGGTAGAATGTCTAGGAATCCATGTTTCACCCTTTGTCCATCCTAGTTTCTCCTACAGCAGCTTCTATTGAGCATACACTCAACAACGAAGTTCTAAGTATTCTGCTTCTCACCAACTGCCCATCCCCATTGTGGCTCTTCTACTGAAGTTCTCACTTCTCACTAGAATGTTATACTCTGTTGGGACAGGAAATTGGAAAATGAGAAGGTAAGAAATTAGACTAGCAGCTTAGGGCCTGAAGCTTCTTATCTCAGATTACAAATAAAATGGGAAGAGCTATTAAAAACTAGGAGGCAGAGAAATGTAAGATGATGTTCTAATCAAGTTTGTAACTCTACCCAGAAAGATGTGGCCAACTGAGTCTCAAATAGTCTGTTATGTATGTACATGAATACATATGCATGGACATGCCATATATATCTCTCCATCCATATGGCTCAAGCATGCACACATACATTCTTGTGGACAGATTAGAAAGATAGATAGATAGATAGATAGATAGATAGATAGATAGATAGATAGA
>JANHMN010000004.1:77337648-77410099 GCA_030674055.1 Rhabdomys pumilio | reverse complement strand
TCTCTCTCTCTCTCTCTCTCTCTCTCTCTCTCTCTCTCTCTCTCTCTCTCTCTCTCTCCTCTGTCTGACTTGAGGGATATTTTGTGTGATCTGCAAGCATGCCAAAAATGAGGCCAGAAAGTCTACCTGTGACTCTAAAACAAGACTAATCAATAACCAGTCTGACCTCACTTCATTTTAGTTCCAAAATTAAAAATAAATAAAAAGATACAATTTTATAGATGCTTATAGAATTCACCTCTAAGTGGCCCTAGGTGAATGATGGAGTCTAGGGAGCACTGAAACATTGGTTTGTGGTTCTTTTTCTTCCCTCTTTTTCTCTGGTCCTCAACTTCCAATAGTTATCCCTAACTCTATGTTTTATATACAGCAGTCATATTTCCAAACTATGTAACGAAGTAGAAACATGAAAGAAAGGCATACTGTACTCAGAACGCACTTAAGTATATAGTTCAGACATGCCCTGGGAGAAAGAATGAAACTTTGGAGTCAGAAAGTTTTGAGCTAAACCCAAGGCCAAATGATTTGCTCCAGTTCAGGCTGGAGTGACATAAGCCAAATATTCAGTTGAGTCTCTGTGATAATAAAGAAGTTAACAAACTAGATGGCAGGCCAATATAGTTGTTGTACAGGACAACAGACCCCAGAGCAGTTCGTCGAATTTCTCCATACACAACAACACAAAGTTGCCTCTTTACAAGATTTATTCACTGTGAGGGAGATGGGTCTCGCTGGTAAGGATTTTGTCAAGGGGAAAAGAAAATACTGTCTTTATGGTATTAACATCAGTTTTTCAGCTACCATTGTGAGCTTTTCTGATCATGATAAGATATAGATATTTTTGCCTTGATTTGAATACTATACAACACATGCATATATCCAAACATTGCATTATACCTCATTAACATGTATGATTATGTTCCTCTGTATTAGCTGTAAAAAAAAAAAAAAAAAAAAAAAAGAAAGTAACCAAGGCTCTGGCTTGGAAGCTTCCAGAGGTAACAACGTCTGCTGAGAATGTTATAAAATTGTTTTGTTTACATTGTATTGATTTTTAGAGTTATTTACTATTTATGGCCAGTAATCCTGGTTTCCCACTTACCGGTAGCGATATAAATTTCCATTTTGAAATAATTGATTTTAACCGAAAATAAAAAAACAGGAATAAAGAAATGAGTCAGTTTTAAGAACACATGAAGCTAATATTCCAGGTATAGCAAAGATGCAACGGGGGTACTTGAAAGATGGGGAAACAAATCACATCTGATGGTTTCCCAGAATCCTTCAAGGAGGGAAACAGATTAATTGGATTATTTGAATCCCAAAACTGCCATTCGAAACATCCCTGTTAAAGTCCTGTGAACTTTGTTTCTGAAAAAAAAAAATAAATTTGACTAAAGTGATACCCAGACACTTAAGAGTAACTATGCTCTTCATCTCGTGTCTGTGAGGGAAAAATAGCAGGCTTGCAGATGCCCTGGAAAGAGTCAAGCACTTGTAACTGCAAAGGCCAGAGAAAACAGCCCACAGCTGCCCAGAGCCACCCCAGCAAGAGGCCCTGGGATTGCTCTGAGCTCCCCCAGTTGGAGCCTCTCTGCTCTCTGGCCAAGAAGAGAGGCAAGGCCAGCTGCACAGACAGGCCTTCTAGTGCAGGCCTGGGATAGCTGAGCCAGTGTGAGTCAGGGCCCCAGATGTAGGCCCCTTTTTGCACTGCCCCTGTCCTCAGCTTGAAATAGAGCAAAGCATGAGGGTGAAACCAGGACAACCTCACACTGCAGAAAATGGGTTTAAGTAGGATAGGGATGTGCTTCCCCCTCCCCACTCAATGGACGTTATCCCCATTCCCACCCCATTCAATTTCCCCAGGACATTACTTTTTTATTGGATATTTTATTTATTTACATTTCAGATGTTACCCCCTTTCCCCATCCCCCCGTACTGCTACTTCTATGAGGATGTGCTCCCACCCACCCACCCATTCCCCCCTCCCCACCCTCAAATCCCACCACACTGGGCATCCAGCCTTCACAGGACCAAGGACCTCCTCTCCTACCAATGCCTGACAGGCCATCCTCCACTACATTTACAGCTGGAGCCATGGGTCCCTCCAAGCATGTTCCCAGGTTGGCAGTTTATATGCCCCCCAGGACATTTCAACTCACAGGAGACATTGCCTGCAGATGAGCTCTGGGAAAGCTATTGGAGAGTGCTTTAATGTCAGAAGAGAGGTCTGAGGGAGAAGGAAGAAGAAGAGGAGGAGGAGGAGTTCCAGATAAGGAAGAGGAAGGTGGGCTTCTTGGTGTATTTAGCACTCACTGATCAATAAACAAAGTCAGCTGATTAAAAAAGGAAAGGAACAAAAAGAGGAGGGATCACAATCCCATATCTCACAGCACCTGCCATGGAGAGAGGAGTGGCCTCTGAATACAGAGGCATGGGAAAGGTAAATTAATATTTCAGATAATTAACATATAAGTTCATATGCTGCTAGTTCTGAAATGGTTATGTGTGAGAGATTATCACAACCCATCATTTGGATGTACAATAAACTCAGATGACGGCATGAGACTGGGCCCAAAGCATCTCTGTATGCACATCTACCCACCTGTTCAGCGGCACTGTCTTCCACTCCTACTATGTGCCTATAGCTCTGTACTAGGCACTGAGGCCACAATGAAAAATGTGGATAGACACCTTCCCATATCACCATGTTTAGAAGCTTTTGATGGACAATAAATCAATGAATCAAGTCTCCATATTCTACCCTGTCTTTCTCAATAGTGACCAAAATGTGTGGGGAGTTGGGATAGAGAGTACAGGACAAATTCAGTTTTTTTTTTTAAGTCCAAAGACTCTTCAATCATGTTCCCAAGTGACTTGATATTATTATTACTATTATTGTTGATCTTGTTATTAGTATTTACATTGGGCATTTTTTATGTACCTATGGCTCTAATAATATAAAAAGGGAGAGAAGAAATTTGACAATAACTCAATTACATGATCACCAGTATTCTTCAACTTAGCTCTCTAGAACATAATGCTAGTATTCTAGTATTTGATACAAGATGTCTGTATAATACAATAACTACATCATAAGCAGACCTGTCTCAAACCATACCCACAAGTTAATGCAATTTTCATCCACATTTCTCTCTCTCTCTCTCTCTCTCTGTCTGTCTCCTCTCTCTCTCTCTCTCTCTCTCTCTCTCTCTCTCTCTCTCTCTCTCTTTCTGCTTGTGCTGCCATTTGCTTCCAAGTGTGTATGTCTCAAATTGTTTTCTTGAAACCTTTTTGGTTTTACAGAAGTCTCATCACATAGTTGCAGGCTTAGAAATGCAGCAATTGTGCCCACCCAACACGTCAGACTTCCTTTCAACAACTGAGGTCTAGGAGCCCACTATGGGCCATGAACATTGAGAGGTAGAGCAGAGTCTCTGTTCTTCCTCACTGGACACTCACAGTACCAGAAGTCGGTAGTTGTCATCCTGAGTTCCACACTCAGCTGATGATGTAGTCAACCAGGTTGAGTTCTTCGGATAAAATCACAGTCCAAACATTGGTAATGCTAGCAGCTACCAGCCTCCTAATCAAGACTGTGATACTTTATATTCATCCACTGTTTCTAGATCACTCTGTGTCCTTAAAATTAAACAGGACTAACCCTTTACATTGTATTAAAGGCATAAAATATGACTATTTAAGGTCATTTGACAGGTGAGTGGCTGAGTTAGAATCACTTCCTCCTCTGTGTTCCACAAAAAATAATTGAAAAATATGATCTTTGTATCAGAACCACATGGTAACAGGACAATGACTTGGTCTTGGTAGATCCCAGAAAGCTCCATTTAGGGAGATGGACCTAGGGTACTCAGGGAGCACTAGGCTTAAAAAGTTTTGTCTTTCTTCAAAGTTTCACATTTGCTGTAGTGAACCTCTCCCAGAAGACCCAGCTTAGTTGATGTGTCTTCTTCACTCTGCCCTGCTCTGCCAGGGATAATAGAAAACACATGGCAAATCCCAGGCCATCATCCTGTCTTCTATGAGGCACTTGATGGTCAGGATGCAGAAAAGAACTGGGGCTTAAAGACAAGATATAGATCCCAACGGCTTGAGCTTGAGTTTCCCCAGATACAAAAAGATAACGTTAACTATTACATAAGATGAATGTGAGGATCAATTAAATCATGTGAAACTATCTGACATTAATGCTAAAGTAGGGATTTAATAAGTGCTTACTATAATTAATTTAATGAATATTGACGATTTCTCATTTACTGGACGCTCTTGGTAGAGTTTAGAAAACACTAGTTAGCTATGCAACCTTTTGCCCTTAGATGGTTACGATCTGGAGGTAAAGGAAGGTATCCATACCCCATTCTATCTTACATTCTCTACTGTCAGCCCTTGACAAAGAAGATGGACTTCTCTGTGAGATACAAGTCCTACATGGCTGTAGGAGACCTCCACTACTCTTCTCTGAGGCAGACAGTGAAACTTTGCAATTTCTTCTCTGGAGCTCTTTCCCCACTGTGAGTCCTGTGCCCTAACCTTATTCCACCTCACTGGGCAATTTAGACAGCTGAGACCTTGGAAGTCTCATCAGAGCAGATGGACAAGACAGTCATCTGGGAAAGGAAATTCAAAGAACACATAGTGAATATATCCCTCCACTCGCCTCAGCCTGTACTGTTGGTGCCGAGAAGCAGCATGAACATGTTAACGAGGTTCTTTCACAACTTACGTGGCAGCTAATTCAGTTCTCAATTGCTTATGGTTTTTGTGGGATATCCCTCTTTAATCCCACTTACTGCATTTCCAAATGCATATGTCTAGCTGAAGGATTTATAAGTTTGAATATATAGGTTTTGACTGCAAGTGCAATAAAAATACTATAGAAAAAAAAAGCATATGAATGAGTCTTTATAAAAACCCCCCAAAAAATTTGGAGTCCCAGGCTCATCTACCATCTAGTAGATTGTAGCTAATATAACAGAATCCAGATTTCAACTTGGGTAATCTGACTGAAGAACCAGAGTCCGTGACTTCTGTATAAGTCTATCTTCTTTCTCCTAGAATTATGATCATGCACGGGGCATTTTATTCTTTCCTCATACCAATAAAAATATGAGTTACCATTATCTCTTCTGTTTTATTGAGAAAGAAACAATTGTTCAAGCCAGAGAGATGGCTCAGTAGTTAAGAGCACTTTCTGATCTTCCAAAGGACCTAAGTTCAGTTTGCATGTCTGGTGACTCACAACTGCCTGTAACTCCACCTCCAGGGAATCTGACTTCCTCCTCTAAGTCCATGACTACCTACACACATGGGACAAACATATTGATAAAATTAAAATAAATCTTTAAAAAAAAAACAAAGCTATGTGTGCTGGCCCCCATGGCAAGAATAAGGAATCAGCAGTGACTGTCTATTTGTTTAAATTATATCCATGGTGCTATATTGCCATAGCTTAGTAAGGACCAAAATCCACTGTAATAAGTTGTGAGTTACAATTTCTTTGTCATATATGCAACTCCTTGATTGATTCCATACATGTACAACCACTGATATTTGTAAAATAATATTTCACCTGATACACTAATATTTTCCATAAATGTTTACTGGGCAGCTTATGGCATACTTTTCCCCTTGTCATGAGGAAGACAATGTGAACACAATTGACCCAAATTTAGGATCAGTTCCAAAGGCTATGGTAGGTCCTGGGATCTGTGTCTCTTCCTCTTCACAGGTGCTCCATTTGCAGCAGCCTCCAAATAATATCCACTAGCCCTCATTCTAGCTACAAGCTAACCTCATGCTCTCAGTATGAATGTTCTTATTTTCAGGATTGTTTCTTAGTTTTATAATCAAGTAATGTGCTTGTCTCTCACACTAGAATGAAAGTAAGTGTTTTGGTGTCCAAGGCTCATGTCTTTCCTTATGGATGACTATTCTCCAACCTCTGACAAAACCTCTATGCAAGCCAAGTGGCATCCAATATGTATTCTTCAAGTCCTTGAAGGGGTAAATAGTATTTCTGAGTATAATTCACGTATTAGTATTTATTTCTTGAAGCAGGCCAAGAGGAAAGAGAGAAAGATTTTCAGAGGGTATGAATGTGACATATTTGAACTCCAGAATTATGGTCTGTGGTTGTCACTCAAAGGAGCAGGGAAGGACAGCAGGGAGATGGAGAACAATGTGTGTATGTTGCTATGCTATGGGGTGAGCATGGAACTAACTAGCTGAAGCCATATTGGTTAGTAAATGAAGCTGAGAAGTTTGCAGGGCAGTAAATGTGAAACAACCATGTATGTTGAAAACCAAGTCCTTTGAAAAACCATGTGGTCTCCTTCAAGTTTATCTCATGATCATAAATCTTCCAAATCCTTCCACCCTGTTTTCTTCATGCCTAAATCTCCTAATAGAGTAGGTATCATGGTGCCTTTAGTTATGATGCAGTTATATAGATGCCATGCTATGCTGGAACAGAGGCTACAAATTTTTCATAGTTGTCTTCTCAATGACTATTATAGGGATCTTGATAGAATATCCAGCACACACAGACACACACACACACACATATGTGTGTGTGTGCGTGTGTTTAGGTGGGTATATGTGTATGTGTGTATATGTGAGTATATATATATATATATATGTGTGTGTGTGTGTGTGTGTGTGTGTGTGTATGTATTTGTGCATATTTGAATGTACATATATTATGTGTGTATATGTGTATATGTGTGTGTACTTTTGTGTATGTTTGTATATATTTGTATGTGTATTTAGGTGAAGTCTGTTCTGTTTTTCTCCCATAGCTTAAGTTACCTTTCTACTTACTAACATTTATCTAGATCATCAAGTTTCAGGTATAGAAAAAAAAAATCAACCCAAAGTTTTGAGACAAAGGAGACCACCAAAGAGAAAAAAGCAGAAATAGAGAATGTCTTTGAGAAAGACAGACAAAAAGACTGAGAAAAACAAATCTCCTTTGTGGAGATCTGGAAGGGGCCTGTTGGCATTTCACATCAGCCCTGGGGAGGAGAGATAAAGATCCCATCCCTATTGGTATCAAGCTGCATCCATTACACACCATTGCTAATTTAATTTATACTGCATGAACTGGCCTGCCAAGCTTGTATTGTTGAGACTACTTGAGAGGAGTGTACAAAGCATAAAGATATGCCCTCAACATACACAATCTGGGGTCAGAGGTGTTCCCTCTTCACTCTCTTGTCATCCATCGACTAAGGTCAGAGGTGTCCCCTCTTCATTCCCTGGACTTCCTCCCAATTCTCATAACCAAGGTTCTTTATACTTTCTTAGAGGTTCCCTGCTGGGCAGGAAAAATTTAAAGTCTGAGGTCATTTCTCCTTGAAAGGCAAGGAGGAGATAGAGATGAAAAATCAAACAGGCTGCCCTGGGTTATAAAGCTATAGTGACAAGGGTTGGCTGAGGGTAAACCAAAGAACATTCTGGAAAAAAGGAGGATCACCAAAAACATTTAACTTCATCTTAACAACTGAGTTCTTGCAGATTTCTCTATAGGATAAAGTGCAACAGTCAAATGTCCCTGTAACCATTCTTTTCTGAGATTCATAGTACTTGATACCATAAGCTCCCTGAAGTCATGAATAAAGAACCCAGGTTATATTTGCTGAACAACTGCTTAAACTGATTCGTGTGAGGGCTCTTTCATGTGCTATGACTCATATGTTAGCATTTCATAAGACTAATAGTCTCCTGTACACACTCTGCAGATCAATTCAAGAACTCTGAGTAGAGTCAACATAAGCAAAAGAATGGAAGATGCAAAGCTTTTGTGTGACCCTGAACAATGAAGGATGAAGATAGTTAGGCAGAAGAGAGAGGGAAGAATCAGAAGTCTCATAGGTCCACTTAGTACTGTGCTCAGTAAAGATCTACAGGGTGCTTACTTTGAACTAGAGAACATTCTTGGTGTTAAAATATACAGAGAACCAAGGGAAGTAAGAAGTCCCAACAAATTCTTCATGGCATTTATATTCTAAAGAAAAAAAAAAGATGTAAACACATAAAGATTATTCTTCTGCCCAGGATGATAAAGAAAAGTACACAGAGCGTGAAAGTCACTTTAAAACGTACCAATCAAAACACAGAGGAACATGAACCCTGATATTCCTGAAACACACTAGGAATCCACTAATTATTTATGTAAATATTTATTGAATAAATGAATTAATGAATGAATGAAAAGAATTGAGAAAATTTAAGGACAAAGGATCAGCAGAGAAGAATATGTAATAAACTCTTCACAAATCATAGGGCAAGAATGATTTCATGAATCAAAAATCGATTCATCATTCTAGAGATGGATAAATTAAAATTCAAACAGTTTAAGTGGCTTAGTGTAGTGTTAGCACAAAATCCACTGAGCAATCCAAATTTAAGCATAGCTATGCCTCCAGTTGCTGAAATGACTTGATCCTTGTCAAGTTTTAATGATCAATTTTGGTGATCATTCTTCATTGCTAGTGAGTTCTCTTCACTAACAGATAATGCAGCTTCTGAGGCAGCCAGAGGACAGGGAACTGACTGGGACTTAGGAATAACAACATAGTAGCTTTCAGGGCTGAGAATGACTCAGCATACCAAAGCTGGGGAAAAGAGTCATCTCTCCCTACCCCAAACACCTTATCCATTCTCTAATGCCAAGCATCTGGCTACCCCATGACCAGGTCAGTTAATAGCTTACCTAATAAATGGGTGCATGACAAAGTCTACTGCTAGGCCATCATCACTTCAAGTTTGGCCACATGATTCATTCCATCTGGCTGTGGTCCCCTGCCTGGGGTCATTCAGAAATCCTTCACTTCTTAGCTGGGAGGCTACAGGCACACAGTCGGAAGTCTGTCCCTGAGCCCTTTGTCACTTCACCAGCAGAGTTTTATATAGTTGTATATCCATTTAAGTAATTTTTCATTGCTTTATTTTACTATATTAATGTGTAATCTGCATTCATTCCTAGATGCAAACACAGACCCACTTGTTTTCTTAAACATCTCTGGTGAAGGAAGGGATGTTAAAACTTATTTCATGCAGTAAAGTCACTTCTCCAATCAGATTTAAAATAGAAACAGGTAGAAGGGGGCCTTGATGATAACTGTTTTCATGTCTGTTGCAATTAAGCATCCCTTGCAACATATAAATCTATGAGCTCAGGATATGCAAGACACACCCTACCCTACTAGAGTTCACAAGCTGGACAACTTGCATTTTTCGCCTATTTCTATTTGGCAGTGCACAAATCCATGTGCATATGATACAAATGAAACACAACTACTCTAAAATAGTTCTTACCTTTGCTATCTATACAACACAACCTATAACTTTACACTTTTTAAATGTGGATCATGCCCCAGCAAGTTGACTCCACAACCAACTAATAAATTATGACTAAAAGGTTGAAAACTGTCTAAAACTGGTCTATAAGAGTCTACAGAAATATATTCGGCTATACACAAGTTGTATGAGCTTAGAGAGCAATTTAAACTCCCACTCTTACTATCTCCAAAATTCAGCATTCATCTAATTTACTGCTTTTCTCTTGATTAATCTTACATCTTGCCATTCACTGAACCACTGAACCAGCCTCCCTCTCCCAAAATGGGCCAAACTATCTCTCTGTCTTTCTGCTTCCAGTATATTCTCCAAGCTGAAGTCATAGATCCTCTTAAATAGACACTTCCAGGAATTCTTTAACACACCTCAGTTGCCTATCAAATACAAAATAACCAGATGTAACAATTCCTTAGGCTTGGCTGACCCTGACTCTCCCTCCAGTGCTATTTCTCACTAATTTGATTTTTTTAGTCTTGTATTGAATCAATGTATAATCACATATAAAGTCTCTAGGATTTCTCATTCTTCTTTATATATCTCTGGACTTATTATACTTATTCATTTCAGGCTGAATACCGGGCTCATTCAAGGATTGCTTTTCTAAGCAGTACCTCCTAGACACCTACTTACCCAGTATGCTGTTCTGAGTATGCCCATGACTACACACTCTGTATGGTAACTATACTCTTAAGGGCTGTATATTTGAACCTCCTCCATCTTTCTCTCTCTCTCTTTCTCTCTCTCACCAGGACTCAGTGCACTATTCAGAATGGATGAGACAGTGTGTTCATAGATGTGACAACTCTTCTCCCACACAGGTCTTTCCACACATCGATCCTTGCATATTTTACTTTATTTCAGGATCTTTTCCCCAGACAACCTAAGCTAACACTCTATTCTCAGAAGGAGCTGAGGCCCAAGTTAGTCATGTGACTTTCAATCAACTGGTGAGACTGAGGTTTAGTTGAGTGCTGGCAATGTTTAACAACTAGCTCTCTAGGGGAAGAAAAGGTGCTGATTTGTAGTACTGGCTGATTTCCAGGGTGTAATTACCTCTACCCAGGGCAATTTCACACTACCAAGGTGACTTCCTGAACATGGAGTGGGGAGTGTAGTGCACAGTCGTCCTTAGGAGCCAGACAAAATGGCTGTAGCACATCTATGTGAGACTCTTGCCTCTGCTAACATCTTTAACAAACTCCTCAGCTTCAGTTTACTCCAGAGTGCTCCACTGAGGAGATGCCCTGTGTACTGTTATTCTGCTTGAAACTTCATACACAGGCAGTTTCTCCAGTGGCTCAAGAGGTAGACAGGAGTTCTCTAGTTCCTAGAGATGTATATTCCACAAAGTCAGGTACAGCATCAGAAAGCCTGCAACACCAACATGACTTTTGAATACCTTTATGGGTGTGATGTGAGAAACAAGATCAAAGGAGAAAGAAAATGCAGAAAGGCTGAACAGGGGTAGTTTTAAAAAGAAACATGAAATCAGAATGAAAGACTGTGGTATAAAGACTATAGGGGATCACAAAAAGAAAAGGTCAAGGAGAAAGGATGAGAGAGATGGAGGGAAAGAGGGCCCATAGTCACATAGTCACATCACTAGCCAGTCTCTGGGCCAAGCATTTTCTCATTTCAAACTGCCTTGACCCTACTGCCAAGAGGAAAATGATTAGCTCAGCATCGTTGATGTAGAACTAAACATCAGAGCGATGGCTCCTTTAGTAATGACATACATCTCAAAAATGGCAACTCACATGCACAAGGCCTTTGAGTGGCATGATCGATCCACCTCAATAATGTGATTAAGAAAACATGAAGGAGCTGAGGCAGGATTTCAAAGACTTACTATTCTTGACCAAGGTCTAAGTATCTTGTTTTATATGCCACTAAGAGTTTTCAATAATCTCCTAAACATGAGCTTCCATTTCTTCTTTCTAGATCTGAACCCAGATAAAGAATGTACCATGTGGAATGAGTATGATCCATTTCAATGATGGAAAACTCAGTGTATTCTACAGGATTGTACAAGGAAGCTTACAATCTCAGGTCAATCTTATTCTAACAGACTAGCTTTGAGTAAATTCATCACATGGAAAGAATTTTGGAGATGTTCACTGAAGACCAAGAGAAGCAAAGGAGAAAACTTAATGTATTTGAGAACAAAAGCAACCATTAACCTTTCCATCCTGGGAATTTGAGGCTGGAGCCAAATCTCAGCAGACATCCAGATAATGCCAACATAAATCCCCCCAATTGAAAAAGAGACAGAGCAAACAATATTTGAATGCTGTGGCCTCCTAGATTTAAAGTTAGTCCCTCACCCTTAGGTGGGTAGACTCTGGCAACAGTAACCTCAACAACCCTGGGTGGTTCCTCTTCAACTCCAATCAGAAAATCAGCTCAGCTTCAACTGAGAGAAGTAAACTTTCTAAATGGAACAGAAACTTTCACTATTGAACTAAATAAGGGAACTGAGGGGCAGAATACCCATATTTCCCAAAGGAACAATAGTTAGGTTGATCTGTTAGAGACAATAAAACCCAGGTCAGAGGAATGGCACATTGTTATATTCCACAAAGTCACTTCTAGGCCAAGAGAAGCTTTTTCTTGAATGATCTTAGACTTAAAACAAGTGACAAAGTCAAGCCTACTCCAGGAGGTAGAGGAAGAGCAGCAGGTGAGACTCTTGGAGCTGGAGTATGACTGTGTCAGTAACTTTAATTATCATACTCTTCTCTAGGCCAGTGGTTTCCTCATTGTAACCCAGAGATGACAGTCCCTGCTCTCTTCTCCAGGGTGACCAGAAACATAATACAACACTGAATTAGGCCAGAAATGTTAGAGTCCAGTAGGGCTGGTTTGAACATCAGTGCTAACTCTGCCTAAGCAACTCATGTCACGTAACTAAATATCTCTGAGCCTTAGTGTTCTCAGGTAAAAGTCACAAAGGCAATGCCTGCCAACAAGGACACTTAATAACACCACATATGTACTTGATAAACTAATAATAACATAATTCCTTGCATGATACTGTGCAATAAATGTTTACTATTGTGATTATCGAAACACAGCACAGAAACAACACATGAACGTATGTCATTGGACCCTGGCATTCCCACTATGAAACAATTAGATAACCTCAGCATTTCCTTCCAACTCTACTGCCATCTGAAAATTCGTGACAGAAATATAGTGATCTACAAAAGGAACAGGCATGTAACCAGAGATCAAAATTTGTCTTCACTATGTATCACACCACATCCATGTTTACCAGGATGTGGTGCATGCATGCGTGTGTGTGTGTGTGTGCATATGAGTTGTGTTTCTGGTGTGCACATGGGCGCATAAGCAGGAGGACAATGTAGCTAACCTTTCTAAACACTCTCCACCTTCAGTTTTTGGGACAGGGTCTGTTAATGATCCTGAAGGTCAAAGATTCAGCTAAGCTAGCTGGTCAATGTATTCCTGTCTCTGCCACCCTAACCCACTCAAGGCTAGACTCCCAAGCATGGACATTGCAATGCTCTACTTTTTTTTTGGTAGTTCTGAGGATCTGAACTCAAGACCTCAAGTTTGGATGGCAGACACCTTATCAACTGAACCATTTTCTCAGCCCTCAAGTTTGGATGGCAGACACCAAGTTGGATGGCAGACACCTTATCAACTGAACCATTTTCTCAGCCCTGTTTACATATTTTATTGTCATAGCTTCTTTCTTATGCTTATAAGTGGCTAGAGCTGGTCAAGAAGCCAGCAGCATATCCTTGATACTCAACCCACATGGTAGGTATCAAGATGATGGTTGAAGAAACGCACCATTCAACGACAGAGGGCCTGACCAGCAATGTAAGAAATCTGTCAGAACTCATGCTAAATCCTGATGCCAGATCTAGAGGCAAGAACTGGGAGGTCTGCAGCTTGGCCTGACTTTATAAGGATTCTTCTTCCAGGTGGGAGAATCCAATGTGCTCCCTGGAGCTTTCTACCTTGGTGTCTCTTTACTTTGGATCATACCCCTTTCTGTGGGCTCTTGCTCAAGATTTACAAAGCTAATGAAGATAATTAATTATGCCCATGTTGCAGAAATGCAAAGGGATGTTGAAATCAGGTTTTCTAACTCTACCATCTGGGACAGCTGGCTTTCTATCTGTAGCCTTGGCTTCTTTATCTGTAGTATGATGCTGGTAATCTTTTTTATTTTCCCATTTTTAATGAATATTGACTCAGATGGTGTGTATATACCACCTCCAATGAAGTATACGTACCAGATTTTTAACTAATGCCTCTCTTCCTCATCAGTAGAAAAGGAAACATGTTCTCTATAGTTCCCTTTCCCTCAACCCCCACCATGTGACATTATATAGGCCTGTCTTCTCCTAGGCTGCACACTTTGGAAAGTGGACTTTGGTTTCTTAGTTTTACATTCCAGCATCCCACAACAGTCTGGTCTAGCTTGACTGTTTGAGAAAGTTTGCTGATATGAATCTACTTCACTGAAAATTCTGAGATTCCAAGAATTGACTTTTATTTGGTTAGTTACATAATAAACCAGATTTGCTTGAGTTCTGTACCATCCTGACCTATCCTGTCTTCTTTGGCAAAACAAGCCTTCTTGGAAGCACCAGTTTTTTCTTTTTTTCTTTTTTCTTTTTTTTTTTTGTCTGTTTGTTTTGTTTTGTTCTTTTGTTTTGTTAGTTTGTTCGTTTTTTTTTTTGGGGGGGGGGGGGCGTTTTGTTTTTCTCTTTTGGGTGCTTTTTAAAAGCAACGAAAAGTACATTTCCTGAAATTTTGGGAAAGTTTCTCTCTAACACTGGCTGAGGGTGGGGGTGGGCGGTGAGATGTACATGGCTTGCAGCTCATTGATGAGGGTAACTGAGATGGGTGGAGCTGTAGCAGACATCTGTGGAGATGAGACGAGCTGGCAGCTGCAAGGACATGCAGGAAGAGACATAGGAGATGTGATTTGGTGCCATTGTTGTAGCTGAGATTGAGGCTCAAACTGGCCATCAAGTTGGCCTTGAGCCTAAGGCTCATTCTTCCTAGAACACTCTTAGCCCTTGCTGTCTCTGTGTAGCCTCTGAAATAACAGTACTTAACATCATTGCTACAGTCATCTAAGCTGAGGAGAGAGAAGCCGACTGTTTTATGTGGCGCTGCTCTTCCTTCTTTGTATGCTCTCCAAGTGCTGCTTTTATTTATTACCCTATCTTTCCCTCTTTCACACAACCACTTGCCCTGCTCTTCTTCATGGCTGGTTCTCTTATCAAAACATGTACTGACTTCTAAGTATTTTGAATGTATGTGGCCTCCAGACAGTGCGGTATGTTTTAGTGTTGTACATACAGTGTGCTGCCTGGATAGATGTTGTTTGATGTGTTACCCATGCATGTGCATGCTTGGTGAACTGACTTGGCATTTGGCACATATACTATACAGTATGCCTGTGGGGCAGGGGCTTTGCTTATGCATCTCTGTTGTTTATCTATAATATCACAACTGGGGGATTTGCTATGTAGGGAGTAAGAGGTCCACATTCTATTTATGTACTCTGCTTTTAATGTATTTTAGATGGCTGTGTGTGCTGTGGTCTACTGCATCTCAGTGCTGTTCGTGTGTGTGTGTGTGTGTGTGTGTGTGTGTGTGTGTGTGTGTGTGTGGTGTGATTATGTGCCTTTATTATCTAGCTTACCTATCTCACCTTTCTGTACTTTACATGTTTTGAAGATCTTTATGGGGTGAGATACTTACACACGTTTAAATGTACATCCATGTATTGTCCTTGTAGCTTAGCTGGGTGGAATGACTGTGTTGTGCACATCTGTGTGTAATAGGCTGAATTCACATTGCCGTTCTGTATTATGTGACTCACAAAGAAAATCTCCTTGTTTGTATGCTGAGTCTGAGTAGGGTATGTTATATTTGTTGTGTGTAGGTATGCGCTCATGTTCTGTGCTTTCCCTGGGCCTCTGTCTCAGTGAGATGTGTGTTTGAGTGTGTTCTCTGCCAGCTCTTCCTCCCTTTCTGGTGCCCCAGCCTCCCTCCTTTCCTCCTCCTCCCTAGGCTGTGACTGCTCTCAGCTGACACCTCGGCTGCTCTGGCAACCCAAGAACAGCCTGGAGAAAGGTCAGCTGGCTGCCTTCGCCCCGTGCCAGCCAGAGCCTTCCACCCAGTAATGGGGTGGGAGCGCCCTCTATTGGCTATGATATTGACAGAAGGCCCTAGAAATGGGTTTAGACTTTCCTGTCTTGATAATCCCTGAGATTTCCATCTTTACTAAGTAAGAGCTTAAAAGGGGAATGGGTCAACATAATTTATTGTTCAAAGCCAGACACTCTTAAGAATGACAGACAGCGCTATTAAATACACTCAGACAATGATGGATGAAGAGAGAAGACGGCCCAGAAAAAGACTGTCCTGGACTCTTATTCAAGTCATAGATAGCCCTTTGAAAATCAGTCTCAAAACGTGTGCTAGCACACACCAATGAAAGAGCCCACTGCTCTCTACTCATATTTTTGGGAGAATCTCAAGTCCACACTTTCTGATGACTTCATGCAAGTCTGGAGACCCCTAGCAGGAATTTTCCAAATCTCTGATTTCCCCTTTGCCACAAAGACCCGAGGATGAGACCTAGGCATCTAGGTACAGGAAGCAGAAAGAGATAACTGCAAGAATTTCCCAGGGAATTTTACACATGCAGGGCACAAATACTTGTAAGAACAGGACTAGTCATGGGTATGCCAAAAATTGTTCAAAGTGTTTCTTGTAGCCTTATATGTGAAGTCACTTGTGAAAATGTGGACATTCACATACACACAAATCCACCAGGAGGCAGATCCTCAACAGTCAGTATGGTCAATAATTTCATAGGTTTTAGGAGAAGCACCATTTACTACTTTTTGAGCTCTAGAAGAAGCTGAAGAAAGCTAAAAGTACATTTCAGGTGGAAAAGAGTGGGTTTCATTATACTCCTTTTGCCAATGATTAAAGATGAGGCTCAGATTAGAGGGCCTGTTTCTGTAATTGTGGGATGACAATTGTAGTCAGACCAAAGACCACTTGGTCCATTTGACTCAAAGAACATTTTCCAGAATTTTACCTTCTGTGAGACACTGATGGTCATTTCACATAAATTTGAAAACTACAGGGGTAAAATAAAGTTAAGCAGACTTTATTTTCAAGGGGTATCTCAGAACACTAAAAATGATAATATGTCATAGAGTTCCGGAAAATGGAGGGTGGACTATATTCACTCTTTCACAAATGACAGATATGGAGGTAATTTGCCCTCTCAGAAATCCTATGAAAATATATTCTGTCTTACTAAAACTTGTCCTTTTCTTCTTCCTTTTGTTCATTTGTTTTGGTTTACATCTATAGATCTCGTGCTGACATCCACAAATTGGAATTATGCTACCATGCTAAAGCACAAATGGGAAAAGATTGAAAGAGGTCAAATTGACTAGCCCTAGGTCACAACACTGGGCAGTGACAGAGTGACAAAGGGAAACCAGAAACCTCCCTCTAAAACACGGGAGCTTCTTATTTAACTTGCAGCTATTAAACCTAATTTACAGGTGTGCTACGGGCATAGTGATGAACACAGCTGTCTCCAGAAAGTTGAAATATGAATATGTCCACAGGAACTATACAGAATTCCTAGAGATATCCATAAGGACACACATATAAAAAAGGCAAATGTATTGGCACATATGCCTGTAATCCCAGAGCCTGGTATGCGAAAGCAGGGGGACTGTTGCAAGCTTGAGGCAAGTCTGCATTAGACAAAGTTAGCTCAAGGCTAGATCAGGCATCGCAGCAACAGGCTGTTTCAGAAGACCAACAAAGAAAGAACAGGGAGGAATGAAGGAAAGAAGAAAAGAAAAGAGAAAAAGAAAGACAGAATGAAGAAAAAGAAAGAAGTCAGGAAGGAAGAAAGAAGAAAGGAAGGAAGGAAGGAAGGAAGGAAGGAAGGAAGGAAGGAAGGAAGAAAGGGAAAGGAAAGGAAAGGAAAGGAAAGGAAAGGAAAGGAAAGGAAAGGAAAGGAAAGAAAGAAAAGAAACAAAGAAGAAAAAGAAAAAAAATGGGACTCTGCTACTGGAAAATAGCGTACAAAGAGGAAGAGGTAGAGCATGCCTATAATCCCCACACTAGGAGGCTGAAGTAGTTTGAATACCATTAGATCAAGGTCAATCCTGAGTACTTCATGAATTCTAGGCCAGCCACATCTAAATAGTAAGACTGTTTAAAAAGAATTCTTAGTATTTAGTAAGTAGCCCTGTACATCTGAGGTCCAAGAACACAGCAGGAACTGGGGTGGTCAGTGTCTTTTCAGAGGAGGTACATTTGGGCTATGCTTTGAAGTTGGAGATAGCATTATTAGTTCAAGGGCCAGTATCTTTTTAATGTAAAGCACCAGATAATAAATACTCTCCTTTGTGAGCCATATAATCTGTGATGAAAGCACTCAGTGTGCCATTGTAGCATGAAAACAACAGCAGATAACTTGTAAATGAAAGGAAAAAAAACTGTGTGCTAGAAAAACTTTACCTGCAAAGTGGCAGCCAGTATGTGGGTTGTAATTAGCCAGGACTTGCATTTGAGGTATGGCAGAGGGAAGAAAATAGGGCCAAGAAGACCCTTTTTTATAGTACTGGGAAGCAACACACTCAAAGGAAGGCCACAAAGTCTGATTTTAACTGTTCTATTTATCCTCCCAACTCCACCTCAAACCTCTCCTATTGTGTTCTCAGCCCTGAGCTTGAGCCTACTGTAGTTATGCAAAAAGAAAGCTGCCTGCATTTTAGATAAGATGAATAACCAGTTCACTGTGGAAGGTGCTTGGGAACTGTGCCTAAAGTTAGTCTGTTGGGAAGAAAAGAAAAACAAAACAAAAGAAAACTAGTTTCCCACTGAACAAAAGGATTTTGACTCCCTCTCCCAGCCTCACACCTCCTTCCCCTCCCCCCACCCCACTCTTAAGAAGTCAAAGCCAAGGCTAAATATTTGGTTTCTAAAGACTGGGTAGACTACCTGCCCCTTTACTGATAGTCACACCAGGTTTTTAGAAGTCTCTGACATACAATGTATTGGAATAGCATCTCTGTTAATTAGTCTCTAATACAGACCTCACCTTGTTACATCTTTGCTTATTAAAATTCAATAATGTCCCACTTGGTAGGATCCAAATCAAGAGCCACGGCTTAGAATTCAAAGTAACAACGTACACAACCTGATTTCTTTCAGTAACTACTCCATGTATCTTACCCTTGTGTCATACCCTGTGGTTTTCTACATTATTTACAAGTCTCAACTTTCAGATCTCTGCCTCTCTGTCACTCTCTGTTTCTGTCTCTCTCCCCTTCCCTCTCTCCCTTCTTCTCCACCCCCCCCCCATCCAAGTCCTACCCTAAGGCTCTTATTTTCTCTTGCTTGTAAAGAGACCCCATTCTTACATTAAAACTTCTTCAACCCAGACACTGCAATTCTTTGTAATGCCACTCTCTTTGGCTGCTTTTATTGTTTGTATTCCCAAACAAAATGAACATTTTAACAATTACAAAAATGCATGACCTACTGTTTAAGATTCAAGTAGTCTAGAATCAACCCTGAGAAAACTTCAGGAGACTGGCAAGGTTCAGGAAGATGAAAGGGACCATATAAAGTAGCCTTAAGAGGAACTTAGTGTCCTTGGTTAGAGCTGAGAAAATGGTTCCCTCGGAAAACCAATGAGCAATGAGACTGGAGACCTGGCAGGGTCCAGAGTACCTTAAATTCTGTAGTTTCCATGAAGTCTTGATTTATATATTGTCAGAGTAAAAGCTATAGATGACATAGCCCAACTAAGTGCTTAGCTTGACCCACAGTAGTCAACCCATAAATATCTGTTACATTAATGTAGAACTCGTTATGGAGACTTAGGAAGAGAAATTACCCCTAACTTGATTTCCTAACACTATTCCTGTAGGAAAGGCATTGTGTGAGACTGTGGACCAGAAATTTCAGCTGGCTTGTCCTACAGAAGGTCCCATAAACTGATTTCTTAATCATTTCCCATCTAAAACATTAACTGAGTGGCCCCATATGTTGGCCCATGTATCAAAGCTAAGCAGAAGACTGTGAGTGGATTTTTCCAATGAGTTGATGATGGTAAATTGAAGAATACATGCTAGAGAGTTGTCCATTTATGTACATCTCTGACAAGGAAGAGAAAAGCTCAGGGCACTGGAAGGAGGGAGAAGAAAGAGAAGGGGAAAACTTATAAGTGCCCCTTGTCCTCATACTGCCCTTCTCAACCAGGGAAACATTTTACAGAGTGGGAGAATTATAAATTCCAATAAACAGAGTGGGCCATTGAGCCTTACTCTTCTGTCTGTGTCTCGGCATCATTTGGCCTCACTTTGAACATTCTCCATTGCAAGAACTCATCCCATGTCCAGGAAACCACTGTGGAATAAGGTCCAGATGCAAGTGCAG
Organism: Rhabdomys pumilio; assembly: GCA_030674055.1. Lineage (NCBI taxonomy): Eukaryota > Metazoa > Chordata > Mammalia > Rodentia > Muridae > Rhabdomys > Rhabdomys pumilio. The sequence continues at coordinate 77,390,239 of JANHMN010000004.1, read as the reverse complement.
ACCATGGAAAGAGGAAGGAAACTAATCCTCTAAGAAGCACTTACCATATGTCAGGCCTTGACTCAACATGCTGCCGGTGCTGTTTCATGTAACCCATGTGACAACATTGTGAATAGAGATTAATATCCTTATTTACCAGGCAAGGAAACGTTGGCTCAAAGATATTGAGTCATTAGACCTAATTACAATAAGTAGTGAGGCTCTACTTCAAGTTCAGGATGTTCTACAACGTAGGGCATGGTGTTTCAGTCAAATGAGAAAATGAAATAGAACTGATAAGACCAAGGAAGGACAAGACAATCAATGTAGACCCACGGGGCAGCAAACTCAGAAGGGATGACAGCACTGGTTGGGAGGGCTTTAGGAGGATGTGAGAGGCTGCCAGGCTGAGGCAGGCAGGCAGGCAGGAAGTGCTTCAGGACAGGATTACTGCACACTGGCAAGGACAGCACTACCAGCTCATGAGTTGTTGGTTCTCCATGTGCCTATGCCTGTGCCTGCCCCATGATGAATATTTTAGGCATTCTTCACTTCTTCTTTCCCCCTTTCTCAAGTCTCAAATGAGGAGGGGTGGGGAGAGAATCGGGGCTCAGGGGATCAAGAGTTCCCTGGCTTGATCCTACAATCACACAAAACAAGTCTCACCTTGAATCTGTTTCTAGCTCTCCTTTGAAAACTGTCAAAAAGCTCATCTTGTACTCTGTATGATTATAAAACACTTTCATCTTTTCAACAGTCATTGTTGTCTCTGGGCTGGGCACTAGGGATGCCTAAATAATTATATCAACAGTGATAACTCACATACATAGACTTCTGTGCATCGGGAGCTCTGCAAAGTGCTCTCTGCGCATTTTCTTACTTATTGCTAACAACAATTTATGAGATAAAATGGCATCCTTACTTATGTTTTACAACTGAGACCCATGAAAGCTCAGAATAATTGTCTTAAAAATACAAACAGTAAGTCATGCAACTGGTATATGACATGGGAATCCAAAATAGAAGCATTAAAACTCTCGATGCACAGAGTATAGTCTATTAAAAAACAAAAAGACACTGACCTGTGAATATGGCTCTATCAGGAAAGTACTTATGTCCTACGTATGATGACCTGAGTTTGAACTCCAGAATCTTCATTTAAAAGCCAGGAGTATTGGAGCAGGCTTGTAATTTTAGAACTGGAGAGGCAGAGACAGGCAGATCCAGAGATTGCTGGCCAGCCTACCTTACTTGGAAAGCGTTAGACTAGTGAGAGACACTATCTCAAGAAACAAGGTGTGTACCTCCTTGGAAATGGCAATCAGCGGTTTTTTTTTTTTTTTTTTTTTTCCTGACCTCCACATGCTGATAAGTTCACATGCTGCCCTATGTACCCACACAGAAACACAAACACACACACAAAATACATTTATATTGAGGAAGTCATAGAGCATGTTGTTATGATCCAATGTGTTGAGGGGAATGAGTTTTAGTTTATGGATATGAACATACTATACTGATCACTTCATTTATTTCATTCATTCACTCTGTGAAAAGAGATTAATCAGTCCACGCTACAGAGGAGCAGTTTAGACAAACTGGGAAGTTGAGGGGTCACTTCACACAACTTGTAAATCTAATTATTTAGGGGCTTGCAAGTAAAATTAATAAGAGAGTCGTAAGTTGAGATGGAGGCTCGAAGGTAGACAGGCCAAGGCATTTTAGCAGATGTTTTACTGTTTGCACTGATAAGAACTAACAGGTGGTCAGACAGGGACCAGTCATATGAATCAAGAAATTCTATAATGTCTGGAGACGTGACTCAGTGATAGATCACTTGCCTACATGTAAGACACCCTAGGCTTAAGCCCAATAAACCATATAAACCACATTATCAAATGAAATGACAAATAGTCCATTCAGTGAGAGAAATAGAGCAGATACTCTTCAAGTGAAAATATACAAACAGCCAGTAGACATCTCTGAAAAAAAAATGTTCAGAAGTTCTTAGCCAACACAGAAATTAAAATCGAAACTATATAAAGCTTCCATCTAACGACAGACAGAATAGTCATAAATCAAGAAAGCAAGGCGGGAATGCTATTGTGATGAGCCTGGGATCTGTGGGAAAGTTCCTCAAGCAAAGAGACAAATAAATAAATGAATGAATAAAAAACAGGCATGTAAAGCTAGTGCTTGAGAATTGGAGGTGGGAAGATTGAGAATTCTGGATACCTTGAGCCATACAGGTAGTCACAAAACAAACGAAAAGGGAAAAAAAGAATAATAAATAAAAGTAATGTTTCACAGGATCCAGTCATATTACTTCTCAGTATCTACACTAAAGAATCAAAGACCATCTACTGCGGTGATATGTGCCCACCTAGGCTTGGAGAGGGATTGTGTGTAACAGTCAAATTATTGAATCAACCTAGATGCCCATGAGCTCAAAGGAAAATGAAATTATATCAGTTGTAGAAAAATGGACAGAACTAGAAATCAGTACACTAAGTACACTGGCATGTAAAAATATGTATCATGTTTTCTCCTATTGCGTAGAAGTTATGGCAAACAAAACCAAATAAAGCAAAAACTAGAAATGCATGAGATGAAAACAGCACTTGAGAAGTAGCAGAGGAAAGAGAAAAAAAGATGTTATAGAATGAGTAAGAGAACAAGAATAGCGGGGAACTTTAGAAAGTTAATTATAAAGTTAATTATATGCATGTGTACCGATATAAGAAAACCACTTAAGAAAATTCATACACACCAATCAAAGTAAGACCACTAAAATGGTATTTTATTCTAAAGGCAAAGGAAATTATGGTGGGTTTTAAGATCCTCCCTTTAAATGTCAAAGTAAATAGTGAATCATTGTGGCCACAGCATAGAAGAAGAATCGTTAGGAAACTGTCACAGGAGAGCAATGGTAGGTAAAGGAGCTAAGGTTTGAGGCTAAAAGTCGGTATGCCCAGAGATGGCAAGACAAGTTTCATTCCATGTACCAAAGAGAAACCGGATCTCAAAAGTAAATTCGTTGTTAGAACTGGGACTCAAACTATGCTGTCCTGATTTCAAGTGCTACTTACACCCTTTATGCAAGAAATCTCTCCTATACTCATTTTTTAATTCTTCTCTCATACATTACATCTCGACTTCAGTTTCCCCTCCCTCTTCTCTTCCCAGTCTCTTGCCCCTCTTCTCTTCCTCAGATTCACTCATCCTCTGTTTCACTTCAGAAAGCAGCAGGTATCCAAGGGATATCAACAGAACACTGCCTAACAATTTATATATTAAAAAAAAAAAAAAACCCTAGGCACAAACCCTCATATCAAGGCTGGATGAAGCAACCAAATAGGAGGAAAAGGGTCCCAAAAGCAGGCAAAAGAGTTACAAACAGCTCCCTTACAACACAGCTCCTGTATCTTTAAGTTATAAACAGCTCCTGTATCTTTAAGTTACAAACAGTTCCTGTATCTTTAAGCACTTATTTAATTCTTACAATGCTCACTAGATACTATTTTTCTAATCATAGTTTTTAAATTACAAAATCAGCAGCAAAGCAAAAAGCAAACAAACAAAAATATCTAAGATCAGATTAACAGAGAGTTACAGAGCTAGGATTTTAACTTAGACTGTCAGCTCCAAAGCCTCTGTTCTTCCAATTTTACCTTGCCAGCATCTGAAACAATACCCATGCTTCTTCTTCTTCCGCAAGGCCTGCCCCCTGCCCAAGCCCCAACACATTTTATTTTTAAAAGTTGGGTTTTCAAATGGAAAAAAGTACTGACTGTGGAAACATAGTATGTAATACGTTCTTGGATAAAGTTATTTTTGTCCAGTGTTTCTCCTCTTTGGAAGAATTACAGAAGGTTCAGATCAGCAGAAAAACAGCCTGGAAATTTCATGCTTTAATAAGTTCCAAATACGTTGGTATTATTATTTACTTATTTTCTTAGGAAGTAACTTCTGCACTCAGAGGGAAAGGAGGCCAGGGAGTGGCCATATTCGAAGGTTTCTATTCACTCACCTGGAAAAATAACAGCCTCCATTACTACAGTCAACTGTATACATGCTGATTTAGGTGTCCCAACAATCCTAGGAGGATACCACTTTTTTTTGTCATCCTACAATGAGGGAAGTGATGCCTAGAAGGCTCAAATAACTTTCTCAATAACACCCAGATGAAAATAGATGGCTTATACATCCAGGATGCAATGGTTAATGCTTTGGGGTTTTGAAAACATTCACATACATGATCAAATAAAAAATTTTCTTTCAACTGGGATCTATTCCACCCTCCCCATGCTGACTGGTTTTGTTTTTGTTTTTGTCTTTTTTTCCCGTTGATACCAATGAGGGTCAAGGAGTGGAAGGAGTCTGAATTGAGAAAATGCCTCCATAAGACCCAGTTGTAGACAAGCCTGTAGAGCATTTTCTTAATTGTTGATCTGTGGCAGAGGGCTGAGCATATTGTGGGAGGGGACAACCATGTGCTGGTGGCTCTGGGTACCATAGTAAAGCAGGCTGAGTAAGCCATGAAGAGTAACCAGTGAGCAGCACCCCCTCATGATTTCTGCATCAGATCTTTCCTCCAGGTTCCTGTCCTGCTCGAGTTCCTGCTCTGATTCCCACCAATTATGAAGAATGATGTGGATGTGTAAACCAAATAAACCATTTCCTCCCCAGTTTGCTTTGGTTCATGGTGTTTAATCACAGCAATAATAACCCTAAGACAAAAATTGGAGCTAGGATAGTGCATCATTGCCGTGACAGACCTGAGAATGTTTTGGAGAAATATTATAGGAGGACTTTGGAATTTTATGCTAGAAAAGTCATTGAGTGTTGAAATGTGGTGGACTATTCTGGTGGAGCATGGGGAAAAAGAATATTGAGAGTAGTACAGACAAGTACAGACAGTGGATATCCAGCTTATGAAAATTCAGAGGGAAGCACAAGTGCTACCAGCCATTTATGTGATGAATCTGTGGTGTCTGATCAGCTGGAACAAAAGAATCAGCTGTGTTTAACAAGAGACCAGACCCACTAAGGTAAAAACCTTTGCTTTGCTGGGTCAATGGATGCTAGTTAGCTGGGGCTAAAGAACCAGCTATAATTAAGTAGAGATCAGTATCATTGAGGTCAAATCTTCTGGGAAGTGTTTCCTGAGAGTGAGCACAGAAGCTGTGTTGCAGAGACAGCCAGGATTGTAAGCTAAACTTAGTAGTGAAAGAGTCCCCCAAATGGTACTGGTTTTGAAATCATTGAATCTTAAATACTATGTAGCAGGGCTGGAGTCTCTGAAGAGAGTTCAGGAGATGCAGCCCAGTTGCACAAGAGACCCTAGCATTTTAGAGACCCCAGTGCCATGGGATAATCCAGGCATTAGATATGGAGCGGAGTCAGTCTGAGCCTAGAGGATAATCTGTGTGTGCTACAAAGGACAAAGCCAGAAAAGTGATTAGAGCCCAGAGGATTGTGGGTGAAAACTCAGACATTGAACACTGCATTATTTACACAGTTTCAGTTTAGTTTTGTGTGGATTTGATTGTGAGTGAGTCCTGATTCTTTCCTCTTGAAGTAAGAAAGTATGTAATTTATTTTTGATTTTACAGAAGCCCAGAGGTGAAAGACTATCAACTTAAAACAAAAAAGCCCAGATCTTTTAAAAGAGGCTAAATATTTTTAAAGAGATCTTAAATATATATTTGCATTTATAAGACTATAGGACTTTCTAAGTTTGTAAAACATTTTACATTGTGATGACAATATTAATATTTGATCTTGGTTATGAACAAGGAAAGGTTGTAGCTTAACAGTGGAGTGTTTGTGTGCCAAGTTGAGAAGAGGGCAGCTGTGCTGGCTGGTTTTGTATTAAGTTGACATAAGCTAAAGTCATAGGTGAGGAGTAAGCCTAAATTGAGAAAATGCTTCCATAGGATTGGGCTGTAGGGTATTTTCTTAATTGGTGATCTATGGTGGTGGTCCTAGCCTATTGTGAGTGGGCCCACCCCCATGCTGGTGGTCCTAGAAGCAATCTGAGAAAGCCCTAAGGATCATCCAGCAAGCAGCAGCCCTCCTTTGCATCAGGTCCTGACTCCATGTTCCTGCTCTGATAGAGTTTCTGTCCTGGCTTCTTCCAGTGATAACTGGTGCTGTGGTAGTGTAAGTCAAATAAGCCGTTTCCTTCCCAACTTTCTTTTTGGCCATGGTGTTTCATCACAGCTACTGTAAACCTAGATAAGGCACTATATTACTTCTCTTTCACTTCCTAAAACTGAGTTAATGAGAAGGTAGCAGATATAACTATCACCAGGGGCTGATGTGAGAAGCAGAACAAACCTGAGCCTCCAAAGCCATCAAATGTCCTTCCACAGTGTTGCCATTTAAAAACTCACTATTATAAAGTCACCATGCTGAATATGTAGGAAAATTGATGAACTGAATCTAGTCCTTGGGTCTAGACTTGGCTATTATACTATATGTAAATCTATGGGTCCACTGTGTCCCCCAGTGGCTCTTAGCCTAACCATATCTATGTGAAAAATCTTAGAAGAAAATAGCCAGGGATGCCTCAGGTTTTACATTTCAGGATGTGACCACATCAGGGGAAAATGTAGGTGACAAAATTGCTACAGCAAAATTGACTATATACCAGATACCAGAGGCAGAGGCTTGAAGCAGGAATAGAAGAAGAAGGAAAAAAAAAAAGGTGAAATAAGAGATCTCTAATGGAAACTGCAGGAGAGAGCCCCAAGGTAAAAGTTCTGTCCTCTTGTCCAGAGATTCCTTGATCAAGGACTCACAACCCTAGACCAACATCATCCAGGGGCTGATTCCAAAGTGGGGGTACAAAAGGGGGTCAGAAGAGAACAAGCTGTTCCAAGTGCCCTGGGACACCCTGTGTTTTCAAAGCTTCTCTTTGCTGTAAGGCAGTTGAGTTGTTAGCATAGGACAGCCAGACATAACAGCAGAATCAACTTAGCCTAGCTCCACTCTCCTTCCCTGGCTGCCATTTTCACGTGGAAACCATAAAAGATCCCAGAAATGGGAGTTGCACTTAATGGGTTTCTTTGGCACCAAGAAATTAATCTTTTTTAAACCAAAGAGATTTTTTTTCCTAAAGATCTTTGGCAAACAGAAGCCAAATTGCTTCCAGGCCTCATGAAAGGTATTTTGTGCAAACGAGGTGTGATTTACACTTCCTTTAATTAGTCTGAACCCTGGAAAAAAGAGAAATAATAGAAAACAAGAGTTATGTAGAAAACAAGTCCAAACAGCTCTAAAATAACAGTTTTATAAAAGGATCAGTTGAGGGTGCTAGAAGGAAACCAACAACAGAAAAACCCTTCTGGGAGTGGAGCAATTACATGTGAACTGGAGTCTTGTTGGACTCTCTTCTTTGGGATGGGGGTGGGGAGGAATTCTGGCAGAAAGACACTTCACTGATCTCAGAGATTCAAGGGTGGTTGACCTTCCTTTAAGCCTCAGTCTTTTCCGGGGCATCTGAGGTCTAGGAAAGAAGAAAAGCAGGGAAGACAACCCTGCTTGCTGTCACGAACTCACTCCATCCAAGCTTGCTTCCTAGTGGAAGCACAGAATTTTAGAAGTGGGCTGGCCCCTGGAATCTCAGACATGGCTTCAAATTTTAACTCTGCATGTTTTCCCCATTAGAATGGCTCTGAGAAACCAAGTTTTCGTCCTCTTGGCCACTTTCTTCCAGATGGAAGTTTTCTTTCCACGTTTGCTCTGTTTCCTACTTTCACAGTTGAATTACCAAGTTTCTCTTGCTTTGTCTCTCTTTCAGACTCCATCTTCAGATGCCATAGGATTCAACATGTCAAAAACTGAACTCAGGATATCCTACCTTAAGTCTATATTCTAAGTGTTCTCGATGAATAAATAGGCCAAGCTTTGAAGATGCCATCTTTGACTCCCAATCTCCTTAGGCTTTCACATTTGACCAAACAACAAGCTCAGCTGATTTAATGTTTGCACTGATTTAGCAGAGGACCCATCCCAACTTTACTCCATCTCTGTGAAAAGTGGGAAGGCTGAGTATGTTCTCTGGACATGACACTGCTCTGACCCTAGATGATGATACAATTGCGATCTTCTTATTTCAGTTACTATTCACTTATGTGGCTCAGTTCACACCGATCTCTGTATCCCCATCACACACGAGGCCCAGGAGCTTGTTGGGCAATTTATATTTATAGGGGAAATTCCAACAAATAATAAGCAGTCTTAGGGAAGTTTTTATCTTTACCATCACTAATCCCATCCTCTGTGACTATTCTTCCTTGGCAAGATGTGGCAAGGGACTCAAACATTCTTTTAGGGCAAAAGAAGTAGAATGGCCATATCCTCATTCTATGTAAAATAATTTAGATTTTCTCTCTGTATGTCTGTCTCTCCTCTCTCCTCTTTCTCTTTTCGTCTTTCCCTCTTCCTTATTAAAAACTGAATCATTGAGTTGTATGTTTAGCCCTCATAAGAAGTTCATTCAATTTTATAAGTTTATGGTATTATACTCTGTCTTGAGAGACCCCAAATTTATTTCTAAATGAGTGTAATACTTTGAATCAGTTCCTTCCTATCTCCAGGGCTTGGGTTTGATTCTCTTACTACCTGATAAAGAGGTTGAAATATATGAGCTTATGGACTCTGGTAGTGCTGAAGTTTGCAATACTGTATTATATTCTATATAAAGAATGGCAGGGAAGTCCAGACATTCTCCTTTACAACAGGTAACGATGGTTAATACTATTTAATATGGATCACACACTAACATTCACAGCTAAAAATTAAGCTAAGACCTGTACACACACCCACCAAAAAAAGAAAAAGAGACAAAAAAAGAGATTATGCAAATGCCATATAGTTAATAAATAACACAACAGATTTCAAGCCTCAGGTTGATTCTAAGCCTGTAAAATACACCATTCTCTCTACCTATTAGCCACGGTTATTATTGTAGATTTATTTGTTTCCTCAACCATTAATTCATGTTACAGGCATTACCTAAGTATTTTGTATGTGAATAAAACTTTACTAACATAACTAATGATACCTGAGAAAGCTCAGAATTTTATCAGCAGGCTTAGAAAACTTTTTTCCAAAGTGACACTGTAACCAGGTTTATGATCTTCTTCAAAGGACTTCAAAGACTATCATTTGCATGTAGGATAAAATCCAAATACTGAAGCCTATTCTCTCATTCCTCTGTGACCTGGCCCCTGTCTGGAATCCTGTTATCCCCACTCATTAAATATTTGTTAACTGCTAACCATGTACCAGATGCTATACAAGTTTAGCGATATTGAGTAAGACAGTCTTAGTCTCTGTTCTTCTCAAGCTCACACATTTTAGACAAATCAATATACTGATACAGGATTAGGCATTACTTTAAAACTACTGTGATACTATCCCACTAAATATGAAGTCACCGATGCCAGCATGTACTCAAGATACATACAGTAACCCAGTTTTCTTTGGACTCATGACATAGTCTCTCAACAAAGTTGCATCCTATTAATCAAGAAGAAATATCTACTTATATAAAAAGAACACATTTGATTTGTTTCTTTTTTAAAGAATTAAATTCATGGTTGAATTGCAAAACCAATTTCTATCAATAGGTTGAAATTTATTCCCTATTGTCGTGAAGTACCACATTCCCCTCATAGGAGTCACTCAGCTTCACATTAAGTGTTTAACTGTCCTTGCTCCTCAGTTAACTCCAAACTTTAAGGAGACAGAACTTGGCTTAATATTGTTCATCAATGCAATTTGAACACTTTCTTTCTTTGCAAACTATAAATATCAGTTGATTAATTAGGTTGAATAATCTTTAACTACATAATACTCAATTAAAAAATGAGACCATGGTACACAGATTATCTTGTTTGCCTCAACCCCTTACTTTGTTTAAGATGGAGAAACAAAAATCTGAGAGGACTTTCCAAATATGATAAAGTTATCTAATGGAAGTTAGAACCATGAAGAACTTAATACCTAGTCTTCTGCCAGCCTTGCCCAGTCACAATCCTTGTCTCTTAAACTGATAGAGCCTCAATAAAAGACAGAGTAGGGCTGGAGAGGTAGAGCCATGAATTAATGCCCAGGATTAATACACATGTAGGAAAGTACTGACTTCTGAAGCTGTACTCTGACCTCTAAACATATACCTTGTCACTCATATACCGTACATTCATATACACCACACACACACACACACACACACACACACACACACACACCACAGTTTCCAGCCTTTTCTGTGGGTGAATATGCCCTAGAAAGACTCAGGAATAGAACTTTCCCAACTAGAAGCTTCCATAGTCATGGGAGTAACCCTTGTCTGCCCCCAAACAAGGCAGTTATAACTCTCTCTAACCCAAACTTTCCAAAGTATCACTTCCTATTATGTCTCAATAACCAAATTTAAACCACCCTCATCCTGAGATTAAATCTGTGAGCTCACAAAGGCTCGGTCACTCAATTAAGAGGAGGTAAAACCTGATCCTCTCCAGAGTGAAATGTGACATAATTCAGTCCTTAGGTTTATAGATCACTCAGAAAGACACAAGGAACTAGGTGAGAATGGGTGGGCCACTCATAACAGAAAAATTTCCAGGGAATTTGAGGGGTGTGCCTGTTAGATCTCAGTGTTTCAAGGACCAGAAAAATGCTGGAGGCAAGGCCAGGGTGTTAAGAGACCTGGTATCCATGATGAAGCTGAAAAATCCCGAGGAAAATGCCAGCCTTGGAAACCTAATGAATTAGGCTAATTGGGGATGTGGAGAAACCTCTCTTCATAAATAAATACCTTACCTCTTCAGTGCCTTAATCTCCACATTCTTCAAATAGGAGCTGAGAGAAACCTAGCTACAGTAACACACAAAATTTCTTCTAATAGCTACGGTCCCTGGCACAGATAGGAAAGCCAGTCACACCAGAAAAGCCAGTGGTTCTCATAGAAATAGCCTCAAGATCCAATTCCAGCTTAAGTGAATGATTTCTCCTGACAAGACCAGTTTTTGTTGTTGTTGTTGTTATTGTTTTGTTTTTCTTTCTTAAAACTAGTGAACTTAAAAATGTCCTCTCAGAATCGCCTTAAGGATTTAAGAAAATATATGCAGTATCCTTCGCATGGTGTCTGGCATACAGATTAAATAGTAGTGATTAATCCAAGAAGCTCTTTGGGCTTTGAATAATCACTCAAGAATGCAACCTTTATGAATAAAGTCTGGATAGAAATGTTGAGTTTAAGAAGCTGTGCTCTCAAGTGAGAGATTCTTCAAGCTCATCAAAAACCATTTGTCTACTAGAGGTCACATCTGAAGAACCTACTTACCTTAAGGGGATAGGCTGGAAAGGGACACAGTTTAAGAATATCAAGATGCCAAGGCTAGCTCCTAGTCTCAGGTGAAACTTAACTACAAGGGACCTTGGCATGAACTAAGGATGAGATATCCTGGGTTAACTTCTACTGGTAACTAAGCCATACAAATAATATTGGCCACAACACTTTACTAGCTCCTTACTCCCCAATTTAAGTCTTCTCATTTAGGGATGATGGTTTAAGTTTCCAGGACTTGCTGAAATGATTGATTACCTAAAATCCCTGCAACAGTGGCTAGCTGGCAATAAAAGCAGAGGTCCTTATGAGGATGGTACCAGCTATGCCCTTTATTTGCCTTGTCTTTGGTTGATTCACTTCCTCTTTCTGACTGTCTGTTTGCAAATCTAAGAAACTAAGTCCAGGATTACTTCACATTTTAAGAATCCTGTAAACATTTGATGAGACAATGTAAAACAGGCATCTTTATAGGTGAATATTTTATTGAGATGTGAAGGAGGCTCGTTTGTATTCCCCTCTCTCTCTCTCTCTCTCTCTCTCTCTCTCTCTCTCTCTCTCTCTGCATGTGTGTGTGTGTGTGTGTGTGTGTGTGTGTGTGTGTGTGCCTGTGTGTACATCAGAGTATGCATATGAAGGTTAGAAGACAACTTGTGGTTCTCCCCTTCCATCTTGTACCTTCCACTGATTGTACTCAAGTTATCAGTCTTGTAAAAAGTGACTTTAGTTTCTTTGCCATTTCTCTGTCCTGAGATACTTATTCCTATAACAAAAATCTTTCTCTTATTTTTCTAGGCTTACAGTGATGAATTTGTAAGTAAGAATTCAAAGATTTTACCCCTGTATAAAGGTCACCATCGTAATCATTAATTGTTATCATCATCATCACCACCATCATCATCATCATCATCACCACCACCACCACCATCATTATCATCATCATCATCATCATAGTCACCATCAATTGTCATTTACCATGGCATGAGGGGAACTTGAGAAGACTGTTGCCTTAGATCCAGAATTTCAAATAAATCTGAAACTCCACCCAGAAGCCCAGGTAAGCTGAAGAATGAGATACTGGCTATTAACCATGCCAAGAATATATACCCTATGCTTTCTAGGATTCCAAATGAAAACTGAAAGTCCCTCATTGAAAACATCTCCCCTAACCCAAAGGGAAAATGCAGCTCTGCTTGAGACTAACTTTTTGCCAATATTAATATTAAGTCCAAAGTAAAACCTTTCCCAAGCTGTGACATAGTCAAATGCTTGCAGTGAGTTAAAGACATATAAAATAAGGTAGACTAGATATATAACTCAGGAGTAATGGGCGTGCCTACCATGCAAGAACACATGAGCTCAGTCACTACCTCCAAAACAATTAATTAACAAATGAGTAATGAATAAATCAATTAAATTATGGGTGCAACTAGATAGCTTTGGGAACAAAAAGACTATGAAGAACAGAGCAAGGTCGGTGGCCATAGATGAAATGGTAATTACACTAGGAATTCTGGATGGAAGACATCTCAGTCTTAAAAAGCCCTGAAACAGGATTTTGGAATACTTTGTAAAGTCAGGTAGGGTAGCATTGTAGAGGAAGAAAGAGATATGAGAGTGATGTAGAAGCAATACGCATGTAAGAAGCTGTCAAAAAATATTCAACACAAGTGTAGATATGATAAAAACTGGACTAAGTTTTGTCAACATGATAGGTTAAGAGTACAAACCTTACTTGACCTCTCAGAACAGCAGTGTCATCTTCAGGAAAATGGACAGTAGACTTCCTGTGGCACCGGAATATAATCATGCCAGAAATCTCTACAAATGGTTGCTTTCTTCTCTGACACTTATCTGTGTTGGATTCTCACTTCTATGATTTAGAACAATGTCTTGTATATATATGAATGGCTGATGCAAGTCACAGACTCATGGGCGTGATAAGTAAAGGAAAAGATATGATTCCTCTAAGACCTAGAGAACACAAACATGTAAAAAGAACTCACACTGAACTGGTCTGACAACTGACTGTTTCTATTTTAAAATAAGAAAACTAAATTCCAGATAATTGATTTGGAGAAGTAAATGTAAAAGAAGCTTATACAGCTTTACCCTTGTGAAAAATAATCTCAATTATGAGCAAATGTTTATTTAGTACCTGCAATGTCCTGGGAAGACAATTCTTCTTAGTAAATTCATCACCTTTCAAACTCACAGAGGTAAAACCACAGGAGTCTCTGAGTGCATAAAGACAGATAAGTGAACTAGAGACTACTGAAAAGGAGCAAAACTTATAGTAAAAGATGTGTTACTTCTACAATTATCTATACAGTTGAGTATATGATTAAGTAAAATGCATTGAATAAATTCTGAATATGAATTCTGAATATGAATGATAACTTCATCCACTTGGATTACAAACAGTCCTTACAAATCTTAGATGATTTGCTTTCCCAATCTCCCATGCACACAACATTAAGAAGTACACCGTATGCCTCAGAGATAACTACTCCCCCTGCAGATTATAAAAGTTCCCAGGATTACTGATTCTTTAAGGAGGAAGGAAAGCAAACTGCATCTTGTGACTTTGCTGAGTCTTTGACAGTAATTCCATACACTAGCACATGATCTTACCATTGCTCTATGCTGCTATAGGATAGGCAGAGGTATTAGAAAGAACCATTGTACAGATCACAATAATCTCACAACCTCAAGGCCAAGCTTAACTTTCCAACTCTTTTCTTGGGATAGGGGAGGGGTCAAAACAGGGTTTCTCTGTGTAACAGCCCTGGCTATCCTGGAACTTGATTTATAGACCAGTGTGGCCCCAGACTCACAGCGATCTGCCTACCTTTGCCTCCCAAGAGCTAGAATTAAAGGCATGAGCCACCATGACTAGCTAAGTGTCTAGCTCTTTAGTTTATGTTCTCTGCTTCACTATCATGTCACATGCCAAGGTATCTATGTGAAGTGTGACCTTGAATCCACTGTCCTTGTCTTCCATTCTAAAGATCCCTATATTTTTGGTCAATCTTGAGCAATCTGAGAAGTTCTAAAATACACACACAAAATAAAGAGATAAGGATAGTCTATGCCTTTATCCCCAGAAGCTTTTTAATTTTGGACCAAATTTTAATGACCATTAACCAGAGGCCTTTGAGTTTAATTACTATGGAGAGTTGCTGGAGGGGCAATTTTTTCTTGCCCCACCATATCTAAAATCTACTGGGTTTTGTTTGTTTGTTTGTTTGTTTGTTTGTCTTCTTATATAACTAAGAGCAGCAATTTCCAAGATCTTTATTGAGAAAAAGGCTCTGTTTTTGGCTATCAATCTTTATATTTAACATAGCTACAGGATTTTTAAAGAAAAGCTTCACCTAAGATCAAGAGAAGGAAAGAAAAGATGGAGAAAGGAGTAGTAAGAAGAGAGTAGTGAGGGAAGACAAATAAATTACAACTTTAGCAATTTGGGTGAATCTTATAGCATAATGAACAAAAGAAACTCAAATATCACTGAATACAAGTAATACAATTGTTTTTTGGCCAAAAGCCTAAAATAAAAAAGGCAAAATTAACCTACGTCTAATCCCAAAAGTCAAAAGAGTGTTTTAACATTAAAGAAGAGGCTGTGACTAAGAGGCTTTGTGCAGTTGACAACATTTTGTTTCCTTATCTGGATATAGGCACATGACTATGTTCCTTTAGGAAAATGTACAAAATTTACCTCATGATTAGTACGATTTTCTATGTATTCTGTTTCTACAGAAACTTCAAAAAGAAGGTGAAGGCTCATCGTCACAAATGAGTGAAACATGCCAAATAGTGTAAGTGTTTAATAACCCTAGAGACTTGGGATCATTAAACGTTAAAAATATAAGAGCCTCAGGATAGATTGATCCAACTGTCTCATTTTATAGGCAAAGGAAAACAAAGTTGTAGATAGAAACATCAAGACCACACAAGGATTCTGTATTGGAATCAGGTCTTGTGAAACTCAGCTCACGTTCCTTTGCTCTTCATGATTCTGTCTTCCTAATCAGATGATGAAGGCGAGATGTGGTTTCAAAATGAGCCATGCATCCCAGCATGCCCTGGCATACACATTTTCAAATAATGATTAATACAATATCTGCCTCACAAATGGTTTCAGCAGCTGGAATGAGGCACACATGGCTACACAAATGTGCTGTCCATGACGCATGGGTTGAAAGAGTAGGATGTAGGCAGCTCTTGAGTGAAGGAACAAAAGGAGAGTTTATCTGCCTGGAATGCAATGGGGATGAAGAGTCCAAGAAGGTCATCCAGGGAGACACTGTGCCTGAATCCCAGAGAAGTCTGGGTGCATTTACTGACATTTTGAACATCTGTGCTTTTGCAAGGGAGATAAAAAGGAATCTGCTTCTCTGCCCCGAGGCATGATGTATGGGCTTCTGAGACACGGGGTGTGGGCTGCTGTTGAAGGCACAATGCAGAGGTTGATAGATGAAGGCTAAGGGAACTCACCAGGCCACACATTAATAAAAGTGATCAACCTGCCCTGGATGGTTGAGTAGAATACTAATGCCATTCTCCACACAAGTGTTGAAAACAGAGAATGTCTGGAGGGTGCAACCCTCCACTGTCTATCTTTACCCTGATTCTACATGTCCAAATTAGAGCCTTTATTCTTCTGCCAATGGCCTAAGTAAGCCAAGGCTGGCAAGTCATATTCCATCCTAAAACCACCCATGATTTTCACCCGCCTCTAGCCATTCTTGACTAAGAGTGAGAAACTGTTCTCATCATAACTTAAACCCATAAGTACCTCCTATCACACTCCTTTGCCCAAAGAAGAGAGTCTATCTATTTTAACATGGCTTTGAATCTTTCATCACGAACTCCAATCTCTCCTATATTGTGCTCTCATAGGTAACTTGCTTCCTGGCCCAAAGTCTTTTCCTCTGCCTGAATTTCCTCTTTTATTGACATCTTTCCATATTAAGCTATCATGGAAGCTACTATTTTTCCATAAAGGCATCCCTGACTATTAGAATCTCAACTAAAGTGATTCTTCTTCTATTGTAACTATATGTAATCCTATTTTCATTTTATCACACCATCATAGAGATGTCCTCTCTTCATAACTCTCTCTTCTAGTCTAGTGCTCTGAGAAGATATATGTATGTATGTATGTATGTATGTATGTATGTATAAACGTATGTATCTATGTGTATACACACACACACACACACTATATATATATATATATATATATATATATATATATATATATATATATATATATATATATATTGTCCTACATTGCTTTTCTGAAAGCATAGCAATGTGTCTGCCATGTGCACAATGTGCACATGTGCAGTTGCATGGTATCAACATTTTCTAAATGAGTATTCTGATTTCAGAATACTCTAATTTCTGCTCCAGTTGTAGTTTTGGTATGCATTTAGATTAATTCTGTGATGCTCTGATACCTTCTACCTCAGGTATATTCAAGTTAAATCCTTCTATTTTCTTCCTGAAAACTTGAGAGATTCCTCAGCTCATGTAGACAAGCATATCTTAGAAGTAAAAGACACAGTAATTTTCAAATGATGGGGCTGGAGAGGTTGAGTCAACAATCCCTAGTTCTAAATTCTTCAGGAAACAGGAGCCTAACTTCTTTACTAATTTCACTGTACTGGTCTATTCCCCTGATCTCATCATGACTCTTGACAACTATCCTTTATGCATATTTAACAAATAAGCTATCTGTTTCCAGTCCTTGCTTAGACTCTGATTTTAGGATTATCATAGTGAAAATAAAACAAAATGAGTATGTGGCTCCTACTTTAAATTACATTTGGATCTGTCTATGGCATTTTTCTAGTTCCAGTGACTAATTGTCAATAGTCTCTTGTCAACTAGAAACAAATTTGAAAAAAGGGGCTCACTAATGTCATTTAATCTAATGTAGAAAAACCATAATTAAGAAAATCATCTATAAAGCAGGTTTTAGGTGAGAGTGTACACCCTGCTGACCTTTGATTTCGCTCTCTCACTTTCAGTTTTAGTTAGTTGACTATATATACTCTTTGGTGTTACAGTTCAAATCCAGAACCCTGTAACCCTGACTCACTTAATATACAACCAATTCTCCTGGCCTGTTCTCAGGGACCTAGCAACTGCTGTCATCATCAACTGCCATTGCCAGGTGCACCAGGTGTGTACTTTGGATTAAAGGACCCCAACAACCAGAGACCACCTCTGCCCAGTCTTCTCTGGTGATTTCCCTGACCTCATTCTCTGAGACCAGTGAAACCTCCAGAGAGCAGCCCCCAATAAACCTCCTTTTAAAAAAGATACTTTATTTTTTTACATTCCAGTCTTTCTCCCTCAGTTCCCCCTCCCCTAGTTCCCCATCCCATTCCTCTTCCCCTTTGCCTTAGAAAAAACACCTCCCCCAAACAGGCCTTCCCTTTCCCTTAAGCCTCAAGTTTCCCACTGAGGCCAGAACAGACCTCTGTGAAAAAGAGAGAGAGAGAGAGAGAGAGAGAGAGAGAGAGAGAGAGAGAGAGAAGAAGAAGAAAAAAAGGGGAAAAAAAGAAATTTGAGTTCTTACAAAGGACCCACATTCAGTTCCAAGAACCATGTTTGTCAGCTCACAGCAGCTTGTAACTACAGCCTCAGAGAATTCAATGCCATTTTTTGGCCTGTGTGCACATCTGTACTCATTTGTACAGACAGGTGTACACAGAGACACACAAAAAAAGACAATTGTATACATGTAATTAAAAATATTTTCAAAAGAAAAGAAAGTATGGTGATATAAAGACATACTATTATTTATACTATTACTTGGGCTACCAAATAGAAGACCACTGTTAATTGTAGAGACATGGAGGAACCCAAGTACACAAAATGAGCCAACCACAGGAGAATAAAAGCTGCATAATTCCAATTACATAAACTACCTAAAAATAGCAACATTCGAAGAGACACAGAATACGATGGTGTTTTACACCAGCTGGGGTGATACAGAAAAGAAAAATTGTTTTTCAACGGGGTATAAACTTTCTGTTCTGCAAGATGAAATTCGTTTCACGGGTCTGCTACCAAACATAGAACCTACAGCTAGCACTCTGGGATGGTATGCTTTAAAATGCTTTACAAGGATAGATGTTGGGGAAGTGATCTTACACCTACACTGTCATGGCCACACAAATGAGCAAAAGGAAACCTTTGGGGAGATGTGCATGCATAGTCATGTTTGTGGTGATGCCATCCCATGTATATGCACACATTCAAAATCACAAGGTGTATGCCTTAAATGTAACTTTGTGCATGTCATTTATATTCTCAATAAAGTTATTTCTAAGATAAATAGGAGACTTAAAAATAAGCAAATAAAAAAGTAAATGAAAATTCTAGGTGACATGTCAGCAGTAACAAAAGGGGCTGTGACATAAAAGACATAAGTAACCTTCTGTGTGGGTAGTCAGAAAAATCCCTTCTGTGATGGTGAGAATGGGGTCAGTTAACAGTCAATGAAAGAATCAGCAATGCTAGCGACTTGGGTGGGAGAGATGGAGAATGCTTTTAAAATCATTTTCACTTCATTGTGAAATTTCCCTACATACTCACTTCTTATTTGTTCTTATTTCTCCCTTACTTCTCTCCCTCACTGTCCCCATTCTCCCATTGGTCCTCTTCCCATCCAACAGTCCTTCTAATTCTATGTCACGTGTGTTCTATTAGCAACCTCCTTTTAAGATCTCTTCTTCCCTTCCCATGGTCCCCTTTCTAGCAAAAATGTGAGAAAAAGAACTGCATATTTACCACAGGTAGGAGTGTAAACTACAGAATCTCCTGTGGAAATTAGTATAAAGGGTTCTTTGAAAACTAAAATGAGAACAACCATATGACCCAGCTACACTGCTTCTGGATAAATACCCAAGGAAAGCTGAAGAATTCTAGGCATAGAGAAGTAGGTGTGATGTAACATGCTTAGTGTGTCTGAGGACAAGAAGGCAGATAATGTTTTTACCGCCTTCACATGCTAAGTTAGTCACTGGCTTCATGGAAGCCAATTCAGGAAAGTAAATCAGCTGTTTTACATTGTTCTCTTTTCCAAATATAAAGGAAATCACTTCCAATACTTAATAAAGGAATCAATTGTCATGCCTTATAGAATATATGGCTTCTATTTGTGTTTAGTCTTTGGAAACAGTGTAGTCTACTCTGCAAGTAATTCTCCCCACAAATCAGCCTCCTCCAAATGCTAATGGTCCAAAATTCAGGAACACACAGTAATGAGGTTTGATTATATTAATGGAGAAATCTAAATGTTGATAGTCCCAGAGGCAGATGGTATTGGAAGCTCACAGGGGTCAGACTGGAACATAAGAGACACTGGCTATTTGATGGTCATAAGTTGCTTATAAGGAGACTGAAGAGAAAAGTCCTTGATGTTCAGATTTTGGTTCCTAACATGCAAAATGAAGGGACTATTGTAATGGTTGGTAAGTATCTTGCAAACAAAATAGTTTAGAAAGCCAGAAGCATGTAATGGAATAGTCAACTTATATAGTTTCTGCTTTATAAAAATAAAAATAACAATAACAACTTCAAAAGAGAGTTCATGTGAGGATGAAATTGTTGAGTGTACTCATTTACTAGGCTTTTGCTATAATTCAGGCTCTGATGTTGGAGAAAGTGAATAATTGAACAATGAAGAACTAAACTTAAATCCTCACAGATCTGACTTAAGTCTTCATAGTCTATAGTGGGGTTTAGCACATAGCAAGCACTGCAAAATGAAAGCAATGTTATGGACCCTGTTCTGCTATTATTGAACAATCAATATCAAATGCCATGTTATGGACCAACAAAAAACAGACATGTTACAAAAGAAAGGAATGATCTCAGAAGAGATCCTATGGCCTGGTTTACGTGAGAGTTATTACATTAAAGATCCACAAAGCACAACGAAGCTAGGTAAGTGAACATACTAGATAAGACAGTGTTAGCAAATCTGGAAAAAAAATGAAGAGGGATATGGAAAACTACATTTTACATATTTCTCTAAAGTGAGCAGGTGCTACTCAATTCTTCTGCCTACTTCTACCATATGGGATTGTAAGCCCAAACCTTCCAGAACCTACCATTTCTCAACAGAATTCTTGAATCAAGATTTCTATATAAAAATCATACAGATTTTCAATGATGTCAACTTATTGAAATATTTTAAAAGATAGGTAGCCACTGGTTTGCTAATTCTGATTTAAGACATATCTTGCAGGAAATTAAGAGCACTGTATATATTATAAAGTACCCCAGAAAAAAATAAAAGATAAGAGAATGAATGGTAATATAATGTGATTCCTTGACAGAATGACACATATTATATATCATTCTGCAATTTCCCCTAATGGGGAAAAAAAGAAATATATATATATATATATATATATATATATATATATATATGCCAGATATCCATAGGAAAATTGAAAACAGGCGCCAGACTAAAATCATGGTGAGACAGTGAATTTGCGGGTAAAATAATAAGGACAGAGTTGAGGTAAAGTGGAGTAAGAACAACAGATTTTCTTATTTTTGTATCTGTTTATATTGAATTACAGAGATCAAGAAGATTAGGACAGTGCAAATACTAAGCTATACCTGCAGCTTTAAACTCCAATTAGGAGTGTCTTAGAGAGGAATTCTTACTTTTTTAGATCCTCTTGACATGTGAAAGGAGGAAGACTTTGCAGATAGACATTTTCCTCTTTTCTCTCAACACCTTTGACTCATCTCTATTTAGTCACAATGTCTTGTCCAGGGATGATTAAAAAAAAAAAGTACTGAACCCACATCTAGTGTCAGAATTAGCTCACCCATGATTTCATGATACACAGAATGATTTCTCAGAGTAATCTGGTTTTGTAAAGAACACTCAAATAAATGTTCTTGCCCCAGAGAACTCGGGTCTTGACTCTGGATAGCCTCATGCCATCAGTGAGTGATGGGAATAAGTATAGATTAAATGGTCAGAAAACACAAAACAAATTCTTAGTTCTACAGTTTTCAGAAGTTTGATCTCTACAAGCCCAATCTTTAACCTTCGTATTTCTGAATGGGAATATTTTGCATCTACTTGTAAAGATTCATTTATAGATTAAATAAGGTCATGGATTTAAGAGTTTCAATGCATCCTTCACAGAAGAACCAGAGGGGTAAAGTTTCTAGACTTCAGCACATCTTAACTCCCCAAGATCTGATATTTACTTCTTTAGTTCCATCACTTAAAATGTACAACCCAGGTGCTACTATTAACCTCTACTTTATTGTATTAGTTGTTGCTCATGTTTTATTTCAATGCTTAACATAGGTTTGAGATTGTTTGAGGCACAGGAAACACAACAATAATTAATGATTAGTGGGGACGTTAAGAATCTAGTGAGAAATGCAAATGTTAAACTCTTGTCCTCTGCTCCCAAATCAAAGTATATTCAATATTGCAAAGTGCATTACTATGCCTAGAGGATTAAAAAGTGCTGAAAGGTCACCAGGTCAAAGAAAAGTGTAAATCTAATGAAATGATTCATATCAGTGGCACTGAGATTGAGACGAGAGACTGTCGGGCCAAGAAAAAATATGGGTGGTGTCAAGAACAAACAACAGAGAATTAAGTAAGTGCATCATCATTCATAACCTTTTAAGACTTGTCAAAAAAGTCTTTATTTAGTAATAAAAGTAATAGAAACTCATAAAAGCCTTAAGAGAGAAAGAATCTTATTTGTAAATCGCATAGCTATTTTCATAGCTATTGGTGTCCCTAGTATATCAAATAGTGTACTTAGCACTGATTAATATCTCATGTATACTGTGAAGAATTATGAACTGATAAAGAAAACAGAAGGACAGTTTGAGGGTTAATTAGAAGGTGAATAAGGAGATATTCAGTAGTCTAGATTAGGCAGTAGAGATAGAAACAATAGATTCCTGAGATAATGGTGACTGAAGCAAAATAGTTTAATTATGAAATGAGAAAGAGGTAAGTATGAAAATAAAATTCTTGAGTTCTTAAGACCCTTGCTTTACAACTGTTTCAGTCTTTGAACCAGTAAATACAAATTCAGAGAAGAGCAAGCTTACAAGAAGGTGAGATTTCAGTTTAAGATATATTGATTTTGAATTGTTTATTGGACAACAAATTACAAACATATATAGAAATCAGCTGGATATGGTAAGAATATCACAGATATAACAAGGCAATGGTGGATAGTAAAAAAATATGTAAATAAATGCACAGTGGAGTTTTGTTTAGCCATAAGAAAGAATCAATTGTGTCAAGCAAAATATACCACACACACAAATACACACGGACATACACAAACACATACACACACACACACACACACACACACACACACACACAGCACACACACACACACACACACCATGAAAAATAAAAGCAGAAGAGGACTCTTTGGGAAGGAAAAACAAGACTGGAAGAAGGAAATACAGAATATGAGGTAAATAAATAGTATACATATGTAGAAATGTCATGAGACTCAATTTGCATAATAAATATATGGTAATAAAAACAATATCTATATTGATTTTTACTATAGATGTAGATATAGTAGTCAACAGATTGGTTAAATTTAGAAAAGAATGTACAAAATCAAACCACAAGAACCTTGACAACTTAAATAAAAGATAAGAGAATCTACCAAGAAGAACTGAGGTTTAGTCAAAGATGGAACTCAAAAACCAGTATGTTATCAAAGAACCAGGAAAAATCAAATATTTGGAAGAAAATAGCCAATCGTATAGAATGTGAAAAAATATCAGTAAATTTAAAGAGTCTTCTAGGTATGACAGGGAAGGTATACTCATGAAATCTCAATAACCTGGCTAATTAAACAAACTAGGACAATTTTAGCATTAATTGACATTTC
This sequence comes from Rhabdomys pumilio, assembly GCA_030674055.1. Lineage (NCBI taxonomy): Eukaryota > Metazoa > Chordata > Mammalia > Rodentia > Muridae > Rhabdomys > Rhabdomys pumilio. The sequence goes on along the minus strand of JANHMN010000004.1, from coordinate 77,366,956 downwards.
CTCATGGATGGGTAAAAAAATCTCACAGGGCCACACCCCTTGATAAAACACATAGTCCATTAAAGACTGCCAAGAGAGAGAATGAGTGTTCCCCTAATTGGTTATTTAATATGAAGTAGACAGCCTTAAAATGTATACATACAAGCAGCACTAAACGCATTCATGTGTGTTTGTGCATTCTCTAACAATAAATATAATATATAACATCTATATGTATTATGTGACAATAAGACAACATAAATTTGAGAGAGAGCCAGGGAGGAGTCCTCAGAGGAACTAGAGCCAAGAAGGAAAATGGTGTAGTAGTTTAATACAAATAATTTCTTTAAAAAGTCATTGGCTAATGAGGATGAAGGAAACCTCACAAGGTCCCACACATACCTGAAGAACTATAGTCAAGTAATGGCTGCTGAGAGAGAAAGGATCACTATTCTCCAAAGATGAACGCCCTGAAAAGCTATCCAGTCCCACACACTAAGCACATGTACATACTAGAAACATACATAGATACAATGGATATATGTGACAATAATAAAGAGCAGGAGGTCATAAATTTGAAAGAATATAGACATAGGAAGGCAGGAATGGATGAAAATGATATATAATACAGTCTTCATGTATGAAACTCTAAAATAGTACCAAATTTAAACTCGAATTTTAGATTCAATGACAGGAAGATAATAAATATTTATAAAGTAAAATGATTTTGTAACTTGAAAGTAACATAACCCAGGAAAGACTAAGTTGAGAAATTAGTAGAAATTAAATCTTAATGGAGTCAGTCTTCACAAAGTATTCCATCAAACATAAGATTATGAAGAAGAGGAAATGGATTTTATTGGGTGGGATGTGTAGTGTTTTTCTTTGTTTTAAGAACAAGAAAGGCTTATTCATACAAGTAAGTTATGGTAAAAGTACTGTGCTAAAAATAAAAAGGAAATGTAGTATATGGGGAGAAAATGTATGTGTGTGTTTGTATGTCTGCTTTACTTCCTAAGAATTTATGAAGATATAAGAAAACTATCAGAAGAATAATTAAATGTAAAGGATATCACCTATACTACAGGAAGAAGCAGAAGGAAGAAAACATATCCAGATACGTATACATTTAAATTGTTATGGAGGTAAATAGACTATTTCCTGTTATTATATTCTCTGTGACTGAAGGATGAATGTTATGCATTTAAGTATGATGGAGAAAGTAAGTGAGCAGGAGTAACGTGGAAAGATTTACCAGGAGTATACAGAGGTCAATTGACGTTGATGGCTAATGATATATAAGCACCCATGAATATCACAGAAGAAGAACACTTACAGTGCAATCAAGGATAGGATGGTGACAGAACTTGAGTTCTTGTTGAAAAAAATGATTAAAAGATAGGATGTGGACTTGACCATGAATAAGGAAATGACTTTTAAAGGTTGTAACTGATAGATGGACAAAGTAATTATATGAAGATATGGCAAGTACTGATGAGTTAAAAGGCAGATATATAGGAGTCAGAGATCTACAAACAAGCTGACAAATTATGGTCAAAGAGTATGGTGTGGAAACTAATGATTTTGATGGAACAATATCTCCTGTGCCCAAAGTTTTTAGTGTAGTTTAGGAATAGTTGGCTGAGAAAGAATTAAGGAAAGTTCACTGAAAAATGAGAGAGGAAAAAAGAAACAGAAGACTTGATCCTTTCAAAATAGGCTTCTACAAGGACCATGAACTCATCTCTTATGTTGACATGAACATGAAAAAAAGTTCAAAACCAAGACCTTAAGTATTTTTGGAACTAGTTTAAGTTGAAGCAGGAAGATAAAGTTGGTAATGTGTTATGTCTTTCCTTTTTAAAGGCTATCTGAGCATCTTAGACATAAAAGAAGATGGATTTAGCCTTGGAAAGGTCTTTTGTATGAAAGGTGGGTGTCTTCTTGGGATGATTCATACTTGTCCTGGAGGGAGATATTGGTGATGTCACAGAGAAATATAACTTTTATTCTCATGTTCTCTGCAATGGGCAGATGGCACTAAAAATAAGAATGGCAACAGATGGCACCAGGAAGGGGGATATGAAAAGACTATGGGCGATCACCATAGGGGCTGGAAGTCTTAAAGTCTTATTACGATGACTTGATCCTGGTGACTAATTATGGGACTAGAATCTCAAGCAATTGTTCCACTTCATCTGAGCACCTTTTAGAAATCCCACTGTATTGAGTTAGAAGCCTCTTTCCTGTATCTTATACCAATGAGTTATTTCATCACTCATCTTGCTGTCACTGATGTTGCTCACTAAATCATTTCTCTCTTCTAGTATATAATAAGCTCACTGGGGAGAGGAATCACTCTGTGTTGTTATCATGTTTCGAACACACTGAAGCAACTACGCCAGAAAGAGTTCAGTCATGGTAATGGTATGAATGAGTGAATTTTTTGTGACTTGTAAAGAGTTGTGTTAGGAAGGTAGGCTTGGTAGCATAGGGAAATGGAGAGAATTAAGACTCTCTAAAATATATAAATACCTTTTCTTTTGGAAGGCTCTTGGCTTCAAAAATATCTCATTCAAAAAGCAGATGGAGTGACAGAAACATTACTGAGACCCTAATATTAGTTCCAGATGTTTGTAGTCATGCTATTTTGTACCTCACCCTGCAGAACATATTTCACTTGCCACCCTCACCACGCCTACCCTTGTTCCCTTTTAGCTGAAAGACTGGAGTTCTAATTCTAGGGACATTATTTCCCTCAAAATGGCTCAGAGCAAGCAGACACCAGGATGACGCCAGTTCCTTTAGCTTCCTCAACAACAAACATGGCTGAGGCATAACCATTTTGGTTTAAGGAATGCTACATTGCTTCTAGAGAATGTCATAAATAACTTCAGGGTAACTGCTGCATCACAGCCACCACAAATACCTCTCTGCTACTGAGTAGTGTTTCCCTAACTGTTCTTCTCAAATGAGAGGTCTTTACTCTAAGGTTTAAGATGTATTGGTGAGTGTATACTGTGGAGAAGTGTAGAGGAAAGAGTCTTCTTAACTGAGGATAAGGCATGATAGGAGGGACTGAAGATGTAGGATGAGCTGAGAATAGACAGATGTAACTTCTTACAGTTTACAAGTTCTTGACCCATATCTGAGCCTAGATGAACAGTTCATATTAAAGCCAGATTGGAAGAACAAACAAACAAATAAACAAATACAAGAAGCATAGACACTTGGAGAGAAAGTTAAAAAGAAGAGGCAAATATCAAGAGCAGACACACACAAAGAAGAGAAGAGAGAAACAGAAAGGAAAGGAAAGGAAAGGAAAGGAAAGGAAAGGAAAGGAAAGGAAAGGAAAGGAAAGGAAAGGAAAGGAAAGGAAAGGACAGGACAGGACAGGACAGGACAGGACAGGACAGGACAGGACAGGACAGGACAGGACAGGACAGGACAGAGAGAAGCAGAATCAGAAAGGACTTGAGAGTTGGCAAGAGATAAACCCAATGCCTGGTACCAATCTGCTGGGGAGAGGCCCATCAGAATCCCAGATGCCAGTACAGAAAGGGGCACTGACCAGCTCCAGATGTTGCTGCCTCTTTTTGAGGCCGGGTGGGGGCAGGCAGAAAAGGCCTGCTGCCTTTTCAAGAGTCAAAAGAGTCAGCTGGCCTTCTAGCCCTGAATCAAATGAGCTGAAGCTAGAAATCCCACGAGGAAAGACAGAAGCTTCTATTTTTTTTTAAAGATTAAAAGAGAATCCATCAAGTGAGCAGCAGATGCCTGAAGAAAAATATGTGGTAGGGCTATTACCACACTGAGAAATGGGAGACTATAATGCCAGTGAACCTGTTCCCTCTCTTCTCACTTTCTCCATCCTTACACCAAGGAAGGGGAACTCCATGCTTAAGGTGATTGATCCCAATCCAAACTCTTGGGATTCTCTGTAGCTAATATACATATGACAAAGAAGTGACAATTCTGATAGAACAAAAAGATCAGAAGCCCCCATGGCTATCTGGTAGCTAGTTTCTATTCTACTCAGCTATCCAAATATCTCTTATTTCCATCTGCCTCGAGAATTTTTATCAGTCACAGAAAACTATAACAGATATAACATGGTCTTTTGGGCTTTGGAGTGGAGGTAATGAAGGAAAGAAACCAAAAGTCTAGGTCTCACAGTGGTCCTGCCACTGAATCCTGATGTGTATAATCTCTGCCCAAGTCCCTCTCCTTTGAGTCTGTAGGTCAGAGAGGGGGGTTGGACTCACTAAGTTGGCTTGGGCTTCAGCTCCACTTCTTTTTCTCCCACTCCACACATGTCTACCCTGCCTGAGAGGCTGAAGCTCATGCCAACTTCTCTGATGAGGCCACGTGGGAGAACCAGACGTCTGTTTTTAATACTGATGACAGATTAGTGTGCGGGGAATTTAGTCACCCCACAAAACAAGCCTCATTTTGCTCAAAACAACTAGAACAGACGGCTACTTATGCTCAGTGTTCCTAATGGAGTTCTGAGACCCATAGACCAATGGTTTCTCTGAAGGAAACAAAGAGGTCACCAAACCCAAGGGAGCCTGGATAGGATGCAGTAAAAAGGGTGTGCATTTCAATAGCTCAGACAAGTGGGAAGCAGATGTCAGTGATAAAGGATATGTGTTTGCATGAGCACAAGGGAGTGAAACTGAGAAAGACGTGCATATGCACTTGCATCTGCATTGCACACACACATGGACTTCTAAATAAATAATCCCAGCACTGAACTTGGATGCTATCAAAAATTGAAAGATCAAAGGTGAAAGCCTAGGATTTCTTATTCTGGCAGCCACTGACCAACTGTGATGAATTCTCTTTCCAAAAACAACTCTTTTTCTTCTTATTCACATTTCTCTTCCCTTCCATCCTCCAATCCTGATTCCTCTCCCCACTCTAGTCATGGAAATAAGAAAGAAGCAACTGAACTTAAGTCATTCCTATGTCCCAAGAACTGTACTATAGTTGGTTCTAAGAATAGCTTAGATGAGGAAACTGAGACCTAGAAAACATGTTGACACATACTAGCTATTTCAGGAAGAAATAGCTAAATTTGGAGAAGCAAAAGACAGCTTTTGCAAATTCCTATTCCTTCACTGGGCTTATGTTCGTCAGGATAAAATTCATGTAACTAGGCTGAAAGATTCAAATTTGGTCCAAGTTCAGGTTTCAGAAGTATTATGGTTTCAATTTGAAGTGTAGTGCCAGCAACTAAATTTTCTGTTAAGGACACAGTCCTCAGCTACTGGATCCAGACATTGAGAGGTGAATGAATCCTGGGGGATCTGTTGTAATACACGCATTTACTTAGTGATGGATCACCATCTAAGACATTATTTAGAAGGTGGTGGAATCAAGATGGTAAGGAGGGTTGGAGGAAGCAAGTCATTAGTGTTAAGTCTTTGAAAACCCATAACCTCAATTCCTCATCATCCCACCTGCACACTTTCCTCCAACCGCCCCTTTTGTGGATAGCACGAAGTAAGCACATTCCTCACACACACACTCATTGAACATCACCCCAGTCAGCCCCCAAGCAACAGAGCCAGCTGACATGAACTGAAACCTCTGAAATTCTGAGGACAAAATAAATCTTTCCTCCACTCAAGTTTTGTTTTGTTTTTGTTTCTTCTTTCATTATTTCTTTTTTCTCGGTATTTTGTCATATACTTTACATCATATTTTGTATCATATATTCTCATATTTTGTCATCACAGCATAATGAGCAGCACAAGGTACATGGGAATTGTACTCAGACCATCAAGCTTGACTGCAAGTGCCTTTCTGTACTGAGCCAAAGAAACTACTCCATGGGGCTAGAGAGCTCAATCAATGGGAAAGGTGCTTGCTATGCAACTGCAAGTCCTGCATTGGGATCACCAGCAGTCATGTAACCACATTATGAAGACAGAATATTCCAAAGGGCTTGCTGACCAGCCATTCCAGCTGAAATACTGAGTTTCAGCTTCTGTGAAAGACACATCACACACAAAAAAAAATAATAATAAAGTAGAGAAGCATTTGATGATGACATCACCATGTCAGTCTCTGATTTCCACATGAATAACTATACACTCTCACATACACATAAGAAATTGTTCAATACCTTAACTGTCTCCTGAAACAGAATTCAAATTAATGCTAGTAGGAATTTGAGCATATCCAGTACCCAACAGGGCAAAGACCTTAGAGTTTAGCAATCTAATTCCAGAACCCACAATGGAAGAAAAGAGCTGACTCTCAAAAGTTGTACTGTGACCTCCATGTTATGAGTACACAAATACTTGTACACACAGACAAAAAAAAAAGGCAAGTACACAAATGGTAGCAAAAAAATGAAATTTATAATGAAGTAAAAAAATAATGAATCAATAATCCAACCCAGAATGAATACAGATGTTAGAGTTAGCAAAAAGAAATTTAAAGTTATCGTAACTAAACTTCATATGAAAAAAATATTGTGCTGGTACTATGGTTCAATGGATAAAAGCACTCACCACAAGCCTGATGACCTTAGTTTGATCTCCAGAACTCATATGGTATAAAGGAAAGACCTATGACCTTTATATATACACCGAAGTGTATACAGACCATCCCATAAATAAATGTAAAACCATTTAAAGCATGCCTGGAACACAGTCACAGGGAGATGAATAACAGAATCAAAATTTCAATCCAGCTATGACTTCACAGGGAGTGTCTGTCTCTACATAACAAAATATGCCAACAAGAAAGATTTTAATATATCTAGACTTTCAAGAAATGAAGTAGCAATCTCAGACAGAAAAAAATCACTAGATAGAATTAAAAACAGATTAGACTTTACAGAAGGTACTAGAAGTATGAGAAATTATCTAAATGAAGCACAGAAAGAAAAAATTAAAAATATAAAAGTAACCATCACTAATGAGTAATACCTTCAGGTTGCTACATACACATGTAATTGGAGTCACTGAAGAAGAAAAATGAGGAGAGAAAAAACCTATTTGACAAAGAAATGGCCAACTTTTCTCTCTAGGTGGTAGAATTATAAACCCATAGATCTAGGAAAGGTCAATAAATGCCAGACAGGAGAAAAACTAAAATTGGTCAAAATGAGTAATAAAGAGAACCTTAGAAGTTGCCAGAAAAAAATTATCATGAGAATACAGAGAAACCAGCCTAAGAGTTATGGTTTATTTCTCACATGGAGTAAGGCAAAGAAAAAGACACATGAAGAGCATTTTTAAAGTATAGAGAAATTAATTTGTCAACAATGATAACTTCTAAAACAAAATTAGAATGAATACATTACTGACTAAGGTGAACTATTGGACATTGTAAAATGTGTACAACACATTTAGCAATTATGGAAATGCAAATTAAAAATACTTTGGGATCTCATCATAGAATAACTAGGATCAAGAAAACAACTAAAAACAAAGGCTGATGAGGATATGGGAAAAGGAGACCACTCATTCACTGTTCGTAGTATTGCAAACTGGCCCAGCCACTCTGGAAGTCAGTGTGGAGAATTTTCACAAAGCTAAGAGTAAATAAACTACATGAGTCAACTTTACAACTCCTTGCATCCAACCAAAGGACAACAAGATCCCACTCCAAAGATAACTTGTTAAGCTATTTTCATTTTAGCCGTATTGGCATGTTATTCAACAGAGAACTGGATAATGAAAGTGTGTTACATATACAAAATTTAATACTGCTCAGCTTTGAAGAGACATGAAATCAGGAAACTGGAAGGCAAAATAACAGAATCATACCATATTATACTAAGGTAACCCAGGCCCAGAAATACTAACATTACATGTGCTCACTTAGTTCTGGATCCTAACTCAGATCATTATATATGTTTATATAAGCTAGAGAAGCTACAGAAACCAAGGAAGTAAAATGGGAACAGGGAAGGGGCCTCAAGAGAGGGGAATAATATGGTACAGGTGCTATGAAGGAGCAAATGGCAAAAATAGCGGATGAGATTTGTCTGAGGAGGTGGCAAAGAAGGCAGCACTGAGGTACAGCAAAAAAGAAGAGACATGCTTGTCCCAACTAAGGTTGAGTAAAAAATGCCAAAGGGAAACAGTTTATTTCATGTTCACTTAAATATAAATATATAATATATAAGTATATGTTAATACATAAAATTATTTAAATGAAGCTAATAATGCTTTTCCCCAAAGCCACAGACTATTTAACAAAAATTCAGTGCCAGGAACTGGAAATTTTAAACTGCCTTTGTTTAGTTTCTCAGAAAAATTCAAGAGACTCGCAAAATATTACAGGTTATCTTCAATGCTCTTGGTTACCGACCAGAATTCGATGATATGACCCTATTTTTTAAAGACACCTCACATTTCAGACACAGCACTTGGAGGACTCAATTTTGAATTGACAGGGAAGCCTTCTCTCTGAAGACAAGCTCTTATGGCATCCAATGTTGGTATATAATGTTCAAAGGGAGAAAAGCAATTTAAATTCCTATGCAAGTGTTAAGTCTGTGGACGACACCGAATATCAGTACAGCAAGATAGAAACAAAACTGCAATAATGATCCTTTTAGCTCAGGAGGAACAGTTACCTAATTGGATGTAAAGACCACTCAATAGGAGGGAATGCATGTCCCATACTGTTAATATACCCAATTACCTGTGGTTGGTGAAGTCATGGGCCCTAGAGGAGGGCTTATTCCTGCCACTTTTGCAAGCCTTTATAATTTCTTACTGCATTTTAAACACTTCTTACAGCCACAGATAAATTGTAGATCTAACCATTTATCAAAATAGTATCTTTTTTTAGCAGCTGAAGACCATCACAGAAATACATAAGCAGTAACAATGGAGAAAACAACTGACTATGGGTTCTCAGCTGCAACTAATACATCTATAATCCACTCCCTACACCTAAGGCTCATGAAACATCATAAAAGAAGTGGAAAGATTATAAGAGCCAGAGAACCAAGATGCTCAGTATAAAATAATGATTTCTTATAAACGACAGTGAGCTACATTCAGGAAATATAAACAAAATTGTCTCCTACAGAAACCAGCAAAGTAAATTGGGAACCATGGGAGGGGCCTCCTAAACAATGGCAACATCATTTAATATTACAGTGTAGATGATAAAATCTCACATGAAATCTCAAATCTCTACATCTTGATAAAAACAAAACAAAACAAAACAAAACAAAACAAAACAAAACAAAACAAAACTACAGTTCCTAGTAGAAGGAGAATCAGTTTTCTACAGGTAAAATCCACCTGATAGATATCTAATCCCAAGATATCGTAAATGCATATACATATAAGCAGTGTTAAATGGGACTCAGCAGCCTGTGTGTGTGTGTATAAAAGCAGGGATGAGAGTGGGAGAAAGAGACCGAGACAATAGTAATTAAAGAATGAGTGGTCACAAAATTATGAGGGAGTAGGGAAGACATCAGGAATTTGACAGGGTATTTGGTAGAAATGATGCAAATGTAATACTCATGCATGAAATTCTCCAAAAATTATTAAAAATTATTAAAATGTAAAATATTGATAATCATAACTTTATGACAAGACCCAAAACAAAGAAATGAAATAGTCTGATTTAGTAAATCAGAAAAGAAGATATTCTGAGACCATAGAAGATAGACAATAAGTGGTAAAACATAAAATAATCACTAAGATAAAAGAAAATGATTAATAAGACAATAAGCTAAAACCTAGCCATACATTATACATTAAATGTAAATGGTCTATAAACTAAGTTTGATGTGCATAAAGTAAAAGCTGATAGTACTTCCAGAGAAAAGGGCAAATTATATGAAAAGATACATGTAACTCAAATTCCATTAGGAACATAGATATAAAGTCCCTAAAGACTTCCAGTAGACAACTTAGAAAAGTAAAACTAGTGAGTTTCAGCCAGTAAGTTTTCACCTGTCATCTACAACCCAAGCCTAACTATGAATATGATATTCTTCCTAGCTTCAAAGGAATTAAAGCAAAATAGTTCAGAGAGCAAAATTACATAACACCAAAAAAGGGAGAAGAACCAAAACAAAATAAAAAAAATTAAGTCTTTTTGTTATTTATTCATCCAACAAATATTTGAATATTAGACTTAGGTTTTATGGTAAATATGGAGAAATTACATTTATTTTAAAAATATAACATTTTTATAATTGTTTTTTAATGTAACAGAGTAACCAAAAATTTATACTTTTTAAAATTGCAATATTCCAATCCTGGTTTAGATCTATGGTCTTGAGGAGATGACACCAGATGGATAACTTTGGGTTGGCCTCCGTTTCATGATCTGTGAGACAGGCATAAGACACCAATTCCTTTAATTTTGAAGCCGTTCAAGGAGCTGCTGAACAGTGTATGTAGGTCAATGCATGGCACAAGAAGTAAACCCTTAATCAGTTTTTTGACTGGAAAAGAATAATGACTGCCTGCAAGTCACAACAGGGTGCAGAGCATAGGTGTATAGTAGAGATCAAACCTTTTTGCAGTGTCAGGGATATAGGAAAACTCAGAGTTAATGTTCTCAGTGACAACCAAATAGAGCTCTCTTAAAAGCCAAATCCCTCAGAGCTCTTGGATGCTTGAATCAAACCTAGTCCTTGTTCATCTAACATTAGATTATGAATATGAGCCACCATTACTCCTAATCAGTAAAGGAGATTGCTTAAATATTCTCAGCCCCAGAGTAGTATATTTATGGACAAATATTTTCAACCCAAGATCTGTTAACATTTCTCACATGGAGAAAGGACAAGTCCTCTTCAGAAAATGTAGTTTTCAAATAACACAAGATAGCGAATGTCCATATCAAAAGAGCTCTTTCCAACAACAACGTGTCGTTGTTACACCAAAACTGCTCAGTGCCTTCTCAAGACAGGGCACACCAAGTCTACAGTGACATTAGCGAATCTGGTTCCATCCTCTGTCCTACCATCCCCCAATGGAAAAGTATTTACCTGTATATAGGTCAGTGTCCGTGTATTCATCCACTTTTTTGTGCTGCAAAATGTAGTCAGAGACTTTGGTTCCAATGGCTGGCTGAACATCAATCCACTCCAGGGAAACCACAGTGCTAGAAGGCTCCACTGTTGGAGAAAGTCGTAACCTAATGGGAGATGATAAAAAAAAGAAAAAAAGAAAAAAAAAAAGATAGCTCATTTGTTGTCTTGTATCATCCAGGATCCTAAAGACTTGCAAAATTTTAGCCTAGGTTCAACTCATGGTTCCATCTGTTACTAGAACTTTTGCATGGCCTTAAATAGACTACTTTACTTTTCAAGGCTTCTGTTTCTTCATCCACAAATCATAGATCCAAAAAGTTTCCTTTAAAAATGTGGCACAAATGAACAAATTAGCCTATGCTCACAGTGGGTGTTCAATGAAAAAAAATGGTATTTGATTTATTTATGCTACATTTTCAATGGTGTTTCATTTTATGGATTGTCAACAATAGCTTGTCAGGGACTAAACACAATTGCTTTTAGTCTTACTGACAGAGCCTTTCCTTCCTGAATACATTAGTTCTACAACTGGTACTTAATAATCTTTCTCTCAAAAAAAAGAGAGAGAGAGAGAGAGAGGAACTTTTGGAATAAATCCTTCTCTAAAGCAATAAGAAAGGGAATTGTTAAAGGTTTTAACTGGACTTGTCTTTTGGAGACAATGATGTACAGTTCCCTCATTTAACAAAGTAGGGAAAGTAAGGCCTCCAACAGGAAACAGTTGGCACAGGTTTATATAACAAAACACAAAAATCATCATGGTAACTTTGCTTATCCTAGGTCCATAGTCTTTCTTTTTACTCACTATACAACACTATGTCTACAAGGATAACCTTATAGTATGGGTTTTTTCTTCCTACAGAGGACTTTTATGAGACTCTGGCGACCAACACTGGCTCCTGACCACTTCCCTTTATGATCCTTCTTTTTAACCATACTTCTCCTAAAAAGATGACTTTCCTTTGCTTCCTCAAAAAAACTTCCTGTGTCAGGTACCTCTAATAAGTTGTTCCACCTCTCTAAACTGTGATTCTTAGTACTTCTTACCTAGCTCATGTCTCCTTTTTAAATTCAGATTCCTTTAATGATTTTTTTATTACCCCTTCTATCTAAAGCATGACCATGAGTCATGAACAATTTTGTTTTTCTTTAGTTTTTAATTTAACTTTAAACTGTGTCTTAGTTACTTTTACTACTTGTCTTTCCTACCTCACTACCAGCCTCATAAATCTGTAGATTGTCTCTGTCTTGATCATTGGTAATTTTAACCCAGTAACTAGCACCCAGAAATTGACTAGAATGATTGGCTGAAAAATGAATAAAGCAAGAGAGAGGTTCTATACTTTCTTTATGTTAGTAGATTCAGTATTCAAACTAAGAATTGGCAAAGCAAGTCAGTTGCCTAGCAGACAAGAAGTGAATGGATAAGCACAGGAAGGAGAAATGGATCACAAGACATCATTCTAAAACATCATATACTGCAAACTTAGTACATGGGTCAAATCTCTATACTGCAAGAACTTTCTTCCCAAAGGAGGATGGAAGCACCAGAGATTTTAATGATCTGGGCAGTCACCCTGAGAACCCAAGAGAATCATAGCTTTATTTGCCAATACTAGAGTGTGAACCAATGAAAGGGGAAGGCAAAGGAAGAGGGGCCATACATACTTACACTGGCTGTGGAAGGGGGCTACAATTGGGAAGCCCACTGGCATCAAAGGCACTGAGGTCACACCTGCACCAGTCATCGATCACATCTCCTTTCCCAGAACACCAGTAAGAACTCATCAGTGCATTCTTGAAGGCCTGATAGAATGACAGAATGGATAACTGACAATAAAGTTAAATTTATGGTTATGATGTTACCCCACCAAAAGTATGTAGTAGCCTTCCTGCTTAAACTCTGTGACCTTATTATTTGGGTTCTTGCATCTTCAGACATTCATTCCCCAGCTTCCAGATTAACTATTGAGACATAATGCTAATAGTATCATTGAGAACTTCTCTTGTTCCTGGCACTCTACCTATTAGCATAGATTTTCTTTTTAATAATACCACATGATAGATCTTAATATTAGTCTCATTTTTAATGGAAGACTGGAGCAGACAAAAAGTAATTGCAAGAACTCACAGGCAGTAAGTTACAGAAGTAGAATCAAATCACTTACTCCAATATGTGGATGCACTATCTTAAACAAAATCAATCTCAACTGATTCCTAGTCCCAGTGCCTTGTCCTACTAGAGACACTGCATCTGACTACCTCACTACCCTGACTAAAAATATAAAACTATCCACAACATTCAGGACTAAATCTAAATTCCTTATTTCAGTCCCTATACTCCTTTCTAAACTCAGCTTACACCAGTTTTAGGATCTTCATTATACATCATCATTCCACCGATATATACTTCCCCAGGAGTCAATTTCTGTCTATTAAATTAGAAAGCAATAAACCATCCCTGCATAGGACCATAAAGGTAGGACCATTTCAACATTGTGGTAGTTTCTGTCAAAATTAATACTGCCTTTGTAGTATGCTAACAATGTCAACAATACTTTAAAAGAACAGGATGTTACAAAGAAGGAGACATTCATTGACAATGCTAGGAAGTAGGTAGACTGGCTATGATGGTCTTGCTCTGTTCATCTTTGTTGTGATTACTGGTCTATTTAATGCTAATGTTTCTCATTGTCTTTTAAAAAGGTAACCTCTTTTAGGCCTGAAATTATTCATTTTTATTGAACTCCAACTCAATAGTTTTTGTCTTAAATAAGAATTACTCTTAAACCTGAGACTGATCATTTTCTTTTGGGCACTGTGACACTAAGTTACTCCTACCATCACATCTTATGTCTAACCTACCCATCAAATTCTAATCCTAATTGCTACTAGATGCAAAGGACCAACAGTCTTCCCAAGAGTGTTCTCATAGGACCTTGTGTGGTCCAGTTAGTGTTCAATGAATAAATGAATGCTCACTTAAAAACTGATTATTAATATCAGATGGAAAAGGGAAATCGAAAGAAGTTTCATTCACCTAAATGGATGACAGGCTCAAGTCTTTAAAGTATTATCTTCTTCTCCTTTGGTTTGTTTTAGTATAGAAGATGCTAGCAACAAGGGTATGGTGTTGAGAAAATGCCCTGCTTAAGTCACTCCCTTTACACTGACATTTCATAACTTTGGAGATTGAGAATGTGGGACTCAGCTCTTTAAAACTCAAAGACTCCAGAAAAAGTTGATCTTTTGCTTCTTTATGCTGGGCCAGCTGTGAGTATTTCTTTTCCTTTTATGTTACTTTCTCTATGCTCTACAAGAGGCCTTTGCATATTACCTATAACCAAGTATACCTATTAGCCCTGGTGTCACCTTTTATTTTTACATTCTTCAGTATTCAAATGCAGTCCAGAACATTTCAATACAGTGGATATTGAGTCTCCATCCTTAGCTCCTTAGAGGCTGTGCAGATCTAGAGCAATGGTTCTCTACCTTCCTAATGCTGTAACCCTTTAACATAGTTCCTCATGTTGTGGTGACCCCACATACAGACCATACAATTATTTTCATTTGTTCTTCATAACTGCAATCTTGCCACTGTTATGAACCATAATGTAAATAAAGAGATAGTGGTTTACCAAGGCGGTCATCACCCACAGGTTGAAAATTGTTGATCTAGAAGGAGACTGTGTGCTTTACCAAGAGGCATGGACAGAAAAACTCCAATGATTCTTTCCTGATGTCCTTATAATAGCTTCTGCTAAAGATTTCTCCAGAGTTAAGTGAGTACTCAAGGACATGAAAAATAATTAAAATAAATTCTAATGTTTATGAAGCACCCAACTGTACCACCAAGTTATTTTAAGCAAGGAGCAATGCTAAAGACCATTTCTAATGTTAAGATATATTGCAGAAGCACAGAAATAAAACACAGTATGATATTTGCACAAAGCAGACATGTAGGGCAATGGAAAAAAATGAAGATCCAAACACGAGTACAAATAACTTCAGCCATCCTATATTTGAAAAACAAGAAAACATACAGTGAAGAAAAGACAGCATCTTTAACAAATGGTGCTTGGGAAACTGGATGTTCCCTTGTAAAAGAATGAAATTAGACCTGCAATTATCGTCTTACATAAAAACCATCTCCAAATGGATAAGAGACCTACTTTTGAAACCTGGAACTGCTAGAATAAAACATAGGCAACAGGACAGAGACGTAGGTACAAGCTTTCAGAATAGTACTCGATTTACCCAAGAACAGAGGCCAAAAAAATCTTCATTTAAGGAAACAATTAATTTTCTGAAGAGGAAGCTCACAGAATGGGAGACTACTTACTGGCCAGCTATACATCTGACAGAGGATTAATATCTAGAATGTGTAAACAACAACAATAACAGAGATAAAAAATAAACAAAATAAATAATCAAAGAAAGACAAAAAATGACCCATTCAAAAATGGGTTGGGGATCTGAACATGCACTTCTCAAAAAAAGGAAAGGAAGGAAGAAAGGGAGGGAGGGGAAGGAGGGAAGAAAGAATGAAAGAAAGAAAGAGAAAGAAATAAAAAATAAAGAGAAAAGAAAAATTTGTTAAGAAATATCTGAAAAAAATGTTCATCATTCCTAACAATTAGGAAAATGAAAATCAAAATAACTGTGATACATCCTCTTACTTCAGCCATATTATAGAAAAGGTCAACAAAACAGCTGACAGCAAATGCTGGACAGGATGAAGGAAAGAAAACCCTCATTCTCACTGTTTGTAGAATTCCAAAATGGTCCAGTAACTCTGAAGAACAGTGAGAAAAACACTCAAAAGGCTAAAAATAAATTGACCTTGTGACCCGACTATAGCACTCTTTACCATATGCTCCAAGGATTTGGCATCCTACACCATAGATTCTTGCTCAGTCCTTGACACTCTATTAACAACAGCTTCGAAATGGAAATGACCTGAATTCCGACAACTGATGGATGAATAACCAAAATGTGGCATATATAAACAATAGAATACTATTCTGCATTAGAAAAAATAAAATTCTGTATTTTTATATAAATGGATATAACTAGAAAAGATCATTTTGAGTGGGGTAACCCAGACCCAGAAAGACAAGCACCACATATTCATCTGGAAATCTTAGTCTCAAGTCTGTAGATGTGAATATAGAACCCAGAGTAATGACAGAAGCCAGGAAAATAAAAAGCGACCAGAGGGGATAGCAGGGTAGAGGAGGAAAATAAATATGTGAGGGGATTAAATTAGGGAGTGGGGAGATAACTACATAAGTAGGAGAAAGGTAAAACAACAGTAACAATGGCTGAAAAAGTCAAAATGAATCACTATCTAATCAAAATTATTTATAATACATATACATCTCTGTATACGAATACATATAGAGAACAGATGAAATTTTCCCATCCATGCTGACAGTGCTCTCAGACATGAGAATACCACTTTCAAATTGTTGGTCAGCTTTGTATAAGAAATTCCCACAACATAATAGGCTACTGCTAATGCCTTTAGTTGCCTCCTACAAATGAAGTGGAGGTCCCTATTGCTTAAAACACCACACATTTTGAACACAGAACCAAACTGGATCTGAGCTGAAAGACTCCTCTTTGAGTACTAGGACTCATGACTCAAGAAAATAAAAAGAAGCCACTAAAGGAAAGAAAAGCACACAATAGTCCTACCCAGCTATGATGCTCATGAATCTTATCAATAACCAGGATGACACCATAACTTTAATAGTGCCATAGTGGCATGAATATCTTGGTGGTAGCTAACAGTTCTATAATTGAGCTGCTCAACAAGAAGGCCATCATGCCTGATACTGAAAATGCAGCCAATTATCTGAGGCTGGTGAAGACATGAATCTTGGAGGAAAACTTACAATTATCATTTTAATAAACCAGAATAATTTGCAAACCTGCATCCTGCATATTTATCTTTATACCCATGGATAAGTATAGCTATCACCTCTCATCAGAGAATCTTCTCTTTACAACAGACAGAGATTATTACAGAAAACCACAATCAAAATGCAGAGAACAAAAGAGCACTCAGTACCCAGTCTCAGTGGATAACTCCTATTCCTAAGGCTTCAAGATCCCTGAAGAAAAGGGTGTGGAAAGAGCAAGAGGAATGGAAAATTTGTTGTGAGATTGTGTCCCCTGGAAACATCAGAGATGCTACACGCATGAGTCTCATCAATATGACTGTCTATATAAGATCTGAACAATAATGACACCAGTGAACATTCTCACAAGGAAAGGGGAAATCTCATAGAGTATCAAGCATAGACAAAGAACAACTGGAAAGTATGGAATGCTGACAGTAGAAGACATGGTCTTCCCTAAGGAAGAATTTCTCCCAGTTGGTTTTCTAATATCAAGCAGTTAGCCCTATGGTCATATACATACATTTAACATAAAATAAAAACAAATAAGGTTTTCTTTATGTATTTAAGAATGTGTAAGTATGAAAGTGAATGTGTGTGTGTGTGTGTGTGTGTGTGTGTGTGTGTGTAATGATTAAAGAAAAAATGGTCATGACATAGAGAAAGAGCAAAGTGAGAGGCACAGGAGGGGAAACAGAGGTAGGAAAGAGGGAGAAATGATGTAATTATAATTTCAAAACATGAAAAAGTACTGTAAAAAAATGTAATCCCCAAAACAGTTCTAAAAGCTATGTAATACAATCTATATTTACAGAGGAAAAGACTAAATATTGGGCATGAAGAAATTTTTCTTTCAAGACCACACATCAAGAAAATGATACAAGGAAAATGCCAGGCTATACCTCCATGACTTACAAGAGTGTCTTTTGGTTCAAATATGAAGATCGGCTGGATTAATCCCCAAATTCAGTAAATTAAGACAGAAAATTTTTAGTTAAATATAAGGTTCAGACATTTATTTTAATGTAAGTGTATTCCACAAAATATTTGCAGTAAAGCACTTGGACCACCACTAACTGCAGTGTAAGAAAACCATTCCTACTATGTCCCTGAATCTATGTTGGGAGCTAATATTCTTTCTAATAGCCTAATAAAGAGTGCTTCATTCATAAGGACAGGAACCAGATAGGAAAGTATGAATTTATAATGACTGTCAGAACTGTTCTCCCTCATAACCTCATTTGCAGGCTCCTCTTCAGTGCAGTCAGTGTGTACTGCTAACTGCTCATAAGTAAAGATTCTGCAGTATCTCCAGTCAAAGCTAAAAGCTTACCACAGTAGTGAAATCCAGGACCATGTGGGGAGAAAGTGACACAGATGGGAAGACTGTGGTGCAGTCCAACATAGAGAACATCATGTTTTGTGTGTGTGAGAAAGGGCTCCCTCCCCTCTCTCTCCCTCCCCTTTCCTCTCCTCTCTCTTCTCTGTCTCTCTGTCTCTGTCTCTCTGTCTTTGTCTCTCTGTGTCTCTGTCTCTCTCTCTCTTTCTCTCTCTCTCTCCCTCTCTCTCTCTTTCTCTCTCTGTGTGCATGCATGTGGGTGCTTGGTTTCTGTCGATAGGAAACTGAGCTTGTAAAAAACAAAACAGGAAACCTCCTGGACTTTGTGAATTTCACCATCTAGGCAGTTCTTGGGAAGAAATCCTGCCTGTGAGTCTCCACATCCATTGGCTGTTTCCCAGAATTCTGGGGAACAGAATGGGGCCTGGTTCAATGGCCAGGCAGGCCCTGGAGAGAGCACAAACACACTCTGATAAAAGCCTGACATCAAACAGGGAGCTCTTGCTAGGCAGCAGAAGCCAGCATTGTGTCAGCGCAAGATCACTCTTCCTTACGTCTTCAGCCCTTGCAACACTCTATCCATGGTCCAGCTAGATCCCAGGGGAAGGGAATCATAGAATGTTCCAGCTTCACAGGACATGGTCTGTAAATCATCTAATCTAATCCATTTACAGATGCAGATATAGTGGCCCAGAGAGCCTAGCTGGCTACCCCAAAATGAAAGATACTTTTGATGATAAAAATTATTCTCTTCCTTCAATTAATGTTCAAAATACCCCCTCTGCCATGGGTTTTCTAGTCCCATATACAGAAAAGCATGAAGAAGAAAGAAGCACAAGAAATCGAAGTTTATTGGAATCCTGTACCATTGGTCTTTTTTTCACTTTTTAAAATTTAATTGGTTATTTTATTTAATTACATTTCAAATGTTGTCCCCCTTTCCAGTCTCCCCTCTGCAAAGCCCCATCCCATCCCCTCTCCCCTCTGCCTCTAAGAGGATGCTCCCCCACCCACCCACTGCCACATCCCTGTAGCATCCCCCTAAGCTCCACAGACTAAGGGCATCCCCTCCCATTGATGGCAGATAAGGATGCAAATACTCACAGCCAATCATTGGATTGAGCCTGGGGACCCCAATGGAAGAGTTAAGAGAAATACTGAAGGAGCTGAAGGGGATTGCTATCCCATAGGGAGAACAACAGTATCAACTAATTGTACCCCGCCCTCCAGAGCTCCCAGGGACTAAACCACCAACCAAAGTGTATACATGGATGGGTCCATGGCTCCAGCTACATATGTAGCAGAGGATTGCCTTATCTGTATCATTGGTCTTACTAGATCATTTAGAATAATACATGCCAGGATTTCATTCAAAATCTTATTTTTTGAATCATATATTTGTTTTGAATCATATATTTATAAGTTTATGCATGCTTGTGTGAGTATGCCTGTACTACCTGTGCATGTATGCACATTTGTTTGTTTGTGTCTGTGTGCATGTGCGTTCTCAGAAACAAATGAAAACGTGTACTGCAAGCAATCTGATTCCTAGCTTTTGATGGGATCAACATTAGCATGGTCATTGCTTTTCATAACAAAAAAAAGGTTTGCAATTCCAGAACTCATAAATGCTTCCAAGTTCAAGCTAATTAGTTAGTAAACCAAGTTGAGCAGGAGGAGAGAAGCAGCCACAGAAATGTTAAGCAATCAAAATAAACTAGGACTTATTTCTAACACTATTGTTACTTTCTTATTTGAACTTGCATAAATGGTTCTTCTTGTTAAACCTCAATTTCCCTGTGTGCGAAATGTAGAAGACAATGGTACATTATTGACAGTTAAATTAAGTTCAGTGAATATTACTTACTGGCTAAAATTAAGAAAGGGTGAACAAGGCCCAGTGGTTAACTTTAAAGGATTATGGTTTAATGGTAAAGACAACACACAAAGAATTAAAATTACTATGGTTTAAATGACGTGAAGTCATATACATAGGACATGGTAAGAAGACAAAGAAAGGGGCCTTTCCAGCTCTAAAATTATGACAGTGCCTGAGTAATTCTAAAGTCTAAGTAAACAGCCTGCATTTCATTAAGATATTTAGGACAATTTACACAGAATACCATTAAGTCCATGAATTAAATTCCATTTTCTGTACTTCCAATGCCTATATTATCATGACTTCATTTTTACAATAAAATTGGTATTGCTTGTTGACAATAAGTCACTTATTTTTTATGTCAGGAGGGTTATGTAAGACTCCAGAATGACACCCTGAAGTCTTCATACCATGCTTCAAGCATTGTGTTGTCTGTATCATACTAATAAGCTTGGTCCTGAGTTTGTCCAATTCTTGCCAAATAAAGAAGAGAAAGTTTCCTAAAGACAAAATAATGTATTATCTCTTGATTATTTTGTCTCTGTTTCACTGCTGAATGTAGTAAGTAGCATGCAATATAAATCAGTAGGTGTTTGTTGAATTGATTTAAATTTTTATGTGGATGTTGAAGGAAACAAACAAATTTATAAACAGAGAAAGAAAGGAAAATATGTTTGTGACTCTCTTCTGTTGTGGTAAATCTCCAACCCAAACAGGACCGATCAAAGAAAACACAACTAGGACCGATCAGAGAAAACACAACCCAATAATTATGAATACGAACTGCACGCCTAGATTGGGCAGATTTACCACTGCCCTGTTTTATTCCCCAGCTATGAGATTCTTTATAACCTGTGGTTTTTCCAGGCCACATCCTTCTCCTCTGTTGTCCTTCCACTTCTCTCTCTTCCGGTTGTCTCCCACCACCTCCTCTCCAGCTCTCTCTCTCTCTCTCTCTCTCCCAGCTCCACCTCCTCTTCTACTGCCTAATCACCGAGCTCCACTGTGAGTACAATGTAGCAGAATAAGTATCCTGCTACACTCTTCTTCCCCAAGAATATTTGTATCATGGATATCAATTTGGTGACTCCATCCAAAAGCTGAAGGTCACTCCAAGCTTCTACTTCTATCTCAAAACAAATCTTTCTTCCCTGGTCCCATGGATATCTCTCCTAAGGGGGTAGACATGGCTCTTCTGTAGTCAGTTTTACCAGTTTTGTGCTAGACACCTAGCTTGAATTTCAGATACTACTTTACATTTTCTCATAGTTTTCTGAAACACTGTTGGTTCCTCTGTCTTTTTGCTTGACCCTCTTCAAAGTTCCCACTATTTTTTATGGAAAGTCTACTGAACTTAAAAGTCAGTGTTTTTATCATAAAACATATCTCTTCATTTGTCTATTTCCTAATGCTCACACTGTGATCCAGAGCATCCTATTTCTCAAGGAACTGCAGTAGTTCATTGCCACAAGCATTTTATCTTACTCTTTGATTGTGAATGTGCATGTCCCTACTTCTCTGCTGAACTACGGGAAGAACCCATGCCAAACTGAACATATTTGGGGATATTTTCTTTCTTTTACTTTCTCTCATTAAACTTTTATAAATTTTATATCTCCTTGCAATTTGATTATATATCTCCTATCCTTCTCACCGATCAGCTGATAAAAAGTTCTAGCCAAATTCATGAATATGAATAATGTCTGCTCCAAGAGAAAAAGCTGGGTGTAGAAAGGGCTCCAAGATAGATACTAAATGGCATAGAATTGGAATAAGACCCTCTGTCTAGATCTAAACTGAAGAGAGAACACCCATAAATTGGGGTCCCAGATTAAAGAAAAATGGAAGGAGCTGAGTACCTGCATTCACTTCTTTCTGCATCTTCACTGAGGATACAATGTAACAAGCTGCTTCACCCTTTCACCACATGACAGGCATATCAACCATGACAAACCTAGTCTCTTTGAACTGTGAGCCAAAATAAACCCTTATGGCTTTAAGCTGTTTTTGTTTCTCATTTTTGTCACAACAATAAGAAAGCTAATTAATACAGAAAACTGATACCAAGGGTCACTGCTATGACACATGTGACCACTTAATTTTAAGTATTTAGAGTTGGTTTGTAGATGAAACTGATTTTAGCCTGAACCCCAAAATACTGTAAACAAAGCCTAATTGATAGACCTTTCTGATTAGAGTCTGGAAGATCAAAATGCTGAGAGAAATGGTAGTGGAGTCCATATGATGTTGGAGCTATTCACCAAGGAAATTTGGAGGCATGGAATGGATCAGACCCAAGAGAAAGGCTATGTGTGATGCCAATGTCAGAACATGTGTGTAGGATAGCCTAAGTCATTGGAGTCCAGATAATGCTGTGGATAGCCTTGGATGTTAGACATGCCTACTCCATTATGATGAACGGTTGGCTATGAGTCAAATACATACCTTCTTCCTTAAGCTGCTTATGTTAGGTATTTTGTCACAGCAACAAGAAAAGTAAATAACAGTCTAATTAGTCCAGAATGGACAAATTTTTTGAAGCCATTGAGAGGACACTTGTATATTATAAAGGTTATAAAGTTAGAATTTGTTTTTGATGACAGTTGAAACTGCTGTTTTGAGAATAGTAGTTGAAAATATAAAAAGGCATTCTAGTTACTTTGAGAGATACTAGAGATGTGAGGGAAGGACAGTGACTGACGTCCTATATCTTTAGGGAGACTAATTCTTGAGCCCATGCTGGCCACATGTTTAGGATGAAAGAGGTCTAATGAGCACTTGAAGAGTTAAAGAAGGCAATATAAAGAATAGCAATATAAGCATAACATAATTACTAAAGAATTGTAGCTGCACTAGAACAAGCTAAACCTGGTCCATGTGTTATTTATTCATCAGTAACCCCCATCCCCACTGTCTGGGAAATATACTCATGTCCCTAGTAGCTTTAAGTAACTTAAGATTAAATAAATGAGCTTCAAGAAATGGAATGAAATAACTCAGGCCCATGTACTCTGACAATGAAAAGGAGATTATCTAGTCATCATCATGTCAGATAATTAGTGACTGCATAATTAAGTAGTATGTGTGAAAACACATGCAGGGAGAAAAGTGGTAGTTATCAGTCCTCTTATTCCCAACAAAGCAACCAGGTATGTGTGATGGCTTATCCCAAAGATCGCTTTAAGGAAGAACGAGTAAGAAACACATGAGCAAAGGAAAATGAAAACTTTCTACTATATACAAATTTAAGTAAAACTCTGAAGGATATTCATACTTTTCATTGGCACATTGGCACTTTTTTTTTCTTCATATTATAATCATGTATACATGCAATATGCATCTGTCAAAACTCAAAAAATATATACCTGTAAAGGAGCTCTAATATAAACAATTGTGTTTGGGTGATGGTGATAACATAAGTACATACTCATCAACTATAACAAGTATACTATTTTTAGTATAAAATGTTGGGAATTGAAAAGAGTATGTAGGTAGCAGATGTACAGGATGCTTTCCACTGTCTATTCAATTTTACTAGGTGCCTACAAAATGTTCACCTTGACATTCATCCATGTAGCACCTACCCTGCAAAAGAAGTTCATACGTGCCATTGAAAATTTGACCAAGAAAGAAGTAGGAAGTAGACAGACACCTAGAGTCTCACCATATTCAAAGCCTGGTACTACTCCTTCTGCTTGCTAACTTTTATGAGCCTCCCAACAATCTGTGAATGAAATAGTCCTTACTGTCTCTTAGTAATTTTTAACAGATAAGTCAGTCAAGTGTCATAAAACTATAGTCTCAGAATCACTTCAATTAAACCCAATAGCACTATACTCTCAACTTTCAGCTCCATGATGATTAGTTTTTATGAATTTGACACAAACTAGAGTTATCTGGAGAGAATCAATCCCAACTGAGAAATTGCCTCTGTCAAATAGGGGTTATGGGAAAGTCTGCAGAGAATTTTTTTGATTGATGATTAATAGGGGTGGGTTTAATTCATTGTAAGTGGAGCCCTTTTGGGCACTTGATCTTTAGATATATGAAAGCCGACTGAGCAAGCCATAGGAAGAAAATCACAAAGTAGCATTTTCCCCATGGTTCCTGCCTCTGTTTCTGCTTGGGTACCAACCCTAGCTTCCATCAATGATGATCTTCCATCCAGATGTATAACCCAAATAAACCTTTGTCTCTTCAAATTGTTTCCCATCATGATGTTTATCACAGCAACAGAAGACAAACTAGGACAAATCTCAGCCCCCAACTTTGCTCACTGACTTCCTCCAATCATTTATTTCCAGCCTCAGATCATTCCACTCTGTGGTAAAATACCAATTTGTAAGGACTCATCTCCAATATCATGCAACTCAATTTATGTCTCAAGAAATCATAAGAATGACTCCTAGTTTCCCCTGTCAAAAACTTCCTACTTTTGAAGTTCTTCTGTTCTAGATGACAAGAGTCCAACAGAATAGCCCCTTAATCTAGATGGCACTTAGAGCCAGCTGAAATTTTGACTTGCCACAGCAAGTGTGCCTAATAAGGAAATATTACACACACACACACACACACACACACACACACACACAAGGGTGTTAAATAACTCTCAGGGTGTTAACTAACTCTCTGTTCTTTAAGAGACACGGGGGGGGGGGCAAGATGACAGGGTTACATGATCCTCCAAAAGGAGTTATTTTTCTTGTCAGCTAGTCTTACATTTCAGCTCCCATTCATCTTACAGAGGATGAAGTACTAGCGAGCATTTTTTAACACTTTTATATGGACGACATGATGCTCAGAGTTTGACATACAGGGAAGCATCTAATTGTCACCAGCGTATCATGAGTTTAGTATTTGTACTGTTCCATGAGACTGAGGCCCTAAGGACTTTGAAAACCTTTCCTCACTCACATAGCCAGTATTTAAAAAAGCAAAACTTCTACTCTCAGGTTTCTCAATTTCTAAGCCCAGATATTTAATTACGGTGAGATAACTTACTAATATATCAATCCCATATTGTAAGTTGCATTGTCTTCATTAAACCTTTGAGAATGTTGAAATTTTTAATAATTTGAGGCATCTGTGATTTGATGATAGTTCATGTTACAAATCAGAATGAGTTAATGTTAGGATACAAACAGGTGTCTATTTCTAACGTTCATACAAATACTTGAGCTTCTTCTCTGTTTTGATCACGTTTCCTAAATGTTGAGGATGGATGCTTGTTGGAGTGCACAACAGACTTTCTGGAAAAAGCAAGTTAACTGTTTTGGTGAATCCTGAGTTTGTATTGGTCAGTATAATCCTCTAGCATGTGCTTGAACTGACCAAGTTCAACAGATCTGGGATGGAGGAGAGTGAGGGTAATTTCTGTGGTCAAAGAAATCTGGGCCCAGGGAGGCAATGGCACTCTGCTTGCTTGTGATCATAAGGACCTGAGTTTAATCTCTAGCATTCACACAAAAGCCAAGTGAGTTTCATATGGTTTTATAAAGATTTTCATAAGGATTGAGCAGGTTGTATTTATATATTTGGAGTACAAACACACACACACACACACACACACACACACACACACACAAAACACACACACCACAACCACCTCCAGCACCACCACTACCACCAACAACAATGATTTAAAAAAAATGAAGCCATAAATTTTAAAGACAGTAATGAAAGTGTGTGAAAGCAATTAGAAAAAGAAAACAAAAATGAAAAATTATTATAATATAATCTTAAAAGATAAAAACAAATATTTTTAAAAGCCATTTCTAGTGTGCAAATTAATCTTTATTTGCCTAAAATAATTGTCATTTCCTAGTAATTTCCATTACTGCCTCTGAGTGCTAACCTAGGCCTGAAAGCTTCTAGCATGTGTACATTCTAATCTATGCCTAGAATATTTTCAGACTCTGAGACTTACTGCTGAATATACTTACTCTTTCTAGTTCTTTTTGAACTCTGTATGTCAGGTAGTTATAACCTCAATGTTGTGAACACAGAAGACCAGCTAGTCTAGCCAAATGTGTAAGTTCTAAGTTCTGTTAAAAACCATGTCTCAGAAAATACTGCACATGCACATACATGCAGCCCACATGAACAAACACAAAAGCAAACTAGCAAATCTGGAAAAGATTGAATAAAACCAAATAGATTTCTCTGGAAAAGACTTTTGAAGTTGCTAAGATGCCAATTTTTTTGAGAAGTTCCAAGAAATTAATGTTAAATGTAGCATCAAATGTTATTCATCCATACAACTTTGTTTTCCTGATGGAATATGAGACTACCAAACTCTTGTTCCATATTGCTATCCAAGTTGTACCAATCTAGACACTAGACTGAACACAAAGCCTTTTACCACCCAAGATCTACCCATTAAAGTGTAATAACTGTTCATGCCCAGCTGAATCTTTGGGCCTTGATCATATTTTCTATACAATGAGGAGTTCTGATATACTTATTTCTGAGGGCCTGATCTTCTGGTATCACTATGAGAAAAAACACTTCCAGAGTATATACAATGTAGCATTATTCTGGCCATTCAATTACTAAAAGTCATTTAGATTCCTTTGAGTTAATGATGGGCTCATTAAGCCTCGGACCTCTGCTTCTTTCTCCAGCATCTTTTTTGCCACTAAATACTATTTAGTATTTTATCTTTTAATTATGCTTTCTCACCCCTTCCTGCCCTAACATATTATCTGCCAGATACACCCCCCCCACATCAAGATAATTTTCCCTCAATATTTCTTCAGCCTACAACCAGAATAGATCCATTGAGTCTAGGACAGACTCTTTTTTTGTAATACATCTTCACCTAAGTCTTTACTTACCAAATTATTCTTTACTGAATTATACATTATTGTTTATTTAATTGACAACCTGTCTTTCCAAATATACTGTGCACCTGTTGTTTTGTGACACTCTGACTATTTGACCTAAAATTTAATCTCTCACATTTGATTCAATAATGATTAATTAAACAATCATTATTAATTTGATTCATCATAGTAAGCTAATATCAGATATCATGGTTCTATAATATTTTTCTTTATCATTTTTATTTCTATCATCACACATTATTATGCATAATAATGTTTTATTATAACATCTTCATACATATATATCTTCAGCATATCCATTCATTCCCATTACCCTCCTTTGCTCCCTTTCCCACTGACCCTCTTCTTCTTTCCAAATAGTCTTCTTTTTATCTTCCAATTTTGGTATTATTATTTTTGTATGATCTATTACATTGGTGTTTCCTAAAAAAAATACTGGGTGAGAGGTTATATATAAGACAGGTACCTTACCAGTGTCTATACCATGGAAGAAAATGCTACTTCTTTCCCCAGAAAACATTAACTTTCTATAGACCAGTGGTTCTCAGTATGTGTGCTGCAATCCATTTGGGGACACATGTCAGATAGTAAACATATCAGATATTTACATTACCATTTATAACAGTAGCAAAATTACAATTATGATGTAGCATTGATATAATATTATGGTTAGGTGTCACCACCACCACATGTGAAACTGTATTAAAGGGTCAAAGCCTTAGAAAGGTTGAGAACAACTATGCCTGTAGTATACTATAATGTCTATAATATAGAAACTTGGTCATGGAAGCAGAAAGCCTCAGCTCTTTAGTTACCATTGTCTGTCTATATGTCTTTAAGAGGCTCCATGCCTGCTACCCAATGGAATGATACGGACATGTCTTATCTCATGTAGGTCGTGTGACCAGGATCATAGCTGTTATGTGAAAAAGAATATTCTAGAGTCAGTACTTTATCTTACTTTACTCCTTTATCAGGCTCTTGGATTCCTTCTGCTCCAACTTCCCCAACATTCTTTGAGTCTTGAAGGGATAAAAATAATACTGTTTAGGATTGAGTATTCAAAAGTTCTTATCTTCAGAACTTTGATCAATCGTGTCCTTATCACTTCACCTTAGCTTTGAAGACTTCCCCTCTGCCCAGCCTCAGGAAAATTCTGCACACTTAGTCTTTGCATTGTTTTTTGATGCTGCCTTCAGTTCTGCAAAACTCCCAGGAGCTCAAAGATTCAAAACCGTTCACTTGTAAACCTTCCACACCTTCCTGGAAGGCTCTGTTAAACCTAGTGTAAAGCACCCCAAATAATAGCAGAAACAAATATAGAATTATTTTGAACTTTTTCATGAATGAAAAAGTTATATAAATTAGGTAATCTAAAAAGACAGGTTAGTTGTTATTTGGAGTTATTTTGTTTATTAGGTTTTTGTTTGCTTGCTTGCTTTCTTGATTTTGTTGTTTTGTTTTCCAGGCTAGGAGTAAAGCCCCTAGTTTCTTGTAAGCAGGGCAAGTGTTCCACCAGTGAGCCCTTGTTGATTTTTCATTTGCTCATGACATGGTGTCACTAGGTATCTAAAGATGGTTTTGAACTCATTACTCTCCTGCTTCTGCCTGTGAAATACAGAAATATTCATAATATGCCACCTATCTGATTCATTTGGAGTAAGTTATATAACATAAATAATAAAAGTTACTCCAAGTAATTATCATACATTAATCCCTATATCATTAATGACCAAAAGAAGTTGTGGCAATCTGAATTCCTAGGCTGAACTCAGACCCACTAACAATCCTTGAAGAAGGGCTCCCAGTGATCTAGAACCTGCATTTTCATAAACTCTCTGGGCATGCTAATGAATCAGGAAATTCAAGTTTTCTTATCTTTTTAATCGTTTGCTTTGGACATATGCTGCCAGTTAATTAAATATCAACTCGGATTTAGGCATCTCACTTTGAAATTTTAAAAACTAGTTATCATATAAAAGAAACTTTGCAGACGAAACTTGAGCTAAGTAAACATACTGTTTTAACAAAATCGAAGTGGTTGGTTAATACAAGTTGGTTAACACAAACTAGAGCAGTTAAAATTTTTATTAGAACTTAGATTCAGATATTTCAATTTTTCTGGGTGTCTTAACTTTCAACTTGTTTGGAGAAACTTGGCTTACAAGATAAGATGAGAGTAAGAGTGAGCATAAAATGATTGTGGAAATAGGCACCAGGCACCAGGATAACTGTTGAATCAAAACCTGGGTTCCTGTGCCTCAGCCAGGCTTCATCTTCTACACACACACACACACACACACACACACACACACACACACACACACA
>JANHMN010000004.1:77321852-77337638 GCA_030674055.1 Rhabdomys pumilio | reverse complement strand
ACACACACACACACACACACACACACACACACACACACACACACACACACACAAACACAAACAAAACCTAAGATATTGTAATGATATCTCCTATGTTTAGAAAGTTTTTGTTATTTCCTTTCTTGTTGTTAATGTACATAGACTGAAACAGGTATAAATATTCTGCTTCGTGACTTGAATAGTATCCTTCACAAAATGATACCAAAGAATCACACTAGTCTCTCTCCACCCCACACACCAGCTACACATAACCATGGGTCATGAACCTGACAGATGACACACTTCCATGTGTGTCATATAGAACATCTCAGTCTTCCTTCCCTTCATTTTACTTTTGATCAAACCAATCTTATCATTTAAGACTCATGACCACTGTAAATTTCTCTGAAAATCATTCTCCTACTTTTCGGAACTGAAAGCCCCTGTTGTACCTTGGATCAGATATCTGTTGAATTGTTTATTTGCCTTCCCCCTCTGTTGGGCTCTGAGTTCTTTTTTTTTTCTAATCAAGACTGTTAACATGTTCATTGTATGAACATGTATTGAAGGGGTGTGTGGCAAAGTCTGAGTGCTAGAAACTCCTTGCATGGCTAAGATCTGTGATCCTGAATAGAACTACTCAGTTGTCAGGGCAACAGCTTGTGCTGACATTGTTCTAAACTATCTCCAGACCATTTGTCCTCCTTGTCACTGAGCTGATAGCAATTGTGAAAGTGATGAATAGCAGACCAATTATGAACAATAGGAAACATCAGTTATAACTCCAGGGAGAAGACATAGCCATATCAGTAGCCTCATCCATCTAACTGTGAGTCATCTTCCCAAGGCATCTTGCCCTGTGACCTTGAACTGCCAAAGGATTCTTAGTTTTGGACAGATCTAAGTTCCTTCTCTCAGACTGTCTTCTACAACTGTAGGCGTTGTTCCTGGCTCACTCAGTCCTAGAAAGGGAACATGGGATGGAACACATATATTTTTCCTAAGTGAAGCCACTAACCAAAGATCTCAGCCCCACCCAACAGACAAGATCGGTCTTCTAAAACTTGCTATTCTCTGACAGATAGTAATGTCTCTCCTTTGTGGTAAGAACATCTGGAGATTAGAGATGGGTGGAAAGGCTAATACCGTAGAGTTTACTTGGCTAAGTGTTAGCAGAAATTAATGGCATTTCTTTTCTCCTGTGACCACTGGTATCCTCTTTTTCCAGTACTGGAGAAAGCATCCAACAGAATAAGTCTCCTTTGATGGAAGATATTCTATCGTTGAGACTATAAGTGTGTAACTGAAGGAGAAAAATTCAGAGCACAGGACGATGTATGATTACTCCAGACCCATACTGAGCCTACTTAGGCATTTAAAAGGAAAGTGTGAATTTAGTTAAGAAATTTGTTTATGAATGAGTAATTTCTATTTTGTTGTTGTTGTTTTTGTTATTTCTGAGCCTGAAAATAGGGTATCCCACATGGGCGGCAAGTGCTCTACAACTGAGTCACAGCTCAGGCATTTAATGAAGGAGGTCTTAATCAGATTCATTACAAACATATTTCAATCCAGGTAATTAGCAAAGTCCCTATCATTT
The DNA here is from genome assembly GCA_030674055.1 of Rhabdomys pumilio. Taxonomy (NCBI): domain Eukaryota; kingdom Metazoa; phylum Chordata; class Mammalia; order Rodentia; family Muridae; genus Rhabdomys; species Rhabdomys pumilio. The sequence goes on along the minus strand of JANHMN010000004.1, from coordinate 77,336,059 downwards.
AACCCAGAATGAGTTAACATTGTACACTCTTGGTAGACAGCAGGATATGGAAGTCAAGAATATGATCATTGGAACAAGACTCTTGGTTACTAATACAAGTAACTTCAATTCCATACATGTTGAAGTACATTGATGGTTGAACATTAAAATGAGTGTATTAATCTCTAACTCCATAATGACTATTGTATCATTTTTAAATGCCTTAAAATAATGCTAAACCTATATTCTTTCTTCACATAGACATGTATTTGATAATTTAATTAACTACTGCCTAAGTCTTGAGTAGGAATAGTCAATAGCACAAATATCCATGAATCGAACAATAAGAAAGCAGGTAGACACATTTTTAACAGATAAAGCAATTCTAGACATACCTGTGTTTATCTAGGATTATCTATTATTGTGTTCGATATTTTCTATTGGAAATTATGTCAGTGGAACCAACTTTCAGAGCTACTACCTTTGCCTTTAGAAAAGAATGAGTTTCTTGTCTCTGTGAGCTGACTATTCATTTGTTGGTTAAAATCAGCGAATGTCATGAAGGTAAAGCAATTGCTATTTATTACACTTTGCACTCTATGCTTTAGTCAGAGGCAAAAGCTGAAGATGACAAGAGGGCAAAAACAAATAATAAAAGGGGGGATATGAAGAATGTAAAGAACGAGGAGCAAAGCCGCAACTGATTTACATCAAGTATTTAATATATAAGGAATTTGCTAAATGCCTCCCAACATAATCTTATTTAGTCTAACAACTCTGTGAGTTAAATACCATTATCATAGCATCCCATTTAGATTCTGGGGAGTAAAATTATATGCCCACAGTATGCGGTGAAACAGAACTCTAATGTATATCTGATTTGTGTGCTGCCTTTTTTTCAGGCCCAATATAATATGTAGGAACCCTGTGAAGAGGGGCCCCTTTCTTACCCTCACCTTACCGAAGAGATGAGACCATGGAACTTTAACATATTGTCACCAATGGAATGCAATCCAACATGAAAGAAAGAAGTCAGAAAGCAAACTTAGCTTTATTTGACTTAAAAACCACGATGCTTTCACTGACATATTACTAACCTTCCTAAAAGTCTCAAGATGCCAGTGTTAAGTGTGTCTACCTGAGACATAGCCAACACCATGCTGAATATATTAAAAATATGACAACAATCCTATCTCTATTTACACTGTTGTGTCTATCGCAATAGACATTTGCCTCCAGTTCCATTCAAATTAAGTACAGATAGATTTGAGAAACAACAACCAGGAAAGGACTGGGTGAGGAGTAAGCATTGCTAATAATACAAAGTCCTCAATGCCACATTAACAACTGTGCTTCCATCACTGCTGTTCCACAGAATTTTTAAGAGATAAAATTATGAAAAAAGAAATAGTTGAATTAGAGCAAGCATCCATATTGGCATTTTATCTGATATTTTAGGAGAACCAGTATTTCTGTTTGGTATTGTCAAGAGAAAGAAGTCAAATTAAAGTAAGCAAAAGTTGAAACAACAACTCAAAGCTATTCTGATAGTAGGTGAATGCCCTCTGAAAAGAGTGAAGAGGAATTGGGGTTGAAGACATCGAAGGTCTCTCATGAGTTGTTTTTGTTTGTTGTGTTTTTGGGATTTTTGTTTGTTTGTTTTGGGGAGTTGTTGTTGTTGTTGTTGTTTATATAAAATTGTCAGTTAGATGGTGGAACAGACCTTACCTTTTAATAGACCAAGAAGTACTAAGATAAGAGAATAAAGGGAAGGTAAGGAAAATGATAGTGACAGGACGGAATCTAGAATCTAATAAAGGGTACTTGAGGGTAAAAATGTTTGTCTGTGCCAAAGTACAGAGGAAGAATCCAGTGATGACAGAGTTGCTGGAAGTTTACATATCTGGTCAAAAATAAAAACACACAAGCCAGGATTATAAGCTAACAGGTGTTGAGATGCTGGTATATGTTTTTTTTCTCTTAAGCTTCAGTTTTCTTCAGTTACTTAAAAGTTATGTTTTCAATAATTACTGAGTTTGTGGTCACAAAGATGATAGTTATTATGACTCTGGACAAATCAAAATTTAAAAGAAAGATTTATCCTTAATGCTAAATGGCATTGACAAAGTCTGTGTGCTTTAACTAGAGTCTTCATAAGTAGAATATAAAATATTAAGAAGGATTTAGAAGCTGAATAACTTCTTTTGGGGACTAATACGGAGTACTGGCAGACTATGTCTGCTGTGATTTCAATAATGGCTCCCAAATTAATGTTGAAAATTAATCCTCAATGGAATCATGTTAAGAAATATATCATGCTGAGCAGAGTGGATTGTACCTGTTAAATCGAGCAACAAAGAGGATGAGGCAGGAAAATCATGAGTTTGAAGCCATCCTGGTCTACAAAATGAAATCACATCTTTGTGGCAACAAAGAGTCATAGCCTTTGGCAGGTAATTAACATATGAAGCTACTGCCATTGTGAGTGGAGTTTTCCTGTTTTATAACGAAGCTTGGGGTGAAAGGAACTTTCTTCTGCTCCAGATACCACAAGGATTCCCTCCAGACCAGAATGCCAACCATCATGGTTATCACCTTGGAAGCAGACAATAACCCTCTGGAGGCACCAATCCTGCTATCAGCTTGTTCTTAGATTTTCTACCTTGTAGAACCACTTAAAAAAACTGAGGTTTTGTTCTCCATAAATTACCCAATCTCAAGTAATTTAGTGTAGCTGCACAAGTAGCCTGAGGCGAGTCCAAAGGAAGAATTGGACTTGTGTAATCAAAAACTACTAAACTGCTGAAAGACCATGGATGAATATCAACCCCACACCACAAAAGTAAAGATGTGACCTAAGATAGGTCACACATCTGAAACACTATCCATTAGAAGCAGGAGAGAGAACTAAGTTGTTGACCTACATGTCAAGTTTGCTACTAAGTATCGTCCATCCGTTATTAGCTACTCTGGAAGACAATTCTAAAAGACAGGTATTACTAAACTCATTTTACTAATGATGAAACAAAAGTTTAAATGTGCACATCTAAACATAAAATTACACAGATATTTTGTGGCAAACATTATATTTGAACCTTCATTTTCCTGATTTAACATACAAGCTCTATTAGATCAATAGCTAAAATATGGCCGGTAGAATACTGATGGGTTGATTAAAAAACAGCAAGGACAGTAAATGTTCTTTTTCTTGTTTGCTTTTTAGACATATGGTCTTACTGTGTAGCTTTGACTATCCTGGAACTCTCTTTGTAGGCCAGGCTGGCCTTGTCCTGGAATTATCTTTGTAGGCCAGACTGGCCTGGAAGTCACAGAGATCCACCTGCCTCTGCCTTTCACGTGCTGGGATTAAACGTGTTTGCCACTACACCTGACTAAGGACAGGAAATGTATAGGAACACATTTTTGAATTAACATAAAAGTGGTGACCCTGATAGTAAGGGGAAAAGACTACTTGGACATCATTGAACAAGCCATTACTGGTGATATTCAGTCATAACTTCCTGCAGGGAAGGATAATAAGGAATAAGGCAATAGAAATGAATTGGTCTGGATGCCTAGGTAATTCTGTTCTTCTCTTTACCATAGATACTTTTGTGGTCATAAAATAATATATGAAAACACAGAGGTGGAAAGGACTAAAAGGGAGAAGAGAAAGGTTGACATACAAGATAAGTAAGTGTAAGCTTGTTTTTACTTAGCATTTATTACATGTCATGCATAAGACTCAGCATGTTATTTATTATTCAACTCATTTAATGCAGTAACCTCAGAAATTAGTAATCACCATGAAGCTCACAACACATCTGACAGAAGTAGGGCTCAGAGTACCTTCCCAAAATCACACAGGAGAGAGGGAATGACAGGGCTTGAGGACAGATTCACCATGATCGACATGAGAATCTTAACTATACAGAAAGCTCAACTTCCTCTTCTGTTGAGTTGAATAGACATGGAGGAAGGCCAATACTGGCATTAATAGGTTCCCTAAAACAAACATACTAACAGTAAAAGTAAAAACAATTACAAATAATGTGGTCAACCCCATAGACCTACTATGGATTTACTAAAAACACAAGGTCAGAAGATGTTCAGTAGCACAGTGGGATGGAAATTAAACTAATCCAGGCCATGAAGATTTCTAAAGGACAAATAACTGAGTTTAATCATGAAAACATAAGTTTTGTCATATTGAGAAATGGGGGAGAGGGAAAGAGAAAGACAGAGCTACTGAGAGAGCTATAGATTAGAAGAGTCCCTCTTGAAAAAAAGCCAACCAGAACATTTTGATTTTTGATTTGATTTGAAGAAATAATCTGGAAACAAAAATAAAAGACGATCTGTTAACCCCAGAGAACACCAGAAGCTGGTGATGTAAAAGAATTACTGTTAATTGGAGAAACTTGGTAGTGATGTTAAGATGGTTTTATGTTTATCATTTAGAGATGTGGGCTTTAAAATTTACATAAAACATTACTTAATGTTTGAGGTGGGTCTTTTTTGGTAAAACAGATGAAAAGTCTGGTAAGGTCAGCTTGGGATGAGATGGTCATTGAATTAGTTCAGTAATGAGTACGTGGAAGACCACTGTGTCATTATGTTTATATTTATTATGATTTTCTAAACAAAATCAATTTTACAGTGACAGAGGATTCTGGGAATTTGACAATGTTCCATTGAATGTTATAATGTACAGGCAAAATTGAACAAGAACAAAATCTCATGGTGTAAAGAAAAGTTACATTCCTCATGTTCTTCCACTCAGCTCAGGGTATAATTTATAGCCTGAAACCCTTTGCTCAGAGATGCCAGCTATCCCTCAATTGTTGAACAGAAAGGTCCTATGTAGAATGGCCATTTGTATAACTGGTGACTTCAAGTATATATGCCTGACACATTTTGAGGCACATCTGGAGTGAATTTTTTTTCTTCCTCTTAGGCTAGAGACAAATCATAGAGAATGTTGAATTGTTTTTTAATTCTCTATGGGTCCTTAACATCACTGTTAACTCAAATTGTCTAATGACCCAAGAAGAGACCTCTGGTGAACAAGGCTAAGTGCCAGTAGAAATGGTGCCTGATATTTCCTCTGTTCTAGCAGTTCACATTTATGTGGATGGGCTAGTGTTTTCATGACATCCTCAGATAAATGATGGTTCTGTGATGAATGAGTTGCTATAGAGGAGCTGGAAAGGTGACTCTTGTTCAGGCCCTGGTCTGGACCTCAAGGAACGGTTGTCTATATGATTTTTGCCTATGTATCCTTTGGTATAAAATGAAAATAAATATGTAACACTACTGGGATAATTGGTGTAGTTTACGTAGTGAAAGTACATTGTAGACATACCACTGCAGATTGGTGAACTTTCTTTACTCTTCATTCATCTGTTCTCATTAAAATATATTAATTGAGTTTCTACTATGTATCATTCACTATACCGTATAAAAGCTACTCACATAATAAAGTTGGTCCAGTCTATGACCTCATAAAATCATCTCCTGAATGTATAGGAACATATTTTAATTCAACGGCAAGAACAGTGGCTTTGTTTGAGAGAAGAGAATTCACAGAGTGCACTGAGGGAAAGGAACATACAAAAACTGGACATGGTCAAACACACGCTCCAAGCCTTTAACAATATGTGGTAGAAAAGAATTTTTTAAAACACAGATGTCAGGTGTTGTAGCACTGCCTTTAATGCTAGCACCTGGAAGGCAGAAGCGGGTGGATCTCTCTGAATTCAAGATCAGCCTGATCTATATAATGAGTTATGAACCAGCTGAGTCCACCCTACTGAGATCTAATATAAATAAATAACAACAACAAAAAAACAACAACAAAACTAAGGATTGGGAGATGGCTGAGTGAAGAAAAGTGCATGCTAAAGCAGAAAACAAAAACCTGAGTTCAAATCTCCAGGACCCAGGTACAAGCCAGGAACTGTTGTTCATGACAGTAACTTCAGCACTGGAGGGTGAAGATGGATCACAGGAGCTCACTGGTGAGCCAACCCAGACACTTCAGGTCAAGTGAGAGAATTTGTCTCATAAAAATAACTGACAGATGAAACCACTGGATACCCAGCATTCTCCTCTAGTCACTTCATGCACTGCCTGTATGTATGCACTTATGTATGGATGTGTGTACACCCCTCTCCAGAGATGGGGAGAAGAGAGAACTATATGTCTATAGAATTCCCTCTGTTCCTGAATTCACCTTTTCTTTCTTTCCCTTTGTTTCTTTCTTTGTTTCTTTCTTTCTTCCTCCCTTCTTTCCTTCCTTTCTTTCTTTCCTTCCTTCCCTTTTCCTTTCTTTCTTTTTATTATTTATTTATTCCTTCTCTTCTTTCTTTCTTCTCTCTTCTTCCTTTCTTTCTTATGTTTTGTCTTTATTTCTCAAAAGCATTGTTGTGATCATAAATAATACCATATAGAGGAAGAGATGCAGACAGCTGTGAAACAATCAAATATAAACAATTAAAACCAGAGCTGAGAGCTGTGATAACTGCTATAGAAGAACAAGAAAGGCACTCAAGAGCATAAGTGAAGAAGCAGGAGGGAGGATTCATCACTCATAAAGCCTAGGCCAGCCGATGAGTGAACATCAGTCTGCTATGAAGAGAGTGAGTGGAGAAGACAGGCATACATATCACCATAGGAATGGCACATGCAGAATCTTTTGTCAGAAAAAAAAAGCAACTTGTTTTAAGAAAACAGAAGCATAATCACTGTGACTGGAGGAGATAATGAGGCAACAGGGATAAATGGGTGTTAGAAACGAATATCTAGCCTCATGACCCTTCGTGGGTCACAATGATGACTTTGTTCTTGATCCTAAAAACAACTGAAGAACAATTGATAAATAAATTAAGAATCTAATCTGGAAAACTATGTGACAGATTTACTGCTGAAATTAACAGTTTGACTCCGTGCAAAGGGGCGACAGGATCATTGATGGCTAGCAGAAGACAGTAGAACAAGGAAGATTTGGATCAGGAGAGATAAAAATGAACGCATTTGGGAAGCTCTTAAGAAGACAATCTACAGGATCCGTTGGTGTGCTGGAGGCTGGATAGGGATACAGAAGCTAAAAGGAAACAATGTGAATGGCAGGTGTTGCCATGGCTTCAGGATAATAAAAGCTAAGATGGAGAGAACCACCAGAAGATAGACAAGGCCTCTCACAGGCGATGAAGCACAGGGGTCTGCCAGGGATATGAATGGGAGAAGCCGAATGACTGGAGTGAGCCAGGATGAAGGATAATGAAAGGATGCAGGCAGACACTGTCCAGTTTTCCAGAAGCTGGCCACTAAGTAGAAACGAGATTATAGCTGGAAACAGTAAGCAGAATGAAGTGATAATGTCTTTAGTACATGTTTAGGCAACTGTTTGTTACACTCTGTTGTAAAAGCTGTAAGGAAAGAGCCAGCCTAGTAAGTGGTCAGGTGCTGATGACAAATCCTAGCTCTACTAGCTAGGATCAAGGGATTAAACTTCTCACTGCTTTTATTTTCACATTGAGAAAAGGAAGGTAATGATGCTATGTGCATGTGAAGTTGATGAGAGGGTTCAGTGAACTAAGTAATCCAGTGTTTTAGCTGGGCTCCTGGCACTGCTACAATGCTTAGCAAATGCTTGTTATTGTTAAAGTACAGGGAAGGGGTGCCCTGTTGTTCTACTTATTACATTTAATAATGGAATCTGATGCCTCATCAAATTGCTCTACTTCTATGACATGCAAAAACATTTGCATTTGCTAAGGCTTTGTGTCCCATATGTTTTTCTGAATCTGGTAGTTTTCTACTCCTGTGAAACGGCTTCGTTTTCCAGTTTTGTAAGTAGGCAAGCCAAGCACTAAGTTCCTCTTTTGTAATTGACCGTGTGTGTGTTGAGTAATATTCGGATTATTCCCCTCCTTTTCTTTGATCTTCCTTGCTGCCAAGGATTGCCTGACAGGCTGACTCCTGGCCAGCTCACCTCCTTCTCAGAATCTGAGATGGAGAAGAAGTGGCCCATAATAGCAGAGAAGATTTAAGCTAGATTGTAAGAAACATTTGAGTTTCTTAATCCATAAACAGAGAATTCTTTATATGAATTTTAAAATGGCAAAGACATATGAAGCAAAGTTTTGGTCAAAGAATGTAAAGAATAGTGTTAGAATGAACCTGGGGGAAGCTCATGGGAAGACATAATCTCAGTTCTTAGACAAAGAGAATCGGTTCAAAATGGCCATGAAGCTACATTCTTATTGAATATTTATTCCATTTATTCCATATTGCTCCAGTGATTCTAGGCTTTTTTGAGATAACTGAGACCCAGAACTCTATACTTGAATACACATATACATCTCTCTGATTCATAATCTGTTTATCCACTTTTTCATATTATTTACCAAAATGCTTAGTTTTTCTGTTCCTTGTGCATATGCTGGTAGAAATGAAGCTACCAGATGATGAAAATATGTTTCACCACTGCTTTCTGATGTATTTGAAGGGATCCAAACAGTACCTGATCTCTTTGTCAACATTTAGTAAAATTACTTGAACTGTATTCCACTCTCCTCAAACATCACAAAAAAAAAAAAAAAAAGACTTCTTCTATAGTTCTTCCAACAGATTCTCTTATTTGACTGTTCTAACATTTGAGTGAAGAACAGTCAGGGAAGTTGCTGATGCCATGAATCTCTTTCATAGGAAAACAATAATAAAAAATGCATAATTCTGGGCTAGGGAGATAGCTCAGCTGGTAAAGTGCTTGCCTTGCAAGCAGGAAGACACAAGTTTGATCCCTGGAATCCATGTAAAAAAATCCAGGCATGATGATGTGCTTATAATCCCAGATCTGGGAAGGCAGAAACAGAAAAAGATGCCTGGGGCTTGCTCTCCAGCCAGCCTAGCATAATTGTAGGGTCCAAGACCATTGAGAGATCCTTCTGTCAGAAGCAAAGGGATGACACTGAAGATTATTCTCTGACCTCTACATGGACATAAACACACTCATGTACACATACCTCCACAGATACATGCAGTCTCATATATGTTAAAAAATACATAAAACACACACACACACACACACACACACACACACACACACACACAATGTTGAATGAATTTTCTGAGGATAATATCCCTTATCCCTTAATACATCATTCCAACTTACCCACAACTCAGCTTTCTACACAACCCTTTTATTGTATTCCCATTTTCAGTTGACAGTTTTCCACATTTTTTATAGCAAAGTTTAGTCATTTTCACGTCCCCATATTCCCCTCCGTTCTCTCTGCACTGAGATCCTTCTTATCAACAAGTCCTCCTCCTCTCTCCTGAGCCCCTTTCACCTACTTCAAGAGTGGTTTATTAAATATTTAAGTTCTAGACTCAAGAATTTTGCCTTTAAATTCTTAACTTTCTTCTTAATTTCTGTTTTTTTAAGGTTTAGGTAGGTATGTATGCCTATGTGTGGGTGGGCACATGTGAGTTCAGATGCCTGTGGAGTCTTCAAAAAGTGTTCAGACCCAGTGGAGCTGGAATTATCGGCATTTGTAAGGCAATCAATGAGGGTGCTAGGGACCAAACTCAGATCCTTTGTTAGAGCAGCACACACCTTAAAACGACGGAGCTCTCTCTCCAGCCCAAATCTTTAATTTTCAATTAGCCACTTGGGTTTAAATTCTCACCCTCCAATTCAATAGCTGTATGATCACAGAAAATTTATTTAGCTCTGAATCTTAGGTATTTTTATTTTCAACTTGTGAAATTAGCATAATAGCACATTCTTCAAATGTGCTAAAGGAGAAAAAGAGTAAGGAAGCATGCTAATATTCATGACAGTTTTTTTTAAAATACTAGACACCCATTTAAAGTTAATTATTTTCAATATTTCTTTTTTTCTGTTCGACATTTGTTGAATAATGTTTTATTACATTTGTGTGTGTGTTTCTCTCTGTGTGTGTATGTGTGTGTGTATGTGTGTGATTGGGTACACATTTACAACATCACATGTGTGACTGTGTGGAGGTCAGAAGACAACTTGATAGAGTCAGCTCTCTCGTTTCATCCTGTGGGTCCCAGGCATTAACCTCAGGTTATCAGGATGAATGACAAGTGCCTCTACCTACTGATTCATTCACACATCTTCTCACCTTCTCTTCCATTGTCTTTTTGTATAGACAGTGGTTTTGTAAATATTTGTTATTAAGGAATAGAGGGAGGTGTTTTAGGAATTATTCACTATAGGGTTTTCTGTGGTTTCTACTTAACTCTGTCACTGTAGCAGGAAATCAACCACAGATATAAATATATTAATATAATTTTGTTTGCAAAGTCAGGCAACAGGTTGGATTGGCACAGGGGAGGGACATTATCTTCCATTACTGGTCCAGACCAGGTTTGGCATAATATATACTTTAGTGTAGGCTTCTCTGGTCTTAAATATTCTTATCTCCTAAATAGGAGTAATACTAGTATTTCCCTAATAAGTTGCTAGATGGTTAAATAAGATTAAAAAGCTGGGTACCTCAAAGTGCTATGCAGATGGCTAAAGTGAGGGTAACTTGCAGTGTTGGGGTGTTAGGTTGAGAAATGTCCAGTTTGTGTAGGATATCTGGAGCCATTGAATCAATGTAAAAGTGTCACACACACACACACACACACACACACACACACACACACACACACATACACTGAACCATACATATAGATTATTATAGATTATTATAGACCTACCTCAGATTATTGATATATGTACTACTTGCCTCTTTGTACTTCCAGTTCCTAAGAACATTTTCCAGATCCAGCCACTCAAAGTTTCTCACTGTCTTCTAATACATTTGGAATGGTTATTTCATTATTTAAAAACAAGTCATGCATTAATGTAGCATATGCAAGTAATTAGAGCTGCTTATGTGTCTTGTGATTCATCTACTGGACTGTGAAATCCTTGAAGTTACAGCTTACATCCTTATGCCCTCTGTATCATATTTCCTGGCACAGTATCTGGCACACAGTTAGTTATACAAGGACATAATAGTGACAAGTGATGGTGGTACAGTGGCTGTGACAGTTGTAATGGTAATGACCATGCATATGGTAATAATAATGTGATAGTTGTGGCACTGGTAACTGTGTTACAAGCAGTGGTGATAAGGATGGTGGTAGAAGTAGTTAGGGTGGTATCAATGGCATACTAGTGCACACTAGTAACGATACCATGAATGAAGACAGTTATTATTTAAGGTGGAGGTGGCTGTTTTAGTAATACTGATAGTGATGAAAATATTGATGATGGTAGTAACACAATTGGCTTTGTTATGGTGGTAATTGTGTTCAAGTTATTGTTGTAATCATCGTTACGGTGAGGGTCTTTGTGCAGTTAAATGTGGTCATTGTTGTGGTGATGGTAATGGTGGTGGTTAGTGATATAGTGACAATGGTCACTCTTGTGGTAACGGTAGGGGTGATAGTGGTGGTGGTGTGGTGTGGTAATGGCAGCAGTCATTGTTGTAGAGGTGGTGGTAATTGTGGTACAGGGATGCTGGTGGTAATAGCTGAGGTAGAAGAGACTTTATTAATTTCTTTTCAAATGTTAATCAGGGTTTTCTTCAGTTTGAGCCAAGAAATGAAAATGAAGCAAATAAGTGTTTTTGGCCGAGACTAAAGATATGCACGAAGGCCAAACAACCACAACAAGACTAAGATTATATGTGACTTTTTCTAAGACAACATGAAGACTAAAATCCTCACAGGACTGGAAGTGGATCACCAGACCTTAAATATTTTATAACCCTCAAAATCTTATCAAGTGGTCTCCTAATTATTCAACATGAGACTTCTGAGGAAAACTTATCCACACCCACCTTGTTGATGAGAAAAGATTTTCTTTTATTAGTCTTTTTATTTACATTTCAAATGTTGCCCCCTGTCTAGGTCCCCACACACAGAGTTCTTCCCCCCTCCTCATTCTCCTTCACCTGAGAGCACCCCCACCCAAGCATCCCACGTTTCTGGGTCATCAAGTCTCTACAAGGTTGGGCTTATACTCTCCCACTGAGGCCAGACAAGTCAGTCCTCTGCTACATGCGGTCTGGGGACTTTGAACCAGCCTATGTATGCTCTTTGCTTGGTGTCTCAGTCTCTGGGATCTCCCAGGGATTAGTTGACATTGTTGGTCTTCCTATGGAGTTGTCATCCCCTTCAGTTCCTTCAATCCTTCCCCTAACTCTTCCATAGGGGTCCCCAACCTCAGTAAAATGCTTGGCTGTGAGTATCTGCATCTGTCTCAGTCAATTGCAGGTAGGTAAAGCCTCTTAGAAAACAGCCATGCTAGGTTTCTGTCCTCAAACACAACATAGCATCAGTAATAGTGTCAGGGTTTGGTGTCCACCAATTAAATGGATCCCAATTTGGTCTGGTCACTGGTTGGCCATTTGTTCAGTACTTGGATAAGAGATTTTAATATACCTCAGCTAGTAAATTAATTTCTATTGGGATAGGGTGTAAGATTATCATGTATTTCTCTCCTTATTACTAAATCTGAGAAGTAAAGTTGGCATTGCCTCTGTGTGGGAAGTTAAGTTTTTACTAGATGATTAGATTTGCTTTCAAGCTCAAAAGATTTCCTTCTTATCTGGTTTCAAAGGTAGTAGGTTAGTTCCAAATTTTCTCTACTGCTCTAAAATCTTTACTTTTGTGTCATTTGTCACTCTACTGAGAGTAAGGTAGCATTTCACCTTGGTTCTGACTTTTGTTTTTCTAAAGATGGATGGTGTTCAGCATTTGCTATTATTCATCAGTCATCTTGGGATAAATATATATTAAAATAATTTTCCTTTTAAAATTTTTGATTATTCATCTTATTCTGTTGCTTGTTGCTTTGAGATATAAAATTTTCACAGCATTGGGCACATAGCAATAGATCACACCAGCTACTCTCCTATAACTTCTTATAACCTATAACCATTGTTTTGATACATATTAATTGATTACAAGGAAAAATCACTAATGTGCCCTTATAGAAAAAAAAGCATGGTATTTTCACTATTGATTCTGATATCATATAGAAAGTGTGTATGTATATGGGTTACATGTATACATACATTTGATGTACATAAAACAATCAAATATAACACCAAATATACAAATTTTTAAAAGAAGAACTTAGATCTGACTTTATCCCAATACCAAAGGGGGACCTTGGATCAGCTTGTATTTCTCCACACTTAGATATACGGAGACCACATCCAGACAACAGAAGTCCAATCAATGGCATATAACAATGGTGGAGAGGGTCTAATTTAGATCCTTGGTACTTCAATTGTCTACTTCACCCAAACAAAACGCCCAGCCCTGAAATGGATATGGATGGATATTATAATTGTAACTCTATGAATGAGTAAAAGAAAGGTCACGCAGGCAGTAAATGCCAGATGTGAGATTCAAATCCAACTGTCTGGGTTTTCCCTGTGACACTCCTGTGTCTTCCCCACTTGGAGTCTCTACTTTACCCACAGGCTAAATTAGTAACCACACAAAGTCTAGTATATTTAAGTAGCAGTTGTGCAGAGCCAAGATCTGTGGCTTGGGGCTGTGTAAGGGCCATTTAACAGGTGGAGGAGGAGAATTGTGCATTAATCAAATTCTCCATCACAAGGATACTCATTTAAAAAAACATTTTGCTTATCCAAAAATCACAGCACAAACTGTAATTAAAGATTATTTTTCAGCTAAGGCAAAAGGCATCATCCCTTCCTACATGTTCACTGGAATTGATCCCAGGACACTCCAGACACCTGAATAGGTAGTGTCCAATAGTTCCTCAAAATATCCAGCTCTTATTCTTCCTGTCATTCAGAACCGAAGGCCAGGATTTTCCCCTAAAATTCAGTTAAATATCCTCCCCTTGTGATTTGGTCAAACGATGAGCTCTCTCATACAAAGTGTGAATCTGACTTGACGACTACCTTCAGTTTGGGCATCAACCAAATCATCAGGTATTATCTAGAAGAGGAAGTAGCAAAAAAAGCACAAGAAACAGTCATTTTTTTTTAATCTCATAGATAAAATACTAAAAGGCAGAGACCTAGAGTTGGAAGTCATGAGTTCTGAACATACCAAAGCCCTGGCAAGTTCTTTTCTCTGTGAGGCTTTTATTTTCCCTCCAGAAAAAAGAAGAAGAAGAAGAAGAAGAAGAAGAAGAAGAAGAAGAAGAAGAA
>JANHMN010000004.1:77290361-77321842 GCA_030674055.1 Rhabdomys pumilio | reverse complement strand
AAGAAGAAGAAGAAGAAGAAGAAGAAGAAGAAGAAGAAGAAGAAGAAGAAGAAGAAGAAGAAGAAGAAGAAGAAGAAGAAGACAGATTGTATGAGATAAAATATTGTTGTTCTGAGTCTCCTGTCATAAACTAAAACTTCATGGAAGCAGACAGTGTCGTATAAGCTCTGCACTATTCTGGCTTGGTTGTGAATCCTGCCTCCACCTCCTAGACACTGTGTAATTCTGAATGATATTTGAAAACTTCAGTTTATACATCTCTGACATATGTTCTTATAGTACCTACTCCTAAGGAAATCAGATGAAGTTGAACATTAACAAGGCCCAGCATGTTTTATCTATACAGCCACTCCTTAGCACTCAGAGTCAGCAAAGAAAGGCATAACCTGGAGAAGAAGGGGTGATAGAGGATTAAGGCAGAAGTGGAAAATTCAATAGCAGATGAAATGGGAATAAATATTGTCCTTACACAGCCTTCTTGGGTGCCATCAGTCAGGATCATTTCCACATAGGGTTCTTCAACATATTCTGACTACAAGCTGGTCTCTTGGAAATATCTGATGCAGCCAGGTGTGGTGGTGTGTGCCTTTAATCCCAGCATTGGGAGACAGAGACAGGCCAATCTGTCAAGAGCAGTCTGGCCTACAAAGTGAGTTCCGGGAAAGAAAAGAAAATATCTGATGTGCCTCAGTCCTTGGCCTGCCATGACTGTAGAGAAGCCTGTTAGTGATTCAGAGAGAGGAAGAAAACCCTGGAGGTTTTCTTCAAAACCAGGTATGGTAATGCTTCCTGGGGAATCTCTAAGGGGAAAAAAATCATGGAGCCAAGAAAATGGCAGCTATGCCTGCTAATCTATCCTCACTTCTCCAAAGTTCACTGCTTTTCTCAAACCAAATTCTTTGTCTTTATAGCTGTTACAACTCAGCCTAAGCTCCTCACTATGCTGTACATAGAAACCTTTCAGTTTTGACACAAGCCACACTGGTCCTCATTCAGCTTCTAAAATGAAACACATTTGTCGGCTCTTCAAGGTTTTTCAAGACCTGGACTTCCAATCTGCAATGCCCTTGCTCCCTGTCTTCTCCAACAAGCCTAGTTCTCCATATTCACTTTCTGTAGCTAGTGACAGGGACTTTTTTTTAAATGTCACTTCCTCAGAAAAGCCTTCTCAGATCCCACAGAGCCCCTTGGCAGGCACTTCAAACTCATAAGCCCAGACTGGCCCCTGGGACCTTATACAAACTGGCTTCACTGTATGTGACTGATTCGTGGATATCTGTCTTCTCCATGAGTCTATAGATTCCACAAACTAAAAGACCATATAGGAAAATGGATGCTGTTCAATGTTAAAGTCCTTACAGAACATACATGAGGAGCTGCATTCAATTTCTGGCATTCAGGGAAGGGGGACAACATCTATTTTCCTACCATTATTTTTATATGGTATTAGGCATAAGAGTATATTTTAAAATGTACTTACTGATTTAATGAATGAATGACTAGTCCTTCCAGCTTATCACGTCTCTTACAAGGAACACAGTGACATCTAGTGATCGCTTTCCCAAACTTGAGACTCTCTTGTCTACCAGTCAATGATAGAATACTTCACTATACATTCAAAACATTGAACATGTCGAGAATGCTGAGCAAAACTGCCGTAAAATCCACACACGGAAGATTTTTGCTCCTGATCCAAATGGAAATGAATGGTCAGCTCACCAACCCTCCCACATCCTAAAAACATGCTGCGGAAGCTACACAGCTTAGTTTGTGCTGCACCACACTGCAAATGAAGAAAGCTTGACTTGCAGAGGCACCCTTTGTACTACGTATACTTGTAAACTAGATAGCCACCGCCTCACTCATAAAGTCTCAGAGAGCTGGTCCTGCATAGCCACCACTGTGCTGACACACGACTTATTAGATCACCTGTGTTGTTTATCATAGGATTAATCATAGGGAACTGCCATTGTGTGACTAAAAAACGGTCAAATATCAACAATTTCATATGGAGCACTATTTTTAAGTACATTGTAGGCCTGAATATAATGAGGCAAGCATTGTTAGGTTTTTATTAAACCAATGCATTCTGCATATAGGTTCCTCAGTTAAAATATATTTCCCTGTCTCTGTTGTAGACAGGTGTAGACAGTGACTGAATTGCTGTAATTCGTGGAGCTGTAATTGGTACTTGCTACCTTTAAAGCCTGGCCCATTGAAAGCTTTAATATGCAAACCCTCCCTTCTCCAATTCTATTTTCTTCCACAGTGACCTTGGCGATGTCAGTTTAATGGAAACAAAAATTGTACTAGGCTAGGTCCCTGAACCACCTCTCAAACAAAAGCCACTTATTAACCTAAAACAACTATTTTGGATTCTGTGCAAATAACATGATATCTACTGTGTGGGGACATTGAGATTTCAGGATTTATTCATTATTGCAGCTAGTATAAGATACATACATACTTAGGATAGAACAATGAATCTATAAATGGCAGAAAGCATCATGGTGCTGTTATTATTGAGGAGGGCAATCCTCATTGACAAAGGGTTCATAAGGGTAGGAGCTAGGAGGGTTGGTCAGATTTTACTTGGCCTCTGGGCCAAGAAAGCTCACCTCCTTTGTGCCATTGTCTTGGATGAGGGTGTAAAGTGGGACCACACGGTTAATCTCCAGTAGCACTGGTGTGGGGCTCAGCTGCTCTTTGCCTGGCCGGCGGCAAAGGTGACAGGTAGATGGACAACGGCCCTTCTCCTCACATCGAATCTCCACACCTGAGATGAGCTGGTCGTCTGATAGCATCTGGGCTGTCAGTAGACCGGAGAGGTAGGTGATGAAGGGCATGGACTTGAGCTCCTTCTTGCTGCCCAGCTCGGTGGTCTCTAGAGGGTTATAAAAAATAAGCAGTAGCATAGGTCAATCCAATATTGTCTAAGTGGCTAAATCTCTAGGCCAACGAAGAACATTCACTGAGAAACTGGTACCTGTTGAAAAAGAACAAAGATTATAAGGTGACTTCTTCACCATGCTTTGGAAAAAAACACTGGCATAAGGGTTAGGGTAACAGGATGGTGTCTAACCCTACTATTTATACTAGATAATCTGCTGCTTTGTGTAGCCCTCACTTTCCACATGTTAAATTTGTAGGTCACACAGAATGATTCTACAAGCAAGATGTAAATACTCGGAGATATTTTTCCTGACCAGAAATTCTCTTCTGTCTATCATCAACTTACACAAATTATACCCTTCTTTTAAGTTTGTGCTCCAGTTTTATATTTTCCATAAAACAATATAATGAGAGAAGCATGAGCATTGGGTCAAGCTAATTTAGGTTTGAATAACAGTTCTGCTTGCTAAAACTTCTGCAGCTTTGGGAAAAATAAATAAACCTCTCTTAATGTCCGGACATTTGGGTCACTAGTTGTTTGAAGATAGGTTAAAAAACCAATGAAATCAGTTATAAGTAGCAAATGAGATAAAAGGAAATAGAATTGTCTGGTATGGGCATTATTTCCTCTTCTGATGCTTACCTGTTTCATTAAAAAATTTTCCTTTCCTTCCGATCTTGTCACGTGCTCCCTGGAATGTAGTCTGGGCACCCTCCATTGCTTTATATTATGCTCTAAATACTTAGTATCTCCTGACTTTGCTCACCATGCACTGCTTCTGAAATGTTACAGAATGTTCTGAAATGTTACAGCCACTAATGTTCTACTTTATCCCACCCCAAGAAGCTTGTCTTTATTGCCTCAGCTGATCAACTCTGAATATGTATAGCTTATTGAGGGGAGAAATCTTACCTTAAATTCTTTTTCCCTTCATGTTCTCTAACTTTTAAACCTTATTTTCAGCCTATTCCTGCCCAGTTTTCATATCTAATGTGATGCTGATGATATGCTTTATACTCATAAAGGGAGCTTGAAAAAGTATGAATGGAGGAAAATCCATTCATGATTCAGTTCAGAGATATTGAAGAATTCTTGAAATCATAGGGAGCAGGCCAGTAAGATGGTTCATGTGTAATAGCACTTGCCACACAACATGATATCCTGAGTTCCACCCCAGGAATCCACATAAAAGTGGAAGTTGAGAGGAACATCCACAATGCTGTTCTCCTGCCTCTACACACATGTCATATACATCCAGGCACACTGTATCTAATAAAAGTAATAGGGGCTGTAGAGATGGATGCACATTAAGAGCATTTACTACTCCTTTGGGGGGAACCCAGATTCAGATCCTACTACCTACACAGTGGCTCATAACCATCTGTGACTCTAGTTTCAGTGGATTCCAAGCTCTCTTATGGCCTTTATGGGTACCAGCCCCTTGTGTGGTATGCACACATACTTGCAAACTGACACTCATACACATTAAAAATAAATAATAAAGTCCCAGGGAGCACCTCAGGAACTTCTTCCATAGGACTAGGGTTAATTAAGAAGATGCCAACTAACTTCTCAGCTGCAAGTATAGCAGTCCCACGTTTATTTTGTAGAAGTCCCATGTTGATTTTATAAAGAAAGGGGGAGAGGCTTGCTGTGGCACCAAAAGCTCCAAGATATTCACACAGTAGTAAGTGTGACCTGGAGGGTGACATCAGACACTATGTAGATAGTGACTTCAGAAATGCAGAAGACACAATCTAAGTGCCAAAACAGAGGAAGCCTCCACGAAGGGACAGAACATGGTCCAGATGGCAGTTTCTAACAAACCCAGAGAAATAAAGGTAAACACATAACTCAGTGGCCATGAGGGCCCTAGCCAGTTAGGTCAGAAGGAAAAGTAAGAGTTTTCTCTTCTTCTTGCTCTGGCTTGCAGTGACATGCAGCTGATCTGGAAATGGGCTTGCCAATTAGAAATACAAATAAACCCAGCCTTCATTCATTACTCTTTCTGCCCTCAGGTCCCGGATCTGGACTCCACTTTTTCTGTCTGGCTGTCAGCAAATGCATATGAGCCTCAGATCAAAGGCTCTGGGAGAGGAAGACTAGGAGAATTCCAGCTAACCATTCCTTCAGAGGGATTAAAGAAGAGTAGTTACTAAGATAAACAAAACAAGGCTGTGAAAAAGGCATTCTAGCAGCTGGAAGACTGAGAGAGTATTATGTAAAGACATGGGAAGAACATGGAAGAAAACAACCAGTTGGATAGTTGATCAGAGAAGAAATCCAAACAACAAGGATATTACAAATCTGACCCAGAAGTTTAAACGAGAGGGTTGGAGGGAAGGGAAGTGCAATAGACAGAGTCATTTGACTTCCTGCTTTTGTAAATAACGTTTTATTGGGAAATAGATATATTCATTCATTTATGTATTATATATGACTGCAGTGGAGAACTGAGTGGTTACACTAAGGACTCTGTACCACAAAGGCTAAAAAAATATGCTTATTTGTCTCTTTACAAAAAATCTTCAGTAATTTTTGTGTTTAATTCCAGTATACAGAGTGGGAAATTGAGTTTCAGATCTGTGGGATTTATCTTTAGTTAAAGAAGGGTATGGAAGTATGACAGGTTAAATGAAAATGTACATTTTCAAATTGCAAATTTAAAAAAAAAATGCAAAGAACCAATACATTTGGACCACGACTTTTCAAAGATAGAAAACATACTGATGTATCTCTTCTTCCAAAATTAATATACAACAAACTATTGAAAGAATATTTTTATGCACTCTTATAGAATATCATTCTTCCTATTATAAACTATGTGGGTAGGTGTCTCATAAAGATGAAACAATGAATTAGTGACCAATTAATCATCTGAATTACTGTTATCATCTACTTTTTGTCTTGTTTTCACAAGTTGCAGGATTAAGTCCAGGGCTATCAGTGTTCCAATTAAGTTTGTGTGCTCCCTTTTATGTGGGAAGTCTCCTGATTCTCAGCCTGGCTTTGAACTCATTATCCTCCTCTGATTCTCAAGTGTTGGAATTAGTCCTCTTGTGCTACCTTACTTGGCTAAGTGTCTTAAATATTAAAATATAGAAAACATCTCTCAATGATACATTGTCATATGCATATAATTAAAACAAATGCTACTTAGTGTCAAAGGTTTTTTTTTTTTAAATCCCCTGATCAAACATACCTATGCATCTAGTTAAAGATACTATCCATTTACTAATCAAATAATCAATAGTCTTTGGTGCTCTCCTTTGAACAATAAATCTTTAGCTTTTTCCATTCATCATCCTCTGTAAGTGGTTTTAAAAGGTAACAACTCAGGCTAAAAACATCAAGACAGCAGCAATATAGAATTAACAGATGATCCAAAGGGCTAGCTTTGCAAAAGGAGGGTGCTTTGGAAGTCATTTGAGCCAACGTTAATTTTTTTTTTTTTGAACAGGCAGGGAAATAAAAAACAGAATAGGAAAAGAGATAACCTTTAGGTCCCATCTGTATTTTTTAACAATGATTTTTTTTCCTCAAAGGTTGTGTCATGCCTAAGTCATGATCTAGATGAGAGTTGCAGCAGGGAAGAACATTAGCCATTCCATTCATTATTCTTCTGTAGACATTACACTTGTGAAAGCTAAGTTTCTGATCCAACCCCACCCTGTGGCTAAAGTCATCTTTCCAAAAGGCAAACCATGTAGCTGTTTTCTGCTTTAAGTTCCTCTGTGATACTTCCTTACTCTTAAGATAGAAATCAAACCTATTTGGCCATGTATATAATGTGAGGTCTAGACAAGTTGATGCCTCTCTAGACTAATCCTATAGCGATCCACCTCATTTTCTCTCATCAGCTGCAATGACCTTTAATTTCGTTACATACACTCTATATCTTTCTCTTAGTCCAGGCACATGTTTAGTCTCCTTACAAAATGCTTCCCTTCCATCTCCTCCTGGGTCTCTCCTGGCTGACTTCTATTTCATGACTAACATCTTAGTTCAAATATGAATTCCTCAGAAAAATCTCCCCAAACTTCCTATACCATTAATGTATATTATGATTTCTTTTTACAGATGCTCATTTCACCCTGATTTCTGTATCCTTTGTCTCAAAAATGTAAAGATCATGAAGGAATACACAGGATCTGTTTTTTCTGATGTCCAGATCCACCTTACACCATTCATAAACCATGATAAGATTTTAAGTACACTCCCTCCCACCCTCTACCTCTGGGTCTAAGGATTAATCTACCACCGCCATCGCCACCGCCACTACCACCACCACTGCCACCACCACCACTGCCACCACCACCACCGCCACTACCACCACTACCACCACCATAACCGTGATCACTAGGCTTTTCTTTTTCCCTAAGCACTCCTTTTAATTTGTGTTTTGAGTTTGGGTCTCACAAGTTACACGAGTTCACCTTGAACTTACTTTGTAACCCAGAAAGGTCTGAGTATTCCCATCCTTCCATCTTAGACCTTTAAATATTTGGGATTCAGGGTCTTTACCACTAGGCCTGGCTTCAAAGATATTTTCAATTAATGTTTGTTTCATACATAGTATGCCAGTATACCCTGGCCACTGGCTAGATTTTCAGAGCACTAATGAAAGCAAGAGCCAGGATTTGGAGTCAGAAGCATGAGAAGTCACCAAGAATTCCAATGGAGATATGATCTCGTAACTAAGTAAGAGTCACCTTTTCTAAGGAAAGTCAGCAGATAACTCGGCTGATTAACTTTCTACATCTCCTGACCTCCTGAGTTTGCGCATAGGCCTCTGCATTGAGAAGATAGGAGAGTTGGGTTAAAACAGGCTGTCTGTCTTTAACAGGAAAAAGATAAAGAGCGTCTTTGAAGAGACTTATCCTCTGTTCACATTTCCCATCCCTCTGAACAAAGCTTCCAAAATAGGATCATGTCTGGTTTCAAGCCTGGTTCAGTTCCAATGACACTACAACCCATTCATTTGAGAACCTGCCAAATGAACTCTCTTTTTTCTCCTCCCAAATTCCTGCTGGGTATTATTTTGTTGCCACCAAAAAAAAAAAAAAAAAAAAAAAAAAAAAAAAAAAAAAAAAAGCCTTAGTTCAAGTGACAACTCCTTGTTGGGAGAGCAGCCAGAGCTTTTCCGGCAGGAGGTGATGGCACCATTTGCCCTCATCCAGAAAACAAAACAAAGGCTTCAGACCGAGGGCTTCTGGGGGGGACAGAGCTGCATGGGTGTTTGTTGTTGAGTATTCGGCAATGGTGCAGGACTCCCGAGTCAGACAATCTTTGCTTTGGCAATGAACTCCTACTTGAAGCATTTAAAGACTCCATGGGGATGACAGGGGCTCAAATTAGAAACATGAAAGGAGGAGGAAAAAGAGTGAGACTTTTACATCATAAAGAGTGGCCTTTCTTACAGCAGTGACCTCCCAGGAATTACTGCAATGGAATCATTTCTTAGGAGGAGTTATTGTGTCCTATTGGAGAGAAGCAGTTTAATCCAAGGTCCGAGCCACACAGAAATCTGAAACAAAGGGAAAATACTCATCTGAAATGTCATCATTGAGGTCTAGTCTGCTTTGTTGTTCAGTGTGAACTTTTCAGCCTAACTCAGCCCATGGTCCTCAGCGTGTCCTTGATATGTGACAGTATGTGAGAATTAAATGAAGTAGCTGGCACAGGCTACTCCCTCAATCGATATGAGCTGCTCTTGCTTGGTGCTGCTGCATTTGCTATAATTATATTGTTGCTGTTGTAACAGGATGTTAAAATTGAAATTTCTATTGATACAGCAAGACATAACAGAACCGAGATCCTAACATCAAGCCCATATACACAGAACATAAAAATGAAATGCATTCTAATTAGTTTCATAGCTCTGAAAATCTCAGCCAGAACAAACAAAGAGAAAGAGAGAGGGAGGGAGGGAGGGAGAGAGAGAGAGAGAGAGAGAGAGAGAGAGAAGCCCCAGAGAGTATAAAGGAAAGATATTCAGGGAGATTTTCATTGAGAGAACCATTACCATGTTTGGAGTCTGTAGCATCCTAGGACAGACATACAAATTCTATGACCTCCAACCCCATGTTCTATGAAGGGTCTCTTTAAGTGCTACTTAGAGAACTTGGTACCTGTTGTTAGAAAGTGGGAAGAACAGTAGGCCAGGCTTTACCTTTACTCACAGAAATTCTAATGGCCTGTATTAGAAGGGCAGAAAGGACTGCAAGGAATTGGCACAGACAGACATCCAAAAGATTCTGGGAAAGAACTGCTTGTGTTTTCCATGGACAAAAGGAAAAGATAGCATGCAAGCTGTTTGCATCCTCCCCCAAGAGTCCCTAAAAGTGAGTATCCATGAAATGAACTACCAGAAAACCAGTAAGTAAAGTGGATCTGCATCAACCAGCAACAGAGAGATCACCATGTCCCTAGTCTGAAGAGAAATCTTTACATTGTGTGTCAGACCAGAGACATTTACCCATGAGAAAGGTGCAGCTGTGAAGATCTGTTGGAACTGGCTAGGGCAGACAACGTCCGACCATCCCATCCTTAGTATTCTCTTCTTCTACTTTGATAATAGAGGCAGAAGAGTAAGAAGCATGAGGTTAGAATTCCATTGAAGGCCAGCGGTGTTCACTGTCAATGCCACCACTGAGAGGGACAAGGGGATTTGACTGGTCAGGTGAAATATAGCAAATAGACTGTATAACCATACTTGAAAGCATGTTAACACTGCAAAATGATAACCAAGTAGATGTGATCTCATGTGATTTGTGACTGCCCACATCAAATACATTGAAAGAAGTGTGGAAACCAGTACACACACACAGGCACACACATACACACACACACACACACACACACACACACACACACACACATTCACAGACTTTCAGTTTCTATTGTCAATGAAAACACTCATTGTGACAGTACTTATCACATTTGCAACTTTAGTTAATATTCTAATTAAATATCTGCCATGCCAAACAGTTGACTCCATAAGACAAGTACCATGGCCAGTTTTAATGAACTTGTATATCCTCAGCACAAAAAACGTATTGTTTTTAATCATTGTGATAGTCTGAAGGTAAATATCTGAAGGGATGAATATATACATATAACTCCCTTTCCTTTAATGCTTCTTATTGTATGACAATATGTTAGACTTTAAGCCTACTATCTCAGCTTACCATCAAGGCCAAAGGTAGCAAGTCTCAGTTGCGATTATTGATGCCAACTAACCAAGGTGAAGTAATTCACACAAGGCCATATAACTGGTAGAGTCAAACTATTTCTAGACCATGCCACTCTCTTTTCATTATATGAATTTTCTCTTAGAAAAATTCTTGGTAACAGTTTCCATTCCTGTATGAGTCCTGCCTGGGATCACTCTGTTTCACACACATGTATGCTTGTCTCTCTCAGGTATACATCCAACCTTTCCCACCAGTTTTCATGAGCTATTTCGTTTTCATGGGCAGAAGGAACTTAACAATTCACCTGGTCAAAAATTTCACCTAACTTTTTTATTTATTATAAAATCACTCTTCGGTCCTCTCTTTCACACTTTTAATGACATGAAACTTCCTCAGTCTTCCAGATTCTTCATGGGTAAGCCTTGTTAAACGTGGGCAGCCATCCAAACTGGGACAATTCTCAACCTAAGCATCAGACATAAACCCAGAATATATGCTATTTGGATGCCTTGCAAAATTCAAGCCTGCCCCCTGCTTAATATGCTAAAGCTAGAGAACTAGCTAGGTGGGTAAAAGTCTCCCTGTTGGAAACTATAGGGCACTAGGAAGTGGGTTCTCATAAAATGTGTATCTGTGTAAATGTGTATACTCATTTGGGAAACAGAAATAGAGACAGTATAGTAGAGCCCCCGAAAAAGAAGAAGGTAGGTTTACAAAGTAGACACACAAATGATGCTCTCCTCTAAGCTATCTTGGCAGCTTTTGAGTGTGGGCACGGGCAGTAGGGCAGCTACAACAGAATGGTTTGCCTGAATTTGAATTCACCTCCTGTTTTCTAATTTGGCTGCTCTGATCAGTTATTTGTCTCTCTAATGTGCTGTTTTCTCAGCTTTGAAGTGTCAATGATACTAGTTCTTATGTGTTATTATTATTATCTGGGGAGTTGATGGGAAACAAAATTCACAGAAGAATCCTGGACAATATCCTGGACACAGTGTGTCAAAGGCATCATCAAAATTCATTTCATCTGACCCTTCTTGGCTTTCATCCAGCACTTTTCATTTCTAAAGCAAACGTGAATCGCTAAGTCTTTTTTTGACAGCTGCTTGGTGCTATAACAATAAAGAATTTCTCTTGAACTGCCTTTTTTCTGCCCATTGAGGAGATCAGGCAAGCACTGAGCACAATCCTCCAGCCATTGAGTCTGACTACTTCATTTCAAATCACTGGCAAGTCATTTCACTTCCCCCATCTAAAGTGACGTTACTAAAGTGAAGATTCTATTCCCCATCCAAGTGTTCTGGAAACCAAATGAGGGAAGCTCATACCTATGACCTCCTATAATCCTATCATCCAAAAAGAACACTTGTTGCTGCCTTTTATAGGCTTAGAGCAATCAAACGTAACTTAGAAGAGGGCATCTGTCTTCGAGAGAAAGCAGTTTTCTTCTAAGGAAGGTCAAACTCTCTGTAGGCACTGCCCAGCAGCTAACCACTGGCTAATGTTTTGGCCAGAGGCAGGAACCAGTCAACATCTGCTCCTAATATTCATTTCTGCCTCTTGAGAAAAGGTAGGTTGCAACTAGTCAAAGAACGCTGAGAGCTACACCATGTGTGATCTCCTGCTGCCCTCTAGTGTCTGCTTGAGATGTTTGCTCCCGGGTGCGACCTCTTTTTCCCAGAAAGAGCGCAGCTTACTGGGTTACTAAAGAGGAGCAGAGAAAAAAACACAGACATCTTTGGATCAAGGAAGCTCGAGTAAAATTTACTGTAACAAATCAAAGTTCAGAATGGCATTTCCTTAGGAGAGCCATATAGTACAATGTTTGGAGATAAGGTATGTATCTGAGAATATGTATCTGAGAATATATGCTGGGAAGGAAAATACAGAGGTGGGAAGAAACTCAGGATGCAGAAGAAATCAAACATAACAGGGAAAGAAACTCTCGGATAGCAGGGCAGGAGATGTGCTAAAAAGCTTACTCGGAGCTAAGGCAGGTGATCAGGGTTTCATTCTGGGCTCCCAGGCTACTGTCCATGGAATTGAATTCAAGTAGAAGCACACCTTTGCCTACTCAGTGTAAAACATGACTTACAACAGTGACAAGGAAATCCTCACAGTATCCCAGGACAGTGCTGATGGCATTGGAGGTTAAAGGGAAAGTCAAGAGACATCCAGAGACCTTCCAGCTGCCATGCCAGAGAGTAGGGATGGGAAAAGACACCCAGAGACCTGCCCTCTATCACATGACACTAG
The DNA here is from genome assembly GCA_030674055.1 of Rhabdomys pumilio. Lineage (NCBI taxonomy): Eukaryota > Metazoa > Chordata > Mammalia > Rodentia > Muridae > Rhabdomys > Rhabdomys pumilio. The sequence goes on along the minus strand of JANHMN010000004.1, from coordinate 77,309,497 downwards.
CAGGCCATAGACACAAAGAGGCTTACCTGCCACCATGCCATACGGTGTGTGAGAGGGAAGACATCAATAGTCCCACCAGTTGCCATGCCACATGGGTGGGCTATAGACAACTAGAGGCCAGCTTGCCAGCACACCAATTGGCACAAACAGAGTGGGTAATGCAGAGGTTCACTAGCCGTGTGGCTACCTGCAGCTGGCGCCACTTACAATGTGCAATATTGACAGATGGGAGAGAAAGAGAAGCAGAAGAGAGGTGGAACTGGAGAGGTGACAGAGAGGAGAAATAGCTGGTTGTGAGTAGCCAACCCTGCTGCTTGAGACCATGATGAAGTCTCATCACTGGCTGCTTTTGCCACTGAGATCTCTAGTTATACAGCAGCAGGGGTTGACTGTGCTGTCAGTGCTTCATATTACCACTAGAAATATGGTTCAGGGATGTACCTGGTCTGGGATCATGTAGATATCCAGAGGCTATGCAGAACTGAGTCTGCCCCTCACTGGCACTCTGGAGAGCTGGCTCCACTTCTCACTGGAGGCAGTACTTGAGAGAATAGGCCCTGTGCCTTGCCTAGGCAGTACAGTGGAGCTGGATTTAGTGGCAAAGGCAAGGGTGAGCCAGCTTTAAGGGCATAGGTGTGGTAGAGCTGATCCCCCTACTCATATGCCCTAAGGTAGGCTGGGTGTAGGGGCAATGCCCTCCACCCCCTTGCCTTTCACCATCTGAGGCAGTCAGGAGAGCTGACTCCAGAGTCATGACAGTGGGTGAGCTATCCCTGCCCCCTTGCCAGTAGCAGCCCTCAGGATAGTGGGTAATGCACCTCCCCTGAGGAGCACAGTAGAATTGGTCTTGATGGAGGGGGCACAGGTGAGACAGCCCTGTGGGCATGAGCACAGAAGCGCTGGCCTCATCACTCATTCACCATGAAGTGAAGTGGGTAGGGTGGGGGTCATGTCCCTTCTCCCCACTTCCCCTGCGATAGTTGAAAGAATGGGTTCTTCATGGGAACAGGAGAGCTGGCCCTGTCTCTCATCTTGCAGCTGCAGCACTTGGGAGAGCAGGCCCTTCACTTTGCCTGGGCAGCACAGTGGAACTGGCTGTGGAGATGTGGTTTTGAGTAAGCTAGCCCAGAGGGCATGAGAGCAGGAGGGCTGACCCTGCCTCCTGCCAATAGCAGCACTGGGTGGCCTAAGCAGGAGCAGTGCTGGAGAGCTTGTCCTGGTATGCAGATAGGGGAAAGCCGCAGAGGTAAACAGTTCAGCTACTACCCAGGCTCAGATCCAGGGCTTTGGGTTGGCCCACCCCAAAATCTACATCGTGTATGAACTGTTGAGGTATGAGAAGGGGCAGACCTGGCTGATCCAAAGCTGCAGGATCTCCATGACACAGGGCAACAGTAGGGTAACCGAGAAGAGGTCCAATGATGATCCAACACATTGATGTCACAGAAGCCAAAGACCTCGAAGCAGACCAGTGACTCATTGCAATGAACATTCACACGTGATGATGTGGGGAGAGAGGGTATATTGGGGGACCTAGTGTAACACACTGCAGCTTACATGAAGAGATGTTTTCTGTGGTTTGTTTTGTTTGTTACTTTTTTTTTTCATTTTTGTGGGGAAAAGGTTGCATGAGTGGAGGATACATACGACGGGACAGGGAGATAAAGATAAGTGTGACTAGGACACATAATGGGAAACTCACAAAGAATCAATAAAAAGCGACTTATAGGCTAGATACAGGCCTGCGTGACAATTAATAAGGCAAACCAATAGAAACATGCCTATTTTATACATAATATAAGTGTAAGAGGAACAAAAATACAATTGTTAAATTCTAACATATTGAATTTCCACACAAAGTGCTTAGTGTCCATCCAAGATAAATTAGTTATTTTTAGTGTGTGTGTGTGCACGCCTGAGTGTAAGTATGCACCCTACACCTTGTGGAGACCAGAAAAATGGTGTCAGGTCCCTGAAACTAGTGTCACAGGGAGTTTGAAGCTCCCAGTGTACTGGGGAATGAATCTAGATCCTCTGCAAGAGGGGCAAATGCTCCTGACACCTGAGCCAGCTCTCTAACCCCCATACTACCTATACCACAAAAGGGATACTAACTTGACGAAGCTAGATGGAATGTCTGAAAGGGAAAGATGAGGAAAAGAGAAACCTTTCTCAGTCATCTAGATTTTGTTAAACATATGACATTGCCGCTATCTCATTTACATATTAGTATTTACTAATACTGCATTCTCTTCCCTGGAGTCAAGCTCATGCACTGCCCCTTTCATCTCCTACTCAAAATGCAATCCTCAGCTCTCAAAGACTAGTTCTTCCCCAGTACCCTCTCTCTCCTTCCAGTAACTTAGAGGGTTGGGAAACCAGAGGGATATCTTAGTCAGTGTTAAGGGTAAACAGACTTTGGAGTTGCTAGCACTCTGGATTGGATATATCATTCTGCTGTAACAAGGCTTGGAGGTAGACAGCAGGTCACCAGGCACACCAGCTACCCTCAACCCAAGAAGAGGCAGCTGGGTTAAAACCCGTCCATCCCCTTTGCTGGAGTCAGTGGGAGGCTTTGTGTAGTGGAAGAATGGGAAACAAACTGCCGTGCCTTTGCCACTTTTAGAGCAGAGCCATAGCCCTTCACAGTTTTCTGTTCTTCAAAATACCAACTCTACCTGTGCTACAAGGTCATATTCAGACATACTTGTGAACATTTTATAAAGTGTTTCAGAGTGCATTAATTCCTCTATTCTCTGTCCTCGTCCCTGTAACTGCATATCATCTGGGATCAAATGACTAGCCAGATCACCCACTATAAAATAAGGTTTAACCAAAGGGTCAAAATCCATCATGAATTCCCTTTCTCAAAGTTGAGGTAATGAGTCAAATGAATAGTATCTGCTTCAGTTTTACAGATACACATACCAGGCCATAATTTATGTATTTATTTTGCGTACATGATCACATCCAGTCTCTCTGAATCCTGACAGCAATGGGAGGCAGGTTTCAATATCACTTTTTAATCATGAGGAAACAGCAGATTACTAAAGTCGGGGTCTGTTGTAGTTGTTGTTGTTGTTGTCGTTGCTGTGATCACACACTGACTGAATCAATCCTGGGGAAGAAAGTGTTTGTCTTACAGGTTATAGTACATAATGAAGTTAGACACAGCAGAAAATCGGATCAGGAAGCTGAAGGTCAGAACTGAAGCAGAGAACATGGAAGAACGCTGCTTCTGAGCTTGCTTTCTGTGGCTCGCTTCTTCCTTATACAGTATAGGCTGGTTGGTCTAACAAGCATGCAAGAAAATGCCCCCCCCCCTCGCCCGACAAGCTCACAGGTCAATCTGATGTAGGCAATTTATCAAGTGAGATTTCCTCTTCCTAGTCATGTCCAAGTTTGTGTCCAGTTGACATAAAAATGCAACTGGGTCCAAGAAAATCTGGATATCACTGCTCTCTTATTTGTAAGCACTCTTTCCCACTGTGCTAAGTTCCCTTTCATTCTGGTGGTGCTAAAGATTCCAGTCTGGATAGCTATAGATTCCAGAATGCAACTTCTATTTTTTCCTGGTCATGATATCCCAAGACAAATGGCTGAGGTGCCTATTTAAAATATTAAACCAGAAGCTGGTTGCTAGGTTCTCCTAGCATTTCTCAGTCCCTAGGTGTTACAGGGTATGGTGGCATACCCCACTCTATACCCTAAAGTTCTCCAGCCCAGAGTCTGGGCTATTCTTCCTCCAGTTGCCCTTGCCTATATAATCCAGCCATTTTGGTTACCTGACGCTTCAGTCTAACTTTAACTGATCTTAGCACAGGCTGCCCCTGTTGATCAGCAGTTTCTCTCCTACCCTCCCTCCCATCTCTCATGTTCAGCTCAGTCTGATCATGTTCAATCTGGACTCTTCCAGATATTGCTGCCCCTGTCTATGCTCTCCTTTTTATCTATAACAAATTTTCTCTTCCACCATACTCAGAGGTAGTTATGTCCCTTTCTGTTTTACTTCTGTCTCCCTTTTACTTTTACCTGGTACTTAAACCCAGGAAAGGTATAAATAAGCCTCCCTCTAAGGAGCTTAGCACCTCCTAATTGAACCAAACTGCCAATTTTGCCCTCCTGGGTATAGATTACTTACCCATGCTGGCTTCTGCCACCCACCACATTTTGGCTCCAAATTCTAGAGGCTAACTCTTCAGCTGCTCTCCCCAACACCTGCTCTAAAAATCTGACTCTCCTGAGTATTACTTCTGTAACACTTCATTAAGTGTTTCTCTGGCTCTTGGAGCCTTCCACACCTATCTGGACATCTCTCATACTAAACACTTCTCTTTTCTCTATTCAACACCCAGCCCCTTTCCCCAAAAGCTTTTTCTGGTCCACCTTACCAGCTTCTCTTTCTGTTCTAACCACTTGTCTCTCATCATCTATTGGGTAAGCATCATCCCTGAGCTCCTTGTTTTGTCTATTGTTACTACGAAAGCCATACCAATGTGCCAGGAAGCAACTCTCACCTCCACTGGGTTTTAATCACAAGGACAAAGTACTTCTTTTTTCTGTGATTTAGAATGTTTCTCTTTCACAAGTCTCTCGATCTGTTGAGGATTTGGTAGACTGAGTGTCTTGTCATGGCACTAACCCTTCTCTACTCCCTTTGCCTCTAACCCTCCTTGGAAGGGAACTGAAGAATTGTGTATTCCCCTTTGCTCTGCCTCTCTTACTCTTTGACCATTGGCTCTTCCCACTCAAAAACTAGCCCCTCAACTCTGCTCAAGTTTTGGGTTTTTTTTTGTTTTTTTGTTTTTTTGTTTTTTGTTTTTTGAGACAGGGTTTCTCTGTGTAGTCCTGGCTGTCCTGGAACTCACTCTGTAGACCAGACTGTCCTCTAACTCAGAAATCCGCCTGCCTCTGCCTCCCAAGTGCTGGGATTAAAGGCGTGCGCCACCACTGCCCGGCTCTGCTCAAGTTTTGACCCACCCTTGGACATAGTAGTGTCATTAAGCCTTGCCACCTCATTTTTATGGCAATATGGCCTGGCCACAATTCAAATTCTAGTTAGTCTCAATGTCCAAAGAATGGCACATTTGACAACTGAATCTTCACTGAGCATAACAAATACTGCCAAGACACAGACCAAGTGGTCTAAGTCCACCTTTGTGTGGGCTCCCTTTGCTCTCTGCCCTCAGTCTTCCCTCTGTATCTCATGCCATGTTCACCAGGTGCTCCTGGCAAAAGCCACCCCTACTCCTCAAATCCAGACCTTTCAACTTCAATAGAGAATAAGGTTCCACCCCAGCAGCCTCCTCAACCTAACCATCTTCCTTAGCCTCACTGTCACTCTCTAGTACACTTCAGCCAACTCCTCATCCCCATCTTGTCTCATCCTCAATAGCTTTCTCTTCATTAACTCCTGCAGCTCATACCCACTCCCACGCTGATGGACCCTACACTCTGAGGGAAGTGGCAGATCCTGGTGGCTTTCTCCATGTTCTTTTTTCTATGGCTGATATCTCTACCAGATAGAAAGACACCTTAGTTCTTTCTCTAATGACCCTTCTAGCTAGACCAAAGTATTCAAATACCTTTCACCTCACCTGCTGTGACCTCTATGCCATTCTTTCCTCTACTCTCATTCCTGAGGAAGAGGAGAGGGTCCAGTCAGCTTCTGACGGGCACACAGATGAGGTCCATTGCATAGACAATTCCTATTCTGTGGGAACAGACAGTTGCCTGGTCAGAACCCCTCTGGAACTACCAGGTTAATACTGAGACTCAGACTGCTGGCAGAGTATCCAGGGACAAAAAACAGTTATTTGCTTCCCATAAGGAAATTAATTTTTTTAAATTATGTCATAGAGAAGCTGGATTAGAATTCTGCAGAGTTCCTAGCCTGACTCACAGAGGTCCCTTTAGCCAGAGATAAGAAGAATGCTTCCTTTCAGCAGGTATACACTATTTTTTTTCAAGTCCCTAAGGGAATGGTGGCTTTGGTGTAAATGTCACACTTTGGGAAAAGGGATTGCTTCAGACCAGACAATGATTAGTAATAAAATTCTTAAAATATGCAGTTCAGTCATTAGAGGGTGTCTTAGCTAGGGTTTCTATTGCTGTAAAGAGACACCATGACCAAGGCAACTCTTTTAAATGACAACATATAATTGCAGCTGGCTTACTGGTTCTGAGGTTCAGTCCATCATCATCATGGCAGAAAGTATGACAGAATCCAGGCAGGCATGGTGCTGGAGGAGCTGAGAGTTCTGCATCTTGTTTCCGAAGGTGAACAGAAGACTGACTTTTAGGCAGCCAGGAGGATCTCATTGCCCATTGTCACAGTGACACACTTCCCACAAGGCTACACCTCCTAATAGTGGCACTCCCTGGGCCAAACATATTCAAACCACCAAAGAAGGCTTGCCTAACATTCACAAAGACCTAAATTCTATTCCTCGAACTGGAATAAATCAGGTGGGAAGGTACACAATGGTAATCCTAGCACTTAGAATGTAGAGGGAGGAGGACTGGGAGTTCAAGGTCATCCTCTGCTACATAGTGAGCTCAAGGCAGCCTGGAGTATGGAAAACCCAATCTCAAAAAAATGGGCGCAGGAACTGGCAAGATGGCTTAGTGATCAAAAATGTTTTCTGCTCTCACAGAGGACCTAAATTCAGTTTCCAGCATTCACATCATGTTACTCATAACTTCCTAGAATTCCAGGCCCAGAAGATCCAAGATCTTCCTCTGATCTCCATGGGCATACTCATCCACAGATACACATGAGCACACAGAAATAAAAAAGTTAGATATTTATAAGAGGTCTATAGATAATCAACAGGAAATTGGAGGGAAAATCATGGTGCATCTAAAATGGTAGGATCACTACCACACACTTAGAGTTAGAACAATTTTTATTATGTGTGAGATCAAGTAATCAGAAACACATTTTACTAAATGGAAAAAGGAATATGCACAGCAGAAGACAGTTCTTATGTGTGAATTGAAGGAACAAGTAAAAAGATACCTGTCTACTTATAGATGATATCTATATATTTTTTTTAAAGAAATACTGACAGGCCTAATCAAACTAATAAAATGGCTACCTACAGAGATATCGGAGAAACAAGGACACAAAGATATTATCTTGTTTCATAAAATCAAACTTTACAGAAGCTACAGACAGTTTTTTATATCATTAAAGAACAAGGAAAAACATATATCTTCAAATTGTATAGAAACTGAGAATTATCTACTGGATATCGAAGTTTTTAAAGAATTAAATCAGGCAGAAGACACACAGAAGCCCAAGTGCCACTAAGAGGAACAAGCAAGTGGTGGAGAGATGGGAGAGAGAGATAAGCAGAAAGCTGTGTGTACAATGAAGAGAGGCAGACCTGGAGACTTGAGGGTGGTGAGGAGCAGAACAATATGAGTAGCTTGTACTACCACCTGAGACCATGGTGATGGGCCAGCCTGTGCTGCTGCTGAGGACCATGTCTGGGTCTACAGTCCTGCAGCAGCTGAGGTCTATATTAATGTCTTTCCCATGTTATCCCCAAAGGCTATGCAGACATTCCTGGTGTGGGCTGCTGCATGGAGCCATATTGATGTCTGAGGGCTGTGCAGAGCTGACTCTACCCCTTGCCTGGGCAGCATGGGAGTCCTAGCCCCGAAGGTGTGAGCATGGAAGAGTGAGTTTTACCTTTTGTGCGAAGTGAGAAAACAGGGCTTTGTGGCATGATGCAGGAGAGCTGGCCAGCTCAGCTATTACCCAGGCCCAGATCCAGGGCTTTGAATTAATGCACCCCAACATCTACCCCATCTATGAACTCCAAATGTGCATGAAGGGGACAGTTCTGCAGAACGAAAACTGCAGGATCTCCATGACACAGCACAACAACAGCGTATAAGAAAGGAGTCCCAGTGAAGATCCAGTATTGATAGAGTAGCAGAAGCCAGAGGCCTTGAACCAGGCCACTGACTCACTGCAATGAACATTTGCAAGTAAGGCTGTTTGGGCAAAAGGGTACAGTGTATGACACACTGTGACTTACCTCAGCTTTCACTGTAAGATCGTTTTGTTGATGGTGGTTTTGTTTGTTTGGTTTCCTTTTGTGGGGGAGGTTGCAAGGGCAGAAGGTACACATAGACAGATGGGGGGATATGTGAGATTGGGGTACATGATTTGAAATTGACAAAAAAATCAGTAAAATGTCTTTAAAAAATAAATAGAAGGGCTGGAGACATAACTTAGTAGTTAAGAATACTTGCTGCTCTTGTAGCGAATCCTAGTTCGATTCCCTGTACCCACGTGTAAGGTAAGGAATGTCTACAACTCCAGTTCCAGAAGATGTGACACCCTCTCCTGGCCTTCATGGGTACTGCATGCTCGTGGCACACTGACATACATCTAGGAAAAACACCAATACGGATAACATAAAAATAAACCTTTTTAAAAGAAAGAAAATAGCTAGAGAGAAGAATAATGTTTAGTGTCTTTAAACACAATATTTTTTATTATATGTTTAGTGATGTTATTCCAACCAGAAAGTCATCTAGAAGTAAATGTTAAGGTAGATTTAAGGGACCTGCAGCTGTGTTACTGGGATGTCATTATGCAAAAAGTTCATTCACTTCTCCTGTTTTAAAAAGAATTGCAGGGCATTTGTGGTTCATAGAACTATTAAGAGGAAGGTACTGGAATGTTCCTATGCTCCTTCCCTAATCAATGCTTAGCCTTCTTCCATCACCACAGCTCCCATCAGTGTGACGTAATACCCTTGAGGAGCCTTCACAGAATAATCACCCACTGTCCACAGGTTATATTAGAGGCAGTTCCTAGTACTGTTTGGGCAAATATGTAATGACCTGTACCCATGACGAGTGTGTCATACAGACCATTTTCACTGCCTTAAAATACCATCCGTGTTTCACAGATTTATTCCTTACCCCTGCGTCTAACCCACGGCAACCCCTGATTTCCCTGTGGTCTCTACAGTTTTCACTTGCCCACAATGACATAGTTGAAGTCATATAGAATTATCTCTTTCACATTTGATTATTTACCTAACATTTTATGAATGACTTGCAAACTATGTTTTATATTCATTGTGGAACATGAACTATAAGGTATGCCACAGTTTTCCATTTATGTAAAAAAGGACATTCAGTGCTCCCACGTTTTGACAATTACAAATAAAGCTTCTATAGATGCCCATGTGCAGCGTTTGTGAAGATGTATGTTTTAACTTCCTTTGGATAAACACTAGAGGACATGACTGCTGAGTCGCATGATGAGAGTATGCTTTACTTTATGTTAAACTTCCAAGCTGCCTTTTAAAGTGACTTTGCCAGTTGCATTCCCACCAGCAATAAATGAGGCTTCCTATCAGTGCACATACTGTCAGCATTTGCCCTTGGTGTTGTCAGTGTTCTAGGTTTGGGTGTTGTGGTAGTTGTACAGATATATCTTGTTCTAGTCATTGTTTTTTGGTGATATATAATGTGGTGTATATTTGTGTAATGCTTATTTTTCATCTGCATGCCTTCTTTGGTGAGCTATTCAGTTTTGACCCATGTTAGAAATCAAGATGTGCGCCTTTTTCTACATGTTTCTCTCTCTCTCTCTCTCTCTCTCTCTCTCTCTCTCTCTCTCCCTCTCTCTCTCTCTCTCTCTCTCTTTCTTTCTCTCTTTCTGTGTGTGTGTGTATGTATGTGTATGTGTGTCTGTGTGTCTGTGTGCCTGCACATATGGAAGAAGGGACACGCACATTTGTGTGTGTCCATGTGGAGACTAGAGGTTGTTATTGGGTGTCTGTCTATGGCACTGCACCTTATTTTTGGAGACAAGATTTGTCATGAAAGCTGAAGCTAGACTGGCTGGCCGGTCAGTCCATAGAATCCTCCTGTCTCTACCTTCCAGTACTAGGATTACAGGTGAGGATGACTATGTTCAGCTTTTCTACGTGGACAAGACTCTAAGTTCCAGTTCTCTTGCTTTAAGCCTGCAAGTACTTTGCTCAATGAGCCATATTCCATATGTTTAGGTTTTTTGTTGTTGCTGCTGCTGTTGTTGTTGTTTATTTGTTTTTTATTTTTATTTTCTCTTTTCTTTTGTTTTGCTTTTATTGGTTATTTTCTTTATTTGCATTTCAATTGTTTTCCCCATTCCAAGTCTCCCCTTCAGAAACCTCCTATGCCATCCCCCTCCCTCTATGAGGATGCTCCCACACACACCCACCCACTTCCGTTTTCCTGCCCTGGCATTCCTCTACACTGGGGCATGGAACACGCTCAGGCCCAAGGGCCGCTCCTCCCACTGACATCTAACAAGGCCATCCTCTGCCACTTATGCAGCCAGAGCCATGGGTCCCTCCATGTCTACTCTTTGGTTTGTTTACTTATTGCTGAATTTTAAGATTTTTTTTTATGTATTTCCAAAAATTCTCTATCAGATGTCTCTTTCATAATATTTTCTCCCAGTCTGTGGCACCCCTCCCTACCTATTATTTACATGCTGTCTTTTGTAAGGACACACCCCTTTAGTTTAATAAGCTCAGTTTATTATTTCTTTTATATTACATTTTAAATTTTAAAATAGCCAAGACCTGTTCCTACTTTCAAAAAAATAAAATATTTAATAAGCTATGACATAAAAATATGTGAGATGAAGGTGATAGGCTGAAACACTGAGACTCTGTCCAGTGGAATTCAATCTAGCCAACAGCTATTGCAAGGGCCTTGGAAATGAATACTTCTTCAAGCCAAACCTTCAGCTGAGACTCCAATCCTAGCCAAGAATTTGACCTTCACCTTGTAAGATACTTTGAAACATGGGAGCCAGAAAAACTGCAGGTGAATTCCTTGATTCACAGGAACTCTGAGATAATACATGCAGGTGACTTTAAGGGTTAGAGGGAAATCACTTGTTACGCAGTGGTAGACAGATAACACAGATAGACTGATCCATGTGAATTTATATTATTTCATAAAATGCTATTACAATAATAAATAGGTGTTCTCAGATAAATTTTGTCATGATACATGAGAATTTTAGCTCCTTATAATTTTCTTCTCATATTTTGAATGCAAGGCCGTTCTTTTTTTCTATCATAATTCATTTGGTAATAAGGAGATGAAAAGGGATTATTTTGTTGAGATTAGCAAGCATAATAATTGCAAACATTTACACAGAGCACTTTGCAGATAGTTCATTAAATCCTTTAGAAAGATATGTTAAGTCAGAGACGGTGGTACATAACTTCAGTCCCAGCACTTGGGAGGCAGAGACAGGTAGGTCTTTGAGTTTAAGGGCAGCGTGGTTTACAATGCAAGTACCAAGATAGTCAGGGCTACACAGAGAAACCCTGTCTCAAAAAACAAAAACAAACAAATGTAGAATGATCCACTAAGTCACTGAATATTCACATTTCTGACATGTGAATATCGGATATTCATGCTAAGCTCACTAGGCTTTCTCAGTTCCAACAAATTAGCAAACCTTATATCAAGTCATCTCTTCTTCTAACCCCCAAATAACCTGAAGGCCGTGAGGCTGCAGCTGTGTAAGATTTCAAAGCTCTTGCTTTTTTAAGACTTGGTATTCTCGCTAAGTTAATGATTACAAGTCTTCATAATGAACATTATAGTAGGTTAGACAAAATGCTAAATGCTTTCTCATTTTGCTTCCAACAATATGGTGAGAGTTGGCTATTGTAGAGTAAAAAAATCTCCCTTTTAAATGAGGAATCAATATTCAGCTCCAAGTGTATCTTCTATCTACTTGTGTCCTCCAATTGAATATGCTGAAATCCTAATCTCCAAGAGATCAGAATATAACCTGATTGGACAACGAGGCTCTTTTAGACATAATCAGGAAAGATATTATCAAACCAGGGTGGCACTGACACTTTAATCCATTCTGACCAGTGTTGTCAAATCAAGGACTGTATAAAGTTATGAACAAATAGAAGACTCTTAGTCTAAGCTTATGAGAAAGAATGGCCTGGTAACACCTTGACTTCATGTTCTTTGCTCTCCCAGAATTGGAAAAGAATACATTTCTCCTGCTTTTCGGAGTCTAGTCTTTGGTAGCTTGTTTATAGTTCTGAGAAATTGTACAGGGGTTTGATAAGTTATATGATAACTCTTTATACTAAAATGTTGAATAAAGAGTAAGGAACTTCACAGAGAGTATTTTTATTTAAAACAGTAGTTCTCATATATGGGCTGGACCTAGGCCCCCCCCCACACACATATGTAGCAGCTGTGCAACTATGTCTTCATATGGGTCCCCCAACAAGTGGAGTAGGAGCTATATGTCCCCAAAGCTGTTGCCCATGCATAGAATTTGTTCCCCCAGATGGACTGCCTTGTCTGGCCTCAGTGGGCGAGGATGTACCCAGCCCTGCAGAGATTTAATGTGCCAGGGCTGGGGAATACCCAGGGGGGTCTCCACCTTCTCAGAGGAGAAAGCAAGGAGGATGGGAAGAGGTACTGTGTGAGGGCAGAGCTGAGCTGGAGCAGGGGCAGTGATCAGGATGTAAAGCAAATAAATAAAAAATAAAATAAGACAAAGTGTCTCTCAATCTTCCTAATGCTGTGACCCTTTAATACAGTCTTCATGTTGTGGTGACCTCCAACTATAAAATTATTTTTGTTGTTACTTCACAATGTTCATACTTCATAATATTGCTACTGTTGTGAATCATAATATAAATATTTTTGGAGACAGATGTTTGCCACGGGGTCTCGACTAGAGACCCATAGATTGAGAACCCGTGTTTTAAAACATTTCTGTGTCAAAAGACGGCTAACATTGTGCCAGTGTGTGCAACGTTGCAAGATAGAAATGAAGCTAGTTTTCCAAAGTGTTTATTTTACTCCTAGATTGTGTGTGGAGTGTGGCAATAAAGTCAACTGCTGAATAATTTAAATATTTTTTAAAAGAAAGGAACATTCAGATAACCACTGTTTTCAGGAGAAAAGAGAAGAACATTAATTACAAAGGCATGACTGAGTCTTATTTTCAGAGTTTCAGGAAGGCCATGAGCTTTCTGTTGGAAAGAAATATCTAGTTATATGCATTCATATAATATATAGGGTATTCTCCAGCCTATATATATATATATATATATATATATATATATATATATATATGGACATTAAATCTCTGCAGGGCCAGGTACATCCTCGCCCACTGAGGCCAGACAAGGCAGCCCATCTGGGGGAACAAATTCCATGCATAGGCAACAGCTTTAGGGACAAATAGCTCCTACTCCACTTGTTGGGGGACCCATATGAAGATGTAGTTGCACAGCTGCTACATATGTGTGGGGGGCCTAGGTCTAGCCCATATATGAGAGCTACTGTTTTAAATAAATATATACATGATATATGCATATGACTAGCTACATATATATACACATATATACACATGCACACCGGCAGAGCTGAAGTGAGATTGCTGTTAATTGTAGTGTTTAGAAAACAGAATTCTAATTCTTACCCTCTGGTAGTAGAACTGAAATTAAGTCAGAAACTGTTTGACAGTAGCTCTCTCATAGTCTACACCTACAACACAGTGAGTAGAAGACCATAAGACCCTTTCCTGAAGACTTCCCTATCTTTCTGGAGGGAGAAGCTACAAGTCTTTGGTGTGACAGGAAACCAGTACAACAGGTGTTCAGTATTCACATGGCTGAAATGTGAACACTGGATGTTCATGCTAAGCTCACAAGGCATTCGTAGTTCTATCAAGTTAGCAAGGCTAATATCAAGTCATCTCTTCATCTATCCCACAACTAACCTGAAGGTGTTGAGGCTGCAGTTGTGTGCAGTGTTCTTTCTTGGTGATGTTGCTCAGAACAGCTCAAGGAAGAGTAAAACAATCGCCAAGAGATCATAATCATATATTTCTTGACTTGGCACTGTAACCTCTCATCTGTTTTGAATATTCTGAATAATCTCTCTTAACAAATAGAAAGATAGCTCCTCTCATAAAATGTGGGTTGTTTGTGGAGGATGGTTTTGACTGTAGCTCTGTGCTTCCGGGAGTTAACTGTAACATGCTATTTGTTTCTTTATCCTTCTACAGTGTTATTGAAAGGGTCAGTAATGGTGTGTGAGTGTCTATGAAGCACTAAAAGATGTCCAACCCTTACTGGACTTATCCCACTGTGTCCTTTTGCAGCTACACTAACCTTAGTCAGACAATTAAAAAACTCTAAATTTATTGGCATAATGGCACAGGTCTGTCATCCTCACATTTAGGAGAACTAGTAAAGAGAACTGACAGCTTACAGTCAGAAGGGACCACTGTCCTAATTTGCTCTCTACTGCTATGACAATGACCATGGCTAAAAGCAACCTGGGGAGGACAAGGTTTGTTTGGTTTCCACATTCTGTTGCCAGTGCATCATTAAGGGAAGACAAAACAGAGACACAAGAAGGCAGAAACCCTGAGGCAGGAACTAAAGCAGAGATAAAGGAGGAATGCTGCTTCCTAACCTGCTCACCAGACTTCTGCTCAGCTGCTTTTCTAATATCTCCCAGCATCATCTGTCTAGGAATGCCACTCCCATATCAATTATCAGCCAAGAAAATGCCCCACAGACCTGTGTATAGGTGTTTTCTCAGATGAGGTTCCTTGATGTGTCTAGATTTGTGTAAAGTTGACACACACACACACACACACACACACAAAAAACCCACCAACAACAAAAAACAAACACAAACCAACAAAAAAACTTACCAGCAGAGCTACATAGTGGGGTACAGGACAACCTAGGTTATACCCTAAACCCCTTCTCAAAAAAAAAAAAAAAACAAAAAACCCAAAACAGGAACAAAGTCGTAGTTAGTTTTTAATGCAGTACTTCTCTCCTTTTTTTCCTCCCAAAGGAATTCAGAGTCAAATAAGAATAACTATGTCCTGTAAACACAGATTCTCGCCTATCCCAAATAACACACTCTACTGTGGAAGAGGCCAATGAACATTTATATTAACAAAGCAAAAAACACCTAAATCAATATACTTAAATGCATTGTGGGGGGATATCAAGTAGGTGGTGGGCTACAGCAAGTCAGGGAAATTTCTTTTATCTTTTCCAGATGTTATAACATTCTTAGCTTTAGAACTAGTGGAAGCCAGTGGTCTTCTAACTTTACCAATCCATTCTAATGGTTTTGCCTTATATTCACAAGAATGTTAAGTTGTTAATAAAAGGCCATTAAGGAAACTAAAGCTAGCCCAAGATAAATTGACTATGTTCTATCCTTACACAGTCTTCAAGTTCTAGTGTAAGACGCCCCCCCCCCCCAGGGAGAACCTCCCTCAAGACTCAGGAATTCTTGGCCCCCCAGTAACTCACAAGACACCATTCTTGATGCAACAGCAAGAGGTATATTTCAGGGTCAGTAGACTGAGGCCGAGACTCTTGACCCATGCAGGGGCAGAGGAGTGTTGACCCCGATGGCTGGAAGTGGAGGGTTTATATAGGGCAGAACCACAAACCAAGGTGGGGGGGGTGGGGGGGTTACCAAGGAAACATAACATAAAAACAGTGGAAAGTCAGCTAGTTCCTGGAACCACTCAGATGACTTGCATCTTTCTTTGTGGTCAGGAATGTGTCTTCCTGCTTTGGCCCTTCCCCACCCACAGGTGGGTTCTCTTCCCTGAAGTCTAAGGAATGTTAATTAGTCTCCCCCTTTCTCTCTTGAATGTTAAACCAGCTAGTGTCCTCTGACTCAGGGATAATGTACCCCTCCTGGAATACAGAATATGTCCCGGGGCAGTGAAGGCCTAAATCCTATATTTAGTTCCCCATTCTTGGAACTAGTGAACCTGCATTCTTTTGCTCAGGTCTAAGGGTCATAAAAACTTTCTATATTTTTCTAAGTTTTCAATATCTTTCACTAGGTATTTGGTCAGTCCATAGGATTGCCAGCACATATATAATTTCTTCAGAGAACTTTGAGTCACATGTTCTTTGGATAGGCCTTGGGAGTTCTGGGTGCCTGGATTGGTTCAGGGCTCTAGAATTATCTGAGATAATAACATTGTACTCAGAATGTATAATTGGGAAATGTGTGAGAACTCCGGAGCGTCGCTAAGAGGGCCCAGCTGGAGAATGAATAGCCTGGTTCAGAGTTGCATCAAAATTGATGCCCAGTGAATACAGTACCTTGGACAAGGTTGGGGTTAAATTTGCTTTTCCCACCTTTCTGAGTTCCTAATAACTCATCAAAACCAACCTTAACTTTATTTTGAGATAAAGAAACAGAAAAATAAAACAAGGTTAAGAGTGCTTCTCGGAAATTAAATCTAGGTTTTGGCAGAACTAGAAACTGGTTACTTTGGCATTTAGCCCTTAGCTTCTTCATCTCAAAGTCTGTAGTTTGTTGGTAAGTGTTTAAAGATATTACTGGTTTTGTTCGTTGTCTTATTGTGCAGAGGGTACACAGCTTGGTGGAATTTCAAATATGAGAGCATAATATTTCAGATTCCTTCATATTCCTAAGTAGTACTGTGTGTTCATCCCGTTCAAGAACAGATATCACCTGTCTCCTAAGTACATTCAGAACCAAGAGGGTCAGTGGGCCACAAAATCTCCCATCTGACAAGGCTCGATGCAGGATTTTCCCTGTTTCTCACTCTGTTATCCGCCTCCACGCTGTTTAGCAAAGAAAACCTCTTTCCTAAGCGGCGTGTGTTCTGTGACTCCACTGTCTGTGTCTGATGTGTCACCGACAGAAATGCTTAGCCTGGGGACCTGCTGCTCTTTGAAGGGAGTGTGGTTGTCTTGCCTATCTGAGGTTCAAAGAGGCGTCTCTCTGCAAGGTGCACGAACTTTCTGGAGACTACTACTGGGGGATTAGCATTGACTAACCGTGTTTAGACTCTGAAACAGGGGAGAAAGGTGGATTACACGCTGCAACGGCCTAGGTTTCCAGAGCCATCCCTATCTATTCAGCTGGGCCGCGGTCGCTGGGCCCACTGGCCTACAAGCCCCAGCATGCCTCGGGAGGCGGGGCAAGGTGACGGACAGGCGATTCTACGAATTGGCGACTGCCATGGGAAGTACGGCCTAGCGCATGCGCAGAAGGCAGCGGGCGGGTGGGCTGGCAGCGGTGGATTCGCGTCGGAGCCGCGGGCGGTCAGGTAGGGGGCGGGAAGGAGGGTCTGCGACCAGGGACCGTGGTGGGTCGCGGGGCTCCAAGATTAAATGGCAGGATTTGGGGACTGGGTCGGAGTGGCAGGACCGGGATCGGGAGGGAAGGACTCAGGAGCGATTCGGCTGGGCTGAGATGCAGCTGGGGGAGGGGAGCAAAGGGGCTGAGGAAATTTGCAGTTGCAGCATGTCGAGAGGTATGAGGTAATGTGGGGGCCATGCGGAGAGTTGGGGTGCAGCATGTGGGAGATGGGAGGATCTGAAGTCCCTGGAGGTATCTGGGTGCAGAATATCAGAAGCAGAAAGGAATTTGGCAGGCCTGGATGAGATTGGGTGTTGGCGGGCAGAATCTTAGGGGCTTTGAAGAGATCGGTGTAATGGTAGCAAGATCTGAGGTCAAAACAGCCAGGGTCTTGGAAAATCCTAATTGCTAAAGAAAAAGGGATTTCTGTAGCGGAATCTGGGAAAGATTGAGGGGTGAGTTCCCAAGGGAATCAGTACCCAGTTAGCAAATCGCAGCAAAGGTTTGAAGGCAACACGTGAGGCAGGACGGGGGCGGGGGTTGGGGGGGTTGGAGGTGGCACAGTACAAGATGGGGAATGCAGATGAGGGATCAGATTGAAGGAGGGCAGAAATCTGGAGTTCAGGATTGGAGTTTGGAGGTGGAATACAGGGGTTGTAAGTTTGGGAATTTGAAAATAGATTAAAGGATGTATCAGAGGGATGTGGGACATATAAGAGCTATTGGTGAGTTACAAGGTTGCAATATACAATCTAAAAGGTTGAATTCTAGATTTGGGATTTAGCGTTGAGAATGAGGTTTGTAGAGGATGAATGGTGGGGAGTGAATGTTGTAACTAGATTGTAGAATTCAAAACCAGAGGAATTTGTGAGTTGGTTCTTAGGCCACTAAAGGAGGTTTTTGTTTGTTTGTTTTGTTTGGTCTCTGCATAATTGAACCTATAGGGTGTTCTGGAGACCCAGGGACCTGACAGTAATATAGAAATAAGCTATGTATAAATGGATGGAATTTAGTAGAATGTAGGGGCTTGGGAATAAAGACACTTGTCTTCAGAAATCCTGAAGGAGAGTCTGACATTCTCTGAAGGGCAGAGTCTTCCTCACTTATTAACTAAAGGCCCTTTAATCCTGAGGCAGGCATGTATTCTCACTAAATCCACTCTGACCACCCCGACCTCCCCACCATAGACATTATAGGCCTTGGGGAAGAAGCAATAAACTGCCTAAGGACTTCTGCTACCTATCCTTTTCCCTGTAACCCTAAGTCCTACAAGGTATGAGGCAAAATTATCTTAAACCTGACATCTTATAGGAGGTCTATTATAGCTTACAGAGGCAGTGATTCTGTGAATCACTGTTAGAGCTGGGCAAGAAACAAAATAAGGTTGGGGGTGCAAGGGAGAGCCTCCCATGTACTGAGTATTTAGCCTGTGCCATTACCTAAAGCCATGGGTTTCAGACAGGGTGGTTTTGTTCTGCCAGGAAACATAGGACCATGTCTGGATGGAGGCATTGTCAGTTATCATAGATGAGCGGTTGTGGGGGCTACTGGTTTCTAGTGAACAACCTGTCATCTAGCCAGAAATGGCAATCATGCCAAAATGGAGGGGCCTGGCATCAGAGTCAAGAATTGTAGGTTCAAATCCTGCCTTTTTTTCTTCCTGCTTTGCAATCCCTGCAAAGAGGTAATTGACCTCGCACTGCACTTCAGAGACCTACGTCATAGGATTGCTGTAAGCAGTCAGTGAAATAAATCGGGGTGCTTACTGTCTGGTGCCCAGTAAGAGCTCAGCATTTACTACTTTCAGAGACCTATGTGTGCTTTCTTCTCATGACAGTCCTTCCCAATATACTTTTTATGTCCAACGTTACACATGAAACTAAGGTTTAGGAGGTCACGTGTGTGTGTGTGTGTGTGTGTGTGTGTGTGTGTGTGTGTGTGTGTGT
>JANHMN010000004.1:77255151-77287686 GCA_030674055.1 Rhabdomys pumilio | reverse complement strand
TTTCTTTCTTTCTTTCTTTCTTTCTTTCTTTCTTTCTTTCTTTCTTTTTTAACTAAGAAAATGGATAAAGAGGAGTTAGAGAATTTGTCAGGCCTAGAATCGCTGATTAGTTTGCCAGGTATGGAAAAGTTAAGTAACTTGCCAGGCCTAGAGAGATTAGGTAATTTGCCATTTGCCCCACATTCTGTAAGTGAAGGCACAAAAATTCTGTCTTGTTCTGTGTCACTTCAAGGTTTATGTTATCCGCTTACTCTTTGTTCTTTTGAATCCCTGGCTACGTGTTTTACAGACTGACAAAACTCAGTGGTGTCAAGAGAGGATGGGACTGTCTTAGATCTGTGAGAACACATATAACTTTAAGAGATACAGTATCTAGAGTCAAAGAGATGTGCTGGTGTCAGGGTGGGCTGTACACTGTCAGTCATTGTGTTGAGGGGATGAATGAACAAGGTAAATGGAGGTTATATAAAATGGAAGGGCAAGACTTGGGAGTACAGCCTGAACAATGGGAAACCTGTTCAAGGGATGGTGGAGGCAGCCAAGATTGTAAATGGCGTGTTGACTTTTCATTCTGCTTGGTTACTGATTGTTATAGCTGGCAGGAGATGGGCAGGCAGCACATCTAAAGGCTTGCGATATACAGGCAATTCCTTTCACTGGAAAAGTCTTTTCAGGGAAGTTGAAGTCAAATTGAGCTTCTATGTGATTCAGTCTTGTTATTAATGAGACTGGAGGAGAGGCAGGGTCTGCCTGGCTGATGGTTCTGCCTAGGCTGAGTGAAAGCTGTGTTCTGAGATAGTGGTACAGAAATAAGTTCAGACATTTTTCAGGTCTAAACTTCTCCAAAGCCAGAATCTTTAGTACATGGATTTTTGACATCTTTTTGGAGAACCTGGTAAAGCTGTAGACTGGAGAAATAGTTTGCAGTTGGATGTGGGCATAGTCAATTCATTTCACCAAAGCTGATAGCTTACACAGGCAGAAGCTTTTGAATTGAAAGAAATCTGGGGAAAGAATTTGCTAGTATTTTTACAAATTGGCAGACTTGTTTAACAAGTTGGTCTGCAGTGCCAGCTCCAGGAAGAACAGATGTCCCTGCACAATGTAAGGTAACATGCTTGGGAGCCAAGCACCAAATGCTGCCCTCAGTCTGTTCTCACAGATGACAGGAGACAGAAGAAAGCTATTGGTTAGGATTGAGTGCCTCTCGAGGATTCTGGGTCAGGGCTTCTATTGGTGTTTCTGTGGGGCTGCCCCATGCCCACAGCATTTGAGAATTGAGCATTCACTGTCGTAATTTCCACAGGAGACCATTTAAAGTTCAGGCTGTCCAGTAATTTGTTATTTTTTCACAGCATGGATTTGAGTTGTAATGGTTGCAAAGTGAGATGGTGGGACTTGGTCACCCAGCTACTAAATCAGTTTGCTCCGCTCTGTTGGCTGACTCAGCTAGATGATTGTTCCTTTTTCAGGGAGAAAAGTATGTTTTAAAGGCAGTGTGTCCTAGAGCAGAGTCAAGAGCACTCGTTAATAAATTCTGAAAGATGGTTTTGTTTTGTTTTTACACCTTGGAAATAATGTTAAAAATAAGGGTTAAAAAGAAGGAAAGGTACCATGTTTAAATTCTGAGACCCTGAGCTAGTTTTTCTATACTTCTCTATTCTCAAGTTGGACAGTAAAAATCTTACCACATTTCTACAATGAGGATTAAGTGAGAATAAGCATGTACAACATTGTGTAGCACGTAGTAGGTACTAGGATACCAGAGCAATTTCCTGCCTATAGAAGGACTTTCTGGAGGTAAACGTGGCCCCCAACACACACACACACACATACACACACACACACACACACACACACACACACACACACACTCCTTTTCTTACTTAAGCTTATCAGTTCCTTACTGCTAAGCGCTTGCTCTAGCATTCTCTTCACAATGAATTTCCTATTTTACTTGCACATGACATTCACTTTGTCCTCAAGATCTCTTATCATCCTCAAGTGACCTCTGTGCATCTCACAGTTCTTGTTCTCTTCCACTACAGTTTTCACATAAGGCTGAGAGAGAACCACAGTTCCTCACGAACCTTCCTGGTACAGATGTGGTCCTTCCTGGTTCTTATGGAAGCCCAGTAAAGGATATGCTGTTTCCATTTTACAGATGCAGAATATTAAACATAGAGAGACCAAGTATTCTCTGTTCTTCATCCCAGTTCACAGGTCTTTGTTTCCCATCTGCTTTCTCGGCTTTGTGGAGGTTGTGCCCTCTGCCTAGTGTTTCATTCTCCCATCTCGTCTCTGAGTCCTTGCAGGCTGAAATGAGCGCTCCATCCTTTCTGAAATTCGATTTTTCTTTAGGTAAAAATGAGTCTACTTAACTGTCTATCAGACTGAGTCTGCCTTGATTCCTAACTTACATATCTTGTCTTTCTAAAGTAGAGCAGGATGTGTATGCTGAAATGTAATATCTTGTTTTGGTGTGATGCCTAGACTACCATGGGTGGCTAGGTAGGAAGATAAACAAATGAAAAACTTGTGCGTGCCCTCCTCATCTGATGGTTTGCAGATTACTTAAAGGCAGTCATCAGAATTTTCTCTCTCTGGGTGAAACATCCGAGGCCATCAACTCTGATGGGATGAAGATGCTCGGACACCAAACTCACACAGTGTTCTTTGCTTACAGTTCCTGTATGTGTCATTGCCTCCTAGCTTTTCAAGACTTCTCCTATGAGTAGCAGTGTTTATGAGCAACCTTACTCAGTTGTCAGGCTCCATTACTCTGCCACTGTATCCCACAGTGTAGACCTTCATGTGACTTTCTTTGCTGGGCAGGGCTAGTCTGTGCTTCCCTGCTTGTATATCATACTATTTAACCCTTCCAGTACCGTATAAGACAGATGCTGTCATTTCTATTTTATATTCTATAAAATATTCTATTCTATATTTTAGGGAAACTGACCTTTAGGCAATTTAGGCCCTTCCCTGAATTCTCCCAGACATAATACGCTGATCATTTGTGTGTGTGTGTGTGTGTGTGTGTGTGTGTGTGTGTGTGTGTGAGAGAGAGAGAGAGAGAGAGAGAGAGAGAGAGAGAGAGAGACTATTGCCTGAGTCATAATGACTGCAATAAAATGTTTATAAATAAGTCAGTGATTAAATGGATGGTTATAGCTATTCTCTAAGTGTTTCTAGACTGAATTAACTTATATAGGAGTGGAAAAATGAATAATGGTTTGTTTTTCTCTTTAGCAGGAATTTGACACTGGGGCATGAATATTAAGCTATTTGGCTCTAAGCTGTGTTAGCAGGAACCTTCACTGGAAGAGCAATGGCTGCGGCTGCAGCAGCTTCTCACCTGAACCTGGATGCCCTCCGGGAAGTGCTAGAATGTCCCATCTGCATGGAGTCCTTCACTGAAGAGCAGCTACGGCCCAAGCTACTGCACTGCGGCCATACCATCTGCCGCCAGTGTCTGGAGAAGCTCCTGGCCAGTAGCATCAATGGTGTCCGCTGTCCCTTTTGCAGCAAGATTACTCGCATCACCAGCCTGACCCAGCTGACCGACAACCTCACGGTGCTGAAGATCATTGACACAGCTGGGCTAAGTGAGGCCGTCGGGCTGCTGATGTGCCGAGCCTGCGGCCGGAGGCTGCCTCGGCAGTTCTGCCGAAGCTGTGGTTTGGTGTTGTGCGAACCCTGCCGGGAGGCAGATCACCAACCTCCTAGCCACTGTACACTTCCTGTGAAGGAGGCAGCTGAGGAACGGCGGAGGGACTTCGGGGAGAAGTTGACTCGCCTCAGGGAACTTACTGGAGAGCTGCAGAGGAGGAAGGCAGCCTTGGAGGGTGTCTCCAGGGATCTTCAGGCAAGGTATAAAGCTGTTCTTCAAGAATATGGGCACGAGGAGCGCAGGGTCCAGGAAGAGCTAGCCCGCTCTCGGAAGTTCTTCACGGGCTCTTTGGCTGAGGTTGAGAAGTCCAACAGTCAAGTAGTAGAGGAACAGAGTTATCTACTCAACATTGCGGAGGTGCAGGCCGTGTCTCGCTGCGACTACTTTCTAGCTAAGATCAAGCAAGCTGATGTAGCGCTCTTGGAGGAGACAGCAGATGAGGAGGAGCCAGAGCTCACTGCCAGCCTACCCCGGGAGCTTACCCTGCAAGATGTGGAGCTCCTTAAAGTAGGGCATGTTGGTCCTCTGCAAATTGGCCAGGCTGTTAAGAAGCCCCGGACAGTTAACATGGAAGATTCCTGGGCAGTGGAGGAGGGAGCAGCATCTTCTGCCTCAGCCTCTGTAACCTTTAGAGAGATGGACATGAGCCCTGATGAAGGAGTTCCCAGCCCTAGGGCTTCACCTGCAAAACAGCGGAGTTCTGAGGCAGCTTCCGGTATCCAACAGTGTCTGTTTCTCAAGAAGATGGGAGCAAAAGGCAGCACTCCAGGCATGTTCAATCTTCCAGTTAGTCTCTACGTGACCAGTCAGAGTGAGGTGCTGGTTGCTGACCGGGGCAACTATCGCATACAAGTGTTCAACCGCAAAGGCTTTTTGAAGGAGATCCGCCGCAGCCCCAGTGGCATTGACAGCTTCGTGCTAAGCTTCCTTGGAGCCGACTTGCCCAATCTCACCCCTCTTTCAGTGGCCATGAACTGCCACGGGCTGATTGGTGTCACTGACAGCTATGACAACTCCCTAAAAGTCTATACCTTGGATGGCCACTGTGTGGCCTGTCACAGGAGCCAGCTGAGCAAACCATGGGGCATCACAGCCCTGCCATCTGGCCAGTTTGTGGTGACTGATGTGGAAGGCGGGAAGCTCTGGTGTTTCACTGTAGACCGAGGAGCTGGAGTAGTCAAATACAGCTGCCTCTGCAGTGCTGTGAGGCCCAAGTTTGTCACCTGTGATGCTGAAGGCACAGTCTACTTCACCCAAGGTTTGGGTCTCAATGTGGAGAACCGACAGAATGAACACCACCTGGAGGGTGGCTTCTCCATCGGTTCTGTGGGCCCTGATGGGCAGCTGGGCCGGCAGATCAGCCACTTCTTCTCTGAGAATGAAGATTTCCGCTGCATCGCTGGCATGTGTGTAGATGCTCGGGGTGACCTCATTGTGGCTGATAGCAGCCGCAAGGAAATTCTCCATTTTCCCAAGGGCGGTGGCTACAGTGTCCTTATTCGAGAAGGCCTTACCTGTCCAGTGGGCATCGCCCTCACACCCAAGGGGCAGTTGCTGGTCTTGGATTGTTGGGATCACTGCGTCAAGATCTACAGCTACCATCTGAGAAGATATTCCACCCCTTAAAAGATGAGAAATACCAGTTTCTTCTTTCCCCCAACCGACTTTCCTTCCCTTTCCTCCCTTCGTTGTTGATGGTGCAGTAGAGTAGATGTGGCCCGTGTCCTGATTCTGGTGGGATTGCTCTAGAATCGTAGAAGCTCTAGTTTTCAGTGATTTCGTTTGTTATTCCCCTCTTCCCACTTTCCCTCCCCTTTTCTCCTTCTAAATTTAGAGCTTAGAGCTTTAACAGGTACCTTATCCCAAATAGAATAGATGATGCTATTAGCAGAAGTTGCTTAGAAGTTAGGCACCTTCCAAGGCTTTAGTAGAGAGGACCACTTTAGCCCTTTGCCCTTGTGTTTGAAATTTGTATTGGTATTGAATAGTCATTGATCTTTCCCTTTGGACTCTGAGGTCCCTAGTCTACTGTCTCCTTCCTGTTACAGTGTGCTTCACCTGTGGCTTTAACTCTGGCTGCATTCTGTGTGCATGCTCCAGTGGAATCTGCTTGACCCTTCAGTGATATTATATCTCTATAGCATGGTGTCTCTTTTGATCACCTTTACCAGTGTGAGAGTGTATCATTAAGTGCCACCAAAGGTGACACATAGTCCCTTTGGGAAGCAGGACCTCTTGACTGGGGAATTTCTGCCACCATAGATTGTCTTCTCATTGCAGATGTGCCAGAGGATGGTTTGACTGACCCTAGTTGGATAGTGTTGAACACTTCAGTCTAGAAATCACTTGCCTTTTAAAGGAATTTATAGGGTAGAATTATGCCGTAGCCGTGG
Organism: Rhabdomys pumilio; assembly: GCA_030674055.1. Taxonomy (NCBI): domain Eukaryota; kingdom Metazoa; phylum Chordata; class Mammalia; order Rodentia; family Muridae; genus Rhabdomys; species Rhabdomys pumilio. The sequence goes on along the minus strand of JANHMN010000004.1, from coordinate 77,281,620 downwards.
CAGATGGGAACATATAAGCAGATGCTAACATATCCAGCAAATGTGGGATATTTTCTAGGGCTCAGAACGTTTAGTACTCCTTCCACTGACCTATGCTAAGAGTTATTGGAAGAATTGTATAATGTGGGCTTCGACCAACAAATGTGGGAAGGTCGACACATCCATTTTCATTACTGAAGAACAAACCATTAGGTAGCTAACTCTGTATTTTCTTCAAGTGAGTGCATACTGTTTGACTTTGAGATTTATTTCTGTTCTATCAAGCATTAAACTAATAAAACTAATAACTTTCTTCATCATTGATGGTCATGTCTTAATTAAATATGGGGTTTGGGATGGGAGAGAGTAATAGCTTATGCCATTTTGCTTCTCTACTGTGTTTTGTTGACAGCATAGCATTCTACTTTATTTAAAATGCAATCCCAATACCAGTATGATAAACAGATCCTCACTCCCGTGTGCATTGGAACAGGATCAGTCTAGTATCAGCAGCACCCTGTTCAAAATTGGGCGTCCACCATACACTTGTGGTAGGCATTGTAGAATGTAAGTGATGATAGCTACACTTTGTGTTTCAGACTAGAAGCGAGTGTGGAATGAAGTTCTGCAGGTCTCCCTGTCTGCTCAGCAACATATCTTGATCTTAGGTGCAGCAGGGATTGCAAGCCAAAGACCTAAGCTTTTGCTTTCTTAGAAACAAGATTGCTAAGCCAAGGAACCCCAAATTGTTTATCGGTGGCAGTGTTGTTATAGCTGTCAAAGGATGGATAAAGAAATAGCGTGATGGTGAAGAAGAAGCAAGTTCTTTTTGCTTTCAGTTAGAGAAAGCTCTCTCTATATTTGGGTTATGAAATTGTATCTGGTATTCCAAGTTTATAGAATTGGGAAGGAATTAATCCAATTAAAAGTGCCTCAAAATGGCGCTGTCACTTAGAACCATCAATGGTGGTTCCCAGCAGTAGATCTGTCTTCACTAGGGGTGGGGAGACTTGTGTAGGCAGTAACAGTGATGGAAACCTTTGCCACACAATATGGAGTGGCCAATGAATGCAATGCTCTTGGTAAGATAAGAGGGACGGGACCATCTAGCTGCATTTCTCTTTGGCATTTAGATTCTCCCCATCTGTACAACACAGTCCTGCTTTGTCTTTCAAATAAAGCAGGTATCTGCTTGTGTGAACTGACTGATTTTCCCTTTTGATATTTCAGGCCATGTTGAAAACTGTTTGCAGCCCTCTACCACGTTGTTTAAATAAGCAGATTGTGGCTCCAAGAAACATTTAATCGTAGCTGTTGGATTTTTGTCCTTCAAAGCAGCAGCCCTCTTAGACAAATGAAATGTCACCCACAAGTCTGTCCTGTAAAATCAATTAAGAGCAATGGCTCTAGCTGCAGATTTGGGGTGGGGGTTGGAGGGGGTGGGGAACTATCCTTACCACAACTCCTGTGCTCCCAATGCCAACTTTTAGGAGCCTCTAGAACACTTTCCGAAAGCCGTCAAGGTACAACGTGCTGATCTTCAGTTCCGTCTTATTAGCATGGAGACTAGACAATTTGCTTAGCAAAGAAAAGAGAAAAGACATGGCCTCTGTGTCTAGGAAAGGTAAGAATATGGATATGAAAACGCCTGACCCAGTTCCCAGAGTATTTGACAAATACCAGCCATCTAGCCATGTAGCTTTAGATGCAGCGGGGTGCCTGCTGCTGTGAGCTGTTGTCTTCCATCCATGTTAAACTGTTGGTTTTTGTTGGTGTGTGTGTGCGCGCGTGTGCGTGTGTGTTTGGTGTTGGGTCTACTTTCATTCTTTCCAGGCGTATATTTGGCCACTGGAACCTTCCTCAGCTGTTTCTTCCCCCAGCCACAAGTGCTCTAATAAGTTTATCTGCCTGTTCCTCTCTACAGGCTAGTTAATATTTCCTGTTTTGTATAAATTCCCATGTCATTGTTACTTGTCCGTGTGTCTGAGTTTTACTGAGGAAGCATTGTGCCTCATTTAAAATATGTCACTTCATTATGCACTTTTCTACCTTGTTTCTGAGGATTCCTAGAGCATCTCTGCTGCATTGGATAAAAAAGAGATTCATATTCAAGCCCTTTGAAAGCTTTATAAGAAAAGCAAGTAACAGTCAACTGCTTGATCTGACCTTTTCTCCCATGTCATTCTTGGAGAATACAGGAAGAGAGATTCATTTTCATTCCATTTCGTTTTGTTCGGCATCTACTATTAGTTAGGTACTCTGCCATGTGTTTAAAAGAAAAGTGAAACTATTAATCTTTTAAAGTTTTTGTAATTGTTCCAGCATCTTTTTCTGTCTAGAGTGTTTGAACGCCCCTGTTCTGCCACTGTGTTCTCTGTAGGCCTGAATGACAGCAAGAGGACAGTTCATTCTTCAAAGACTACAGAGCACCACTCCTGATACTCACAGTGAATTTGGCTTGAGTTCTGCAGTGTTTCTGCTGTAAGGCAAGAATTGCTGAAGAGATCATGCGGGTTGCGTCGTCCCAATTTATGACTTCTTAAGGGTTGAAAGGCAGCTCTAATATGAGACTTGTGTCTTCCTCTATGTCTGGGCAGGAGGTTGGTTTACAAATGAGGATGTACAGCCACATAAGGAATTGTACAAGTCACAAGTCATGAAACCGGGTGCTTGGATGAATTTTACAAGCAGGGCAGTGGTAAGATAGAGAGCAGTTTAGCAAAGTATACTCTGAGACTGCAGGCTATGGCCTTATCAGTATTAATGCTGAAGGGATCCCATGTAAATGCAAGCTAATTGAGGCAGTCCTGGGACCAGCAGTGCTTTCAAGTGGGAAGATCACTGGATTTTGTTGGGCTTTCTCATGTATAAGTAGCTGTAGGTCTGCAGGTAGTTTCAAAACATCAGTTTCAGTACACAAACAGGCAATTGGGAGAGACTAGTAAATTCCCTTGTTGATATGACCTTAATGTCTCCCTAATATAAATTGCATAATTTGTGGTCAACTTCTCCCCCAGTGTCTTTGCACTTTGCATATTATTTACTATAATTTTATTGTGTGTTCATGGAAAATAGAAAACATTACTGGGAGGAAAAAAAAGAAACCTGCACTCAAAATGTGCCTGAGCTCTGCCCAATTGTCTCTGTTCTGCAGCTCATGTAACTTCGTCTCAGTTATTAGCCAGTTGTAACCCTGCTAAGCTACTGTTTCTTTATCTGGTAAAAGGAAGTGACAGTCTATATCTCAATGGGTGAAGGTTATGAGAATTAAAAGGTAATAATGCCAAGGTATATGTAAAAGTGCCCAATTAAGAAAATGACCTTTATTGTAGAGGGCAAAGCCTTCCCTTCTGCGGGAAGTTGATCTGTGGGGATTTGTGTGTCTGTGTGTGTGTGTGTGTGTGTGTGTGTGTGTGTGTGTGTGTGTGTAAATGCTGGCAAGAGACTTCAGGCCTGTGTTGGTGAAGCAACCATTTGTTCACTGAGACCTAGCTTCTTAATTAAAAGATCTGTTGGCCCAAGAGTGGGATTGCTGGAACAGCAAAGCAAAACAAGTTCACAGTACCTTGTCTCACTAGCAAAGCTGCATAGATCCTAGTCTAATTTCAGTAAAGCAAGTAAGGTAACATCTTAACTCAGAGCGATAGATGGATTCAGGCAATCAGGATAGTAAATGACGGTCAACAGTTGTTATGTATGTAAGTGTATGGGAGAAAAAATTTAACTTAGAATCATGCATGTTTGCTATTCTTCAGCTAGCATGAAATGAGTTTTCCTTCAGTCCAGTAGTCATTGAATCATATAAAAGCCACAAATCACATTCTAAGGAAGAAGTGTTAAGACATGGTTAGAAGACACGGACTTAAGAAGAGGGAGGTACTGCTCTTGGTCCTGTTTCCCAGCTTAGTAACTGTGACCACTCATGGAGCCTGGCAGTCACAGCTTCTTCCTCTGTACTCTAATGGTTCTGGTCCCCACTTCCCCGAACAGTTGTAAAGACAAGATAGGCATAAAGTGTCAGTCTATAGGGCACTGCTAAAATCATATGTGAACTAGATAGTGGACCTAATAGCTACTCTCGTTTGTGTCACAAGGATGGCAGTAATTGGTGAGGAAACAGTCTCTACCCTAGCACCAAAAGAAAATTATTCAGTAATTCACAGAAATCCCAACAGAAAGACAGGAGCAGTTTGTAATGTCAAATGCATGGGCTTTTGTCTTCTGTAATATTGAAATCTGAAGTTCCCTCTAGTGATTTACTGTTTACTTGGTTATAACTATGACAACATTGGATATTTTCAAAAATAATAGGGCCTGAGATAATATTTATTCGCTCGCCTGCTCATTAAACACAAGAGTCATCTACTGTATTATCAGCAATAGTTCTATGAATTATGAGTGCAAAGACAGATCAATCATGAGCCTCACAGTCAGTTAGCTTGTAGTCTGGCTGCCAAAATAAAATAATGTAAACCGTACAAACACTGAAGGATAAGATAGATGGTATAAGACAGAGTATGCCAAGGGTTGCAGCAGAAATGCTGGCTGAGGGACTCTGGTTGTTAAAGCCCCTTCTAAGTATGGGTGACATTACAGACAAAACATATTGTTAAAGAAAGGAGTGGGATTGCACCAATAAATTGAAAACAGAGCACAGTGAGAAGCCCAAAGATCTAAAGAAGCCCACTTGCCCTGTAAGTATTAAGGGTTCACTATCCAGGGCTGAGCCTCACCCATTCAGTGACCACATGAGGCTCAGTGAGGCTGCATTTGCGATCAGGGTCTTGGAGTCTCCTTGGTGGGGAGCAGAAATACAGTTAGTTGCAATCTCTTATTTGGTTTTGTCCCCTAAATTATTTTTCTGCTTTGAAAAACCATGAAACAATGCAACATCACTTCTCAAAAGCATAAACCAAAGGAACCTTGTACCCTTACTTTGTAGTAAGGTATCACTCCTTTTTTAAATTTTTTTTTGCTGGACATTTTTACTTTTGTCTCATAACTAGACATGCTGGTAAGAAAGCTCAATTGTTTACCTTGTCCTTCCTACCTCCAAGCTACTAAAACCAAGCTGGTCTGATTTGCCTGCTCAAGCTATTCTTGGACGATCTCAGGAGTACAGATTCCTTCCAAATAGCCTCTTGTGAGAGTAATAAACATTTTATATCTATTTCATGTGAAAGTGGTGCTATTGACTTCAACATTGCAAATAAGTTTGTGGTAAAAACAAAACAAAGTTCTACCTTTTGGGATGATTTCAGCAGTTGACACAGCAGGCTGTGGGGGTGAGGCAGTGACCACTATTAGGGGACTCTGAGGGTTGAGTTCTGCTTGCTTACTGGTTCTGGAAGGATAGCATGCCTTTGTCACCTGGGCTGTGCCGACTGGTTGCATTTGCTAAGCCCTACCTACCATCATAGATGCACTCGACTAGGTTGAAAGATTGGATGGCCAGTTAGGAACAAAACACTAATTCTGCTCATAATGTATCAGCCCAGACCTGAGCTGTGACTGACACTGAGACTCAGAAGAATGACTCTTAGCCTGCAACTTTGATCAGTTGTCCCTAACAGGCATTAACTCCATTCTGTACAACATTCACAGGAAATGATGAAGCTTGTGCGCTATGGGGCCTGTAAGTCACTCGTATAGAGGAAAGCCCATACTCCTAAAAGCAGATGGGTCCAGATGACTGCATAGGATGTACAACTCTGATTCTCAGTGTTAGAACTGATATTTGAAACTCATATATTAGATCTGCCTGTAGAAGACTTACTCCCAATGCATCCATAGCAACCATGCAGTGTGGCCAATGGATGAATTCAAAACTGACATAAGCCAGGCATCCTTAAGCCCTTTTAAGTAGCTATTGTAGTTAGAGGAGATCCTGTTCCTTCTGATAACAGATCTCTGACTAGAGGAGGAAACTTAAGGATGTTAGCTAGGATTCTCCACATTGTTATAGCCAACAATTGCCCAAATACTTTAATACAGAAGGACAGACAACAACAACAAAAGAAACAGATCCATACTTTGACCCAGTTGGAACTGCACACTTTACTAAAATGATTTCTATAGCCACACATAAACAAGACTAAAACTGCTAATTGGCCTTTATATCTCTTCAACCTGCCTTGTAAATTAACTTTTAACAGTTGCTAAAATTGGCAAAATTCTGTGGCCTTAATAGCAGGGCTCAAAGTATAGCTATATCTAAGAGTTCCCCTATATTTAAACAGTGTGCCTTGTAATCTCAGGGCATCTACTGAGAACATTTTAGGACATGTAAGGAAGAAAACTAGGTATGTCTCATTTCAGTGAACAAAAATACTGCCTTGACTAAATTTCCCATCACCCACAGCACACATTATCGTGCCTATCCCATAGTGGGCATGGACATGCTGACCTAATGAGTAATAAAGTCCAATTAAGTCTTGGATGCTAAGCAGTTGTCTTGCCAAAATGGGACTACATGGACTTCCCCATCCTCCTGTTAAGTAAAATGGTTAATACGGCCTGGTTTAAATGAAAAGAAGGCCTGTGAGGTTTGAAATGCATATACCAGACCTACTTAGAGAAGAATTATTATCCCCTCAGCTTCACCACCTAATGGCTCAATTTCCACTGTTTCTGAACCTACACATAACAAATGGCTCCTCATGGTGGATTGTTGTAATCCTCATGCTGACGGTGCACCTGTTAAGGCTACCATTCCAATTATTGTCAAGATCACTAATTCTATCTGATTACCAATTGGTAAATACAGTTGTAGATCGGTTAGGTTTTTGTGCCTGTTTGAACAGCCTGAGCCAGTTGGCCTTCACCTTCAATGGACACAGTACCCTATTACTGGATTACCTGTTTGAAGGGTACCTCAAGGGCTATGCCCTCATCCAGTCTTTGTATACACATTTCAACCACATTCATCTTTCTTCAGGAGCATGGTGATGACATCACACTGGTCACATGCTTAATAATGGCTCAGAACCATCCTTAAAGGGATCTCATGCCTTCTTCTGGAGTGTCTGAAGATAGCTCCAGTATACTTATATACATAAAATACATAAATCTTAAACAAAAAATATGATTTAAGAAAAAAAAGCCTTACTGCTACGTTGGTAAACTTCCTGAAAATTCTAACTTCTGAGGACAACATATATCTCATTTCATGTTTTACTTAAGCACATTTGTCTAGTGACACATGAATGACCCACCTTATCTGGGCTTCTGTACAACAAAAAACTCTAGAATTGTAATATAGTCTTACAGGTCAATGCTTTGGAATTTTTCAGGCCTCCTAAAGTCTATGGACCGGATTGAATAGCTGTAAGTTATCTCTTTACATCTGATACCTCCTTAGGCTCCATTGCTATATTGATATAAGAGTAAAATTACTGGCTACATAATGGGCGACTCTTCTATAGGTTGAATGCCACGGGATCTGAGTCTGAGACTTTCTACGTTTAGCTGCCTGTTAAACTTCAGGTAATGGAAACAACACCCGAAAGCTTAGTGAAGAATGTTTGCTGTACAATAGAGCTATGGCATAGTCCATCTGTTGTAGAAAGCTTACTCTAGTCCTTCTCCCTTGCTGGCACCTTGGTACTGTTGAAAGTTGTTTCATTCCCAGACCCTCGGATAACTATTCCTTGAATTTAACTGAATTAACAAGAAAGCATGCTTATATTCTTCACAAATGCCGTACCACCGTGATAAGCATTGTAGCTTGCTGGAAAACTGTCAGTGTGTAGGCCTGAGCTGAAATGTCCCGGAGAACAGAATACAACCAAGGGATAGGCATGTGTGGTTCTTTAAGCACTGGGTTCCCTTGCCTACGGTCAGCCTCATTTGCCCAGGACTACATGCTTTTGGACCACTGCCAGTGATCTGCTCCTCTGTTGTACCAATGGCAGAAAAATCAGGTTCCTGCCTCTGCGGAGACAACACTGACTTGCTTTTCATAATATAAATGAGCGTTAGCTGCACAATACTCCACCTATGTGAAGGCATTTCTCACTCTGTCCAGCAGTGCACACATGACTATCAGTGAGAGTGCACTCGTTTCTCTCTCATAGCTCACCTGCTATAAAAGTATTTACTGGAACTTTCACTTTCAGATTCACGCTGCAGTTCTCATAGACAACCATAACTGTTACTTAAGCAAGTTCAAATTCCATTTAACAAAACAGTGCATTTTTCAGGCATCAAATTCAAAGAGTAGATTACAATAAAGATGCTGAATCTACCTTTGATTAAAAAAAATTTGCAAAAAGCTTTCAAGCCCTATGTTCCTCTTCTCTTCAGACCTCTATCTGGGCAGACTGTTGAAAATCATAAGTGTTTCCACCTCGGCTGCCAGAGCAGAGTTCAAACTACATAAGGTTCAAAGTTATGGGATCAAGTCCAGCCCCATTTTACATTCTGCATCAGTCACCATTGTATAAAAGCCAAATTGGTTTAACAAGGACACAAATGTACATGCCACACTGGATGGGGAAAAGCCCATGAGACATCAATATTACATAAGGAACTATAGGCAATTGATTAAAGCTGGGGACAGGAGACATACATCCTTGCAATAAGATTTGATGAAAAAGAGAAGCTATGAATTTGAGGGAGAACAAGAAGGAGTTTAACATCCCTCGTGTTAAAAGTATTGAAGAGATCAGGAATTCAAGGCCCTTACATAAACATAATAAAAGCAATATACAGCAAACCATCATCCAATATCAAATCCCACTAAAATCAGGAACAAGACAAGGCTGCCTACTCTCTCTGTAACTATTAAATATAGCACTCAAAGTTCTAGCTAAAGCAATAAGACAACAAAAGGAGATTAAGGGGATACAAATTGGAAAAGAATAAGTCAAAGGTATCACTATTTTCAGATGCTATGATAGTATACATAAGAGACTCCAAAAAATCTACTAGAGAACTGCCACAGCTGATAAACGACTTCAGCAAAGTGGCTGGATATAAAATTAACTCAAACAAGTCAGTAGCCTTCTTTCATACAAATGGTAATCAGACTGAGAAAGAAATTAGGGATACAGCACCCTTCACAATAGCCAAACAGTATAAAATATCTTGGTGTAACTCTTATCAAGCAAGTGAAAAATCTGTGTGAGAAGAACTTCAAATCCCTGGAAAAGGAAATCTAAAAAGACCTCAAAAGATGCAAAGAACTTCTATGCTCATGGACTGGTAGGATTAACGTAGTAAAAATGACCATCCTACCAAAAGCAATCTCAACCCAATCCTCATCAAGATTCCAACACAGTTCTTCACAGACATGGAAAGAGCAATATTCCATTTCATATGGAAAAACAAAAAACCCAAGATAGTGAAAACAATTCTTAACAATAAACAGACTTCTGGAGGAATCACCATCCCTGACCTCAAGCTGTACTACAGAGCAATAGTGATAAAAACTGCATGGTATTGGTACAGAAACAGACAGGTCAATCAATTGAATAGAATTGAAGATGTAGAAATAAAATCACATACCTATGGTCACCTGATCTTTGACAAAGAAGCCAAAACCATCCATTGGGGAAAAAAACCAGCATATTCAACAAATGGTGTTGGTTCAAGTGACAGTAAACATGTAGAAGAATGGAAATTGATCCGTATTTATCACTTTGTACAAAGCTCAAGTCCAAGTTGATCAAGGACCTCGACATAAAACCAGATACACTGAACCTAATAGAAGAGAAAGTGAGAAGGAGCATAGCACTCATTGGCACAGAGGAAAATTTCCTAAAAAGAATTCCAATAGCTCAGGCTCTAAGATCAACAATTGATAAATTGGACTTCATGAAACTGAAAAGCTTATGTAAGGCAAAAAACACAGTCAACAGGACAAATCAAAAACCTGCAGATTGAGAAAAAAAATCTTTACCACATCTGATAGAAAAGGTAATATCCATGAAGAAGGAAGACCAAGTGGGGATACCTCAGTTCTACTTAGAACGAGTGACAAAATTATTCAAGGGAGCAAATATGGAAACAAAACAACTGAAGGAAGGGACATCTGGAGACCATTCCACCTAGTATCCATCCCATGTACAGTCACGTAAGCTAGACACTGATGTGGATGGCTGGAGGTGCATGCTGTCAAGAACATAATATAGCTGTCTCCTTAGAGGTCTACCTGAGACTGACACATTCAAAGGACGAGGCTCACAGCTAACCACTGATATGATCAAGGGTTTCCCAATGGAGAAGTTAGAGAGAAGACTGAAGGAGGAGAAAAGGGTTATGACTCCATGAGGAAAGAAACAATACCAACGAACCAGAGCTCCCCAGAGTCTAAACCACCAGCCTGGGGGCACATAGGGAGGGACCCATGACTCCAGCTGTATATGTAGGGGAGAGTGGCCTTGTCAGGCATAGATGGGAAAGGAGATTCTTGGTCCTATGAAAAACGAACACAGAGTTGGGGGGGGGGATGTGAGAGTGGGGAGGAGATGGGGAGCGAGGGGTAGGTGGGGGCACAGCCTCATAGAAGCATGAGGAGGGGGGTTGGGATAGGAGGTTTCTGGGTGGTGGGAGGAAGTGGGGTAAGGGGATAAAATCTGAAGTGTAAATATAATACCCAATTTAAAAAATTTAAAAAAATAAAAAAAAGAAAGCAAACAATGAAATAAAAAATAAAAATAAAAATAATTAGCTTGATACTAAAATTTGTTTTGAGAATTGTATATTGCAGAATACACAGCCTTGGTGTATCTACTCATCAAGCAAACTGAGCAGACCTGCTCAGACGTCTGATGTCCTGGAATTCCATCTGGATGCAGTGAAGACCCAGCATCAGAGGCTTATCAATTTACTCTTCCCCCCACCCCTCTTCTAATATTTCAATGCCCATAATCAGCTTGAAGAAGTTAATGAAGAATCAGTGCCCCTATTCCCTGGGCTTGGGGACTAAGGTGGTTAATATTGGACTGTCTTTCTAGGAAAAAGTAGTGGTTTTGTTGGAACAGGGAGGATTAGCTAGGATTTATTTCATAGCCATAACCTATTGGTAGAAATATGTATAATTATTCTCAAGATGAAGTTATAATTTCTTAAATTGTACAAAATTTACTTCAATTTCAAATTTAAGGTTTTCATTGGTATGAGCTTCTTATTGATATAAAAGTGAGATTAATATTGTTACTCTCATAGGCATTGTACCTGTATAACACATTTAGGAATACAAGGCTTAGACCCAGTCCTTCTTTAACTTTTTTAACTGATTTGAGATGGTTAGCCTGTGAGTTAAGGGACTATAGCAAATTCATGGCTTTGAGTTTATTGTTAGGGTGTTTTCTATATTTTATTTAGAAATAGCTGAGAGAAGTTAACAGACAACAGTCCAGATTGCCTTACAAGGATAGTTGGTTTTCAAAACATCAGAAGTCCACAGAATTGACTTTACAAACATTTCTGTATTAATGTTCATTTTGATTAGAGACCTGTCTGCTCCTGACAGCTTCCTGTCTTGAATTCTAAGAAGAAATTGAGCATTTTTGGAGTTACTCCAGTTGTGGTGAGACAGCCACGGGGCAAGAATTGCCTCTTCCCATCTAAAGACAAATTACTGTCCAGAAAAGGACACACTTGCAGAATAGTTGACTGATTATATCTGCCTAGACAGAGTAATCAGCCCATAATAATTCTGCATCACTAAGGTTGGTCAGATGATCCTGGGCCAGGAGGCTGAAGATCAGATGCTCCAACGTTTTGTAGTATAGGGACTGTCCAGGTGTTCAGTGGTCTCTATAAATTGGCTAAGTTTTAGAAGCTATGCTTTGTGCTTCCCATAATTTCAGTTAATTCAGTCATTCTGAATTTCTGATGGGGTTGAAAACTTATAGTCTCATAGGCAATCCTGGCTATTTACTTTGAGAGAAAAGATTTGAGTGGATGGTTTTCAGCTGACATTCATTCTAAAGCCAAGAAAAAAAGCCAGGTTCAGAACTAAGTGTTTTAGTTAGGAGAGATGACAGAGGTTCTTGTTAGTCAACAAAATGATGGACTGGGTATTAGGACTATCTTGTACCTCACTGGTACAAATTGACATAATTATGATCTAATTGTATTTTGAGAGAAAAGTTTTATTTTAACAGGAAGGGTGATATGTAGGATGAGCTAAGGTGGGAGGAGTATGGAGAGGAAGATAAGGAGTAAGGAGAGAAGGAGAAGAAGGAGAGGAGAAGCTAGGTGATGAGAGAGAGAAAGAGAGAGAAAGAGATGAGGGGGACATGGAGGCAGATGTTCACATGTCTCCACTAGTCAAAGATAGTTGATATATCTAGGTTGGGTATTGGGTTACACTTCTGATTGAGCATTACCAAACTTATAAAGCCTTTGATTAACATTTTTAAAAAATTGTATAAAAGCAAAAAGGGAAAGGGAGCATGGGATAGGGGTTTTCAAGGGAGGGGAAAGGGGATGACATCTGAAATGTAAATAAAATATCCAATAAAAAAAAAGAAAAAAAAGAAAAGGTAATAATATATATATATATAACATGATATATATATATCATGACACTAACCTTCAAAAAGAACCAAATAATCCAATTTAAAAAGTGGGGTAGAGAGCTAAACAGAGACTGTTCTACTGAGGAATCTTGAATGGCCAAGAAGCATGTAAAAAATGTTCAGCATCCTTAGTTATCAGGGAAATGCAAATCAAAACAGCTCTGAGATTTCACCTTATACTAATCAGAATGGTTAAGATCAAACACCCAGGCAACAGCAGATACTAACAAGGATGGGGAAAAAGAGGCACACACATCTGGTGCTGGTGAGATTGTAAGCTGGTTACAACCACTTTGGAAATCAATCTGGAGGTTCCTCTAAAAATTGGAAATAGTTCTACCTGAAGACTTTGTTATATGGCTATTTGGGACATATACCCAAATGATGATCCAACATGTAATAAGGGCAAGTGCTCCACTACATTCGTAGCAATCTTATTTATAATGGCCAGAAGCTGGAAACAACTGAGATGTCTCTAAGTGGAAGAATAGATACAGAAAATGTGGTATACTTACACAATGGAATATTTCTCAGGTATTAAAAATGATGACTTTATAACTTTTGCAGGCAAATGGATGGAACTAGAAAATATAATTCTGAGTGAGGTAACTCAGATCCAAAAGGACACATATAGTATGTACCAACCAATAAGTGGTTAGTAGCCCAAAAACTCAGAATACCCATGATACAACTCAGAAAGCTTATGAAGCTTAATAAGAAGGAAGGCCAAAGTGTGGATGTTTCAATCCCACTTAGAAGGGAGAACTAAATAATCACAGGAGGTAGAGGGAAAGAGGGTCCTTTGTAGGAGAGGGGAGTGGGAGGGGAAGAAGGGCAGGATCAGGTACAGAAAGAGACAGGAGAGAAATCCAGAGGTCCTGGAGAATGAATAAAAATATGTAGCAGTGGGGAGTTGCCCACTAGAAAGTCCCAGATGCCAGAGATTCGAGAGGCTCCCAGGACCCAATGGGGATGACATTAGCTGAAATACCCAACAGAGGGGAGATAGAACCTGAAGAGACCACTTCCAGTAGTTGGGCGTGGCCCTCAGTTGAGGGAAGCAGTCACTCACCCATCTGAAAATTTTTAACCCAGAATTCTTCCTGTCTAAAGGAAACGCAGGTACAAAAAGATGGAGCAGAAACTGAAGGACAGGCTATCCAGAAACTGCCCCACCTTGGGATCCATCCTATCCACAGACATGAAACCCCAAGACTATTGTTGATGCCAAGAAGTTCTTGCAGACAGGAGCCTAGTATGGCTGACCTCTGAAAGGCTCTTCTATCAGCACCTGACTAATACAGATTCAAATACTTACAGCCAACCACTGAACTGAGCCCAGGGACTCCCAATGGAAGAGTTAGGAGAAGGGCTGAAGGAGCCGAAGGGGATTGGAACTCCGTAGGAAGAACAATATCAACTAACTGGACAACCCAGAGCTCCCAGGGACTAAACCATCAACCAAAGAGTTTACATAGGTGGGTCCATGGCTCCCAGTACATATGTAGCAGAAGATGGCCTTGTCTGGCATCAATGATATGGGAGGTGGAGGTGCTTGGTCCTGTTGAGGTTTCTTTCCCCAGTGAAGGGGGATGCTAGAGGGGTGAGACGGAAGTGGGTGAGTGGGTAGGAGAATATCTTCTTAGAGAAAAAGGGGAGGGGTAGTGAGGTGGGAACATTGTGGAAGGGGAATATGGGAAGTGGGACAACATTTGAAATGTAAATAAAATAATCAAATAAATAAATAGAGGAGTATTCTGGAGGGTTTGGAGAAATGAGAAGAGAGGAATGTTGTAATTAAAATACAATCACAAAAATAAACAAAAAGCTGAACTAGCTTTCTTTCCTGTCCACCGAAGCTGTTGGGAGCCCCCCCCCCCACCTTGGTTTTCCTCAAAAGCTTCATTATATAAGCAGCACATCATTTTATATCATTTTATATCCTGTAATGTGTATATTTCACCACCAGCCTCAGTATTATTTGGTGTGGGGGTTGCATTCCCCTACTTCAGAGAGTCAACAAAGCTTTAGAGTTGAATATTGAAAATGACTTCATAATATGATATATGAGAATTTGGTTAAGTTTAATTTCAAAGCAGCCACATGTGGAATGGCATTCAATATTGAAACTTAAAAATTCTAAACCTATAAATCTCTTAAGCCTCAGGATGTGAAAGTTGTTTGACTTGCTTAATGATTCTGTAAAGACATCAGGAATAAAGTTAAATGGCATGGCTTGGGGGATACAGATGGATAGGATCCACATACCATCTCACCTGATCCGGGACTTAGAAGCTGGATCTAGGAGAATGAGCTTGCACTAATTGATACATTGGGAAAAAGATCAGAGAATGGGGAATGAATGTACCAGAGCCAGTCAGAGACAGTAATTGCAAATGAAATGAAGAAAAAAAAATCAAACAAAACCCTTCCATTCTACTCTTAGGACAACAGCCACAGATACACTTTTTATCTCGTCAACGATTTCCAGCCATTTGGTATGTATGGAGACTATTCTTAAATATCTTATAATGTTTTGCACAAATAAAACTGAGCCCAAACTGAACAGCCTAAGCAGCCTTTCTGGATGCAATAAAGACTATATAAATAAAATGTCAGAAACAATTCAGAGTCTAGTGGAGGAGTAGTTCCCCAGAGAAACAAACCGCAGAGAGGAACTTAACTTTTATTCTGGGAGATATTATCTTCTGTGATTTCAATATCTTTTGCAACTGGGTCCCAAATATCTATTTTTCAGGTCTTACCCTTTTCTACATCGGACTGGTATATATCTAATTGCCTTTTAGTTTTGCCAATTTTATTGTCATAGAAGCCCAGACTCAGCATGCTCAAGCTGACTTCAGCTCCGTCACATCTGACGCTCATTCCTCACTCCACCTAAGGAGCACCAGCAGCCATTCAGGCTGCAGAGCCCAGAGGCCTGGAACCTTCTCTAGCAATTTCATTACTTCTTACCTTCCACTTTCCATGATTCATAAAGTACTATTTGCTAAAGCTTACACATAATTTGAGTCCTTCCCTGCAGCAAGTATCCATTATGATCGCAGGCTTAGTTTTCAAAGCTTAGAAGTAGTGAACCCTTTAGTATGTGAAACTAGGTGGAATGCCCTTAGGTTATTGGAAGAATGCCATCAGAAGGCAGTTTTTAATGATGCTCCTTATTAATTTTCTGGAGATAATTGTTATTTTTTTAAAAGGCTGTATCTGGTCTCATGTGGTCCTCTTATTTCTTATTCATGATGTAACTTCATGCCCTAATGTGAGCATCTACCGTTTCTGTTCACATCTCATCTCTCTGAACACCAAAACAAAGATTCCTGACTGATCTGAGGACTTTGAGACTCCAAAACTGTGAGTTAGATAAACATCTTTTTATGTAGCTTAGATCATATATTTTTATAATTATGCAAAGCTAGCTCATCATCATACATGAAACTAACAACTGAATATTTTTTTCAAATCCATCTATTCTTTTCTTTATCCTCAGGACAACTGAACATTATGAAGCTCTTGTTTCTGACTTTGGAATACTACTGTCGCTTCGGAGATTAGGTTTTTCTTGATTCTTTCTGACCTGCTTTACTTCAGAGAATCATCTCAATTATGGAAGTCATCTTCCTTTCTGGATCACCTGTTTTTTTGTCCCGATTCCAAGTCACACAGGAAGAGAAGACTGCTCAAGAATGCATTTTCAGTGGTGTGGACTAAATGCTGTATCACTAAAGCTGCTCCATCCCAAAGAGATACAATTAGATACATGGCCTCTTGAATTTCCTCTCAACTTGAAAAAAAAGGGGGTGTTCTCTACCATGAGTCTAAATCCTCTTCTGAGGAACTTCGATGTTCTTAAGATCATGTTACTTCCTTCTATATTAATAATTGTATTACATTAAGGATCTTTTCTTTCTTAAACATTAATCATTTTTATGCACCAGAAGTTAGGAACTTCTTCAGCCATGATCTCCCACAGAAAGAAGATTTCATACTTTTGGACATTCAAGGAAAGGGAAGGACTCAGGACCCTGATAACGAGGACTCTGAGGAAGGAGGCTTAAGGCCAGGGATGGCACATCAGGTGAATACTAAGATAAGTTCCAACTCAGTGGGTCATGCCAGTTTTTAAGACCTGACTTAGAGTCTGCCTTCTGTCCTAGAGCTAAGGTGATATTAAATCCAGCTAGCTAGTATCATGCGGCTTGAAATCACACAGATCTGTTTGCCTCTTTTTTCACTCTTCTTGACTAAGTACTTTGATTTATTGCAGAGAGAAATGCTTCTCAGGAAGAGCACTTTCTGAAGCACTCCCTAGACTAAATGAAATCAAAATGTAAATAATGAGGGTGCTGAAGCAAGAACACACAGAGAAAGGAAGAGAAGTTGTCATTTTCCATCAACTTGGCTGTTGGTAACTCGTTTTATTCCTATGCCCCCTACATTTTAGTTTCCTACTCATAGATATACCAACTATAGAAATTGTAAAAATTAAATTAAACTAGGTGTGAAGTATTTGGCATACCTCCTGGATAATGAGTTCCAGTACATGGTGCCTGTTGTGATAAGAATGTCATGGGTCATGTAGATTTTGTACTCAGACAGTCTTAGAATGGTCTTCTGCTTCTGCCTGTGACCAGCTATGTGACAACGAGTAGATTCTACCTCTGTTTTCTTGTTGAATAGTACAAGCTTGGTGT
Organism: Rhabdomys pumilio; assembly: GCA_030674055.1. Classification (NCBI taxonomy): domain Eukaryota; kingdom Metazoa; phylum Chordata; class Mammalia; order Rodentia; family Muridae; genus Rhabdomys; species Rhabdomys pumilio. The sequence continues at coordinate 77,264,399 of JANHMN010000004.1, read as the reverse complement.
TTTGTTGTGTGGGCACAGTCCACACATTCCACTTTGACTCCAGATTAGGCTATCTGATAACACTGTTTTCTTCTATTCCCACCATCAGGCTCATGCAGAGCTCATCTTCAAAAGCTTCCAGATTAGCTAGGGAGAAATATCCATGGCTTAATAAATACCATGCAAAGAAGACAAATATCTGTCTCAACTATAGTCAGGTACGGAAAGAGGCACACCATGATGCTTTTTGCTTGGAAAAACCAATAATATGAATGATCATTGCTGGATTAATTATATCTCAACAATAAAGGAAAATAATAATAGCTAGCATTCCTTGGCATTTATTTTATGTCAGGTGCAATGACACTTTATAAACATTATTTTATTTGATTCTCATTCTCATAACAATAATGCAATACAAGCATTACTGGGCTCACTTTAAAGATTACAGAAACTGAAATTCAGAGTGCAAAAATGCCTTGATCTAATTCTTATATCTGAAAATGGGACAAATGCCTCATGCATAGCCTGGTGTGTGTGTGTGTGTGTGTGTGTGTGTGTGTGTGTGTGTGTTATTTATTGAGGGGGCACATTGACTGACTCACGCAGAGTTCCTACTGTGGACCAATTGCTCATCACAGGACCACATGGCATCTTCATAACCTCCATGTGTGATGGAGATGCTTTCCCAGCTATTCGTTGGTGCTTCCTTAATTGGCCTACTATTTTTACTTCATTTGCATCATCTAATGATTCAGTCCTTTCTATTTGTAACATTTCTCAGCTGTGCACAGAGGTGCTTCAACTTTTCTAAGTACTAAGTAACTTGAAGCATAGTAACAGCCAATATTTCATCAAAGAAGGCAGAAGCATTCCTTGGGATCACCCAAATCAATCCAGAGACTATTAATCTAAACTGTTTCAGATGTTTAAACAGTATGCTGACATGTTGGGCCTCTCTTCTTATTCAACTTGGCCCAGAATATTCTTCTTATACAAGTTTTTCATGACAAATGTTCAGAGAGCCCCCAGAGCTCTGCTAGACATCCAAAGACACCTCCAAAGGCCTTTGCAGAGTCAGGGCTTCATCTCTTAGCCATGCACCTCTACTCCCAAGATTCTGTGCCATCTCGACACATTCCTTAGCCTCCTTTTTCATAGCATTTATTAAAAGATAACAGGAAGCCAGGCGGTGGTGGCGCATGCCTTTAATCCCAGCACTTGGGAGGCAGAGGTAGGTGGATTTCTGAGTTCGAGGCCAACCTGGTCTACAAAGTGAGTTCCAGGACAGCTAGGGCTACACAGAAAAACCCTGTCTCGAAAAAAACCAAAAATAAATAAATAAATAAATAAGAAGAGACATATAGAAGGGTTTAGAGGAAAGAAAATAAAGGGAAACATTTTGCAATTATATTTTAATCTCAAAAAGATTTAAAGTAAAAACTAAGATTAAAAATGTTGGGACATTCTGTATGTCCACTTTCCCTGTTTGACTGTGACCATCTTGAGAGACACAGCTGTATTCTTTCTACCTTGTTTTTCCTAGCTATTACATGGAACATGGCATATATCAGGAAGTCAACATACTGCTGTAGAATGCTGAGGAAGTAAGGGAGAATGAAAAAGCATCACCCGAGGCAGAGAGAATAAGGAAAGAGCTTTTGTGGCATCCCTGAGAAGAGTAGTCAGGGCTCCTCTAGGGTCAACTTTTGCCTGAGGAAGACAAAACCATCAGTGAGTGTATCCTCTATCCAGACCATTTTTTTTCTCACTGAGATAATAAAGAATATAGAATAAAATCTTCATAATTATCTTGGTAAAATACAACTGACAGAGACACATCCTGTCTAATAACCCTATCCCTTTAGGCACTTCATACCATGCCAGGAACTGAGTCTATGACAGAATCAATGTGGCTTGGTACCAGTTTAAATAGAATCAAGATAACTAACTTACGATAGTGTCAATCTCTTACTCTTTCTACCAAGTACTGGTAGAAAGTAAGTTCCCTTAAATGAGTTCCCAAAGTCCTCAGAGTTTCAGGTATGGTGTAGCCTACATTTGCATTTATGTACATGTGCAGGCATGGCATGTATATGCCCATACATGCACACACATACATGCATACTCATGCACACTATATTATGTGAGATAAAAAAACCCATCGGCCAAAACATTATTGTTGTTTGTTTATGAATATATATGAGGTTTTAGCAACCAGGAGTCTAAATTTATTCAAATGTTTATAATAAGTAAAAAAAATTACTTAGTACGCTGTTTTACCCCTTTGTGGCTATGGGGACTAATGTTGCATACATTGTCCTGATCTTGATTTTCCCATAAGAAGAGTGGGAATGGTTAACATACACAAGAAAGGGAATCACACATGCACCACTATTTCCTAGTCTCAGCCCCTAGCAGACACTGAGAAGCAATCTCTATATTCTTTACTACTGAGATGGGCCCTAGCCCCAAAATCTCTTTGAACACAGTCCTCAAAGCATTCATTACCATTCAGTTGTAATGGTCCCAAGGGAAATGGAGGCCTGACTAGATGATTTCTAATGCTGCTTCCCACTCTGAGCTTTTAAGGTTGTTGTCTCTTTACTTTATAATGCTGCCCCTAAACCAAGATTTAGAAGCAAGATGTACTGATGAAGACTGGTAAGGAGAATATTTCTACATCTGCCAAAGCCAAGAGCTAAACCCGAGTCTTAGCTTTCTTCCCTTCTTTCAGGTGCCATAAGAGAAATGGAACAAGTGAGCAAACGGTTCCCTTGGGTCTCACACCAACAGCTAAGAGCTCTCTGAGACTGCTGCGGTAGAGTTGGATGAACACTGATGTTTGTGATTAAAGTTGCCTGGGTTCAAATCTTTCCTCTGCCAGACTCACTGTTGTGAACCGTTGACACATCACCTCACCCTTCTGAGCCTTAGTTTCCTCAAGCATGAAATGAAGATAGCAATGCCTACCTTACAGATGTGTCGCAAAGAGTAAATTGAATGAAGTAATGTATGTGAAAGTGCCTTGTAAGTTGCACTGTGCTGAGCGCATGGAAAGGATTATTATTCTTGGTATACAGCCATAAGAAAAAAAAGACTAGGGTGTTCCGTACCAGATGGACTCAATCTAAAATGGGGAACAAATGCTTTTTTTGGTAATTTTATCTTGTGGAAACAGCAATCTCATGGGCCTATTTGTGTTTAATGAAGCACATCCTGTATCGCCTTTTTGCATGGCTCTGAGAAGAAATAAGTGGGCTCTCTCCTCTGGTGTGATGCAAAGAAGGTGTCCAGCTTATATTTAACCTCCTCTGTCTCTCCCAGTTTGCTATGAAAAATAACAATAATTTCATTGCTAGACTGACCCTACAGTCATCTGTACAGAAGCCAGGATACAAGGCAAAAGGAAAGGAATATTTGGCCAGCTCTCCATCCTATATTGGTCCAAAATAAAGATGAATGTGTCAAGGCTGAGCATTTTAACCCATGCTACAGTTGAGGAAAGCAAAGTAGGCCCTGAGTTCATGTAGTTTGGCAACAAAGGAGCCAGGTTTATCAGAGTGCAAAAAATTAGTAGTCTCAAATCTTCCACAAAGTTCTTTTGAACAGCAGAAGCCTTCATTCTTCCGGAAGCAGGGACTCATTGAGACCGCAAGAAGGCTGTGTATACTTTCATTTCCAATAAAATACAAATATAGAGAACACTTGGACTTAGTTACTAAGACATATATGACTGGTCCAGGCTTATATAATCATTCATCCTTAAATACACATCACTGATTCATGCTTAAGCACGATACCACAAATCTTTACCAAGCAAAATGATCTCTGCCTTCACAGAGCTTCCAGTGAGGTAATAGAGACCATGACTATACAACCTATGAGTATAAAGTTACATACTGAGATTAGGTATATGTACCAAGTACACGTCCTTCAGTGAGTGCAAGGAAGATGCTCACCTTAGTCTGATTCTTGAAAAGTCTCCTGCAGAAATAACATTTGAGTTTAGTGTTCTAACCTATGACGGTCAATATCCAGAAGAAGGCTAAGTGTCAAAAGGGCTACAGATTGCCCTAGCATCTGAAGGAAGGTAATAAGACTGAACAATAGAGAACAGGGGGCATATGGCACTGAAGAGCTTGAATGGGGACAGATGGCACCTATAGGAAATGAGTTTAGATGTTATCCTCAGTCCAATGATATGACTCTCAGGAGTTTGGAACCAATGAACAACATAATAAGACCTCCAGTTTGATCTGTGATGGTTAAGTTTATGTGGCAAATTGATGCAGCCATGGGAGCATAGATGTCTGGTCAAACATCTTGGGAATGTGGGAGCAAATGACATTGAATGAGGTTACTATTTAAACTGTTTGACTGTGTGAAGCAGAGTGGCCTCTCTAATGTGAGTTGGCCTCATCTAAGCCATTGAAGGCCTCAACAGAACACTTAAGCTGACAACTGAGCTGGAAGAATGACTCTTACTGGGCTGCTCTAAGGTTGTTGATCGTCTTTTGTGCTTTCAGACTCTAATGTTAATATTGATTCTTCTTAAGTTTTAAGCTTCCAGCGTTCACACTACAACTGCATACTACGTAATACCAGTAGCCTAGAAGTAAAATATAATTGCATCTGTGTGTCTAAGCTGCTAACTACTTAGTCTCTGTAACTGTGTAAACTAGTCCATCAAAATGAATCTATGACTATATCTCCTACCACTATCTCTTTCTTGTGTGCATGTGTGTATGTGCACCTGTATGTGTGTTTCTTTATGCTGGTACTGTTTCTCTGGAAAAGCTGAATGTTGCATACATCCTTAGGGCTGTTATATGGTGCAGACTAATATGGGGCTAGAGTAGCTTCAGGTAGGAGACTAACACTGGACCTGAGACAAGCTGTAATGGTCTGTTTAGGGTCAGAAGGCAACATGACAGCATCCAGGAACCGTGAGGAAATTCAAATTGATGAGATTTGAGATGGTTTGGAAATAGAGTAGAGGAGTAAGAGAAAAAATGGTGCTGAGGTTTCCCAGACTCTGGCTCTGCTTCTAAACAGGTAATGGTACTTTTCACTAGAATTCTAGAAAAGCACTGTGTTCTGTAGGGTTGCATTCATGCTGCAAGAGAACAAGCAGGATAGGAAACTTTGGAGGAAGATTGGAAAAGGAGGTATAAGTGATGTATACTGAGAGGCTATAGTGTAGGGGGAACATATTAGATTAACACAGAGATAGCCCAGGAATAGGAGCAAAAAGACATGTTTCCTGCGCAAAGTTACTGGTTTGGCAGGGAAGGAGAAGCCTGGGAAGGGAGATGAAGAGCAACAGACAGGGAGGGAGGAAAGAACACAGGAAAATCTGGTTTCATACAAGCAAGTACTGAAATGCATCAAGCTGGAGGCAGTAGACTGTCAAATGTTACTGAAAGGTCAGGCAAGATGAGAAGAAAGAAAAAAAATAAAACGGCCCCAGGTTATGAAATCACTAGGGAAGTCATCTGGCACCCTAGCAGTCTCAGATCCCAAGAACAAGCCCTTTCATGTCTCTTTGCTGTCTTTGAAGCAAGTTCCCTCAGGAAATAGAGAGCTCTGGAGAGTTCTCTCCCTCACAACAGCCCTTGGCCACACCTGTCAGCACAAGAGAAAGTGACAGTTGACTACATCTTGGTATTCTCCTCCTCCAGTCTGATGCCCTGATCTGCCTTTCAAACAGCCAAAAAGTAGCCCAGGAATGTTGCAGTTGACATTCACAAGCTCCTGGTAATTCAGATGAAGATTCGTTCCCTAGAATTACCCTGGAAATGTAAAATAGAGATAACACACTTTTTTTAAAAAGGTGTTTCTCTGTGGTAGCCTGTCCCTATACCATGGATTGGAGAAAATTCAAGAACAGCGTATGCTGAACAGAATGTTCTTTCACAGGGCACAAAGGCTTCTATGCTTGGAAGATTTAAGCTGCTTTGCTTCTAGACGCCATCTGCTTCTTTGGATTTGGGTTTCCCTTTGTCCCTTCTCCTATTCTTCCTCTTCCCTTTTATTCTCTCTGTTCACTCACAGAGGTTAAACAATCATTTCACATATTCATAGTCATCCACTTATAAAGTTGCTTTCTGCATAAAATAAAAAACAACTATAAACTAACCTGTGAGGACTGGTGACTTATGTATCCATCACAGACTAGTACATAGGAGAAAGTGTCACCAACCCTGGTCTATTCCTCTCAGGTCTGCCTCTACAACCCCCTCCTCTGGTACTGTAGCTGAACGCACTGGATCACTAGACCAATCTGAATAATTTCTGACCCTGTATCAATTCACAAGTGATCATAGTAAAATCTCAATTACATCTCCCCAACCTCTGAATACATACGTGGGCTCCCTGTGATCTAAATGGGTAGAGGAGACAGTTGGATGAAGATAATGATTAGTTCTAGCTCAGTACTAAATACATCTATCCACTGACTTATCATCTTATATAGACTATACAACCACTCGGCTTGCAAATATGGAAACTGTCTCACAGAGTGGACCCATTTGCCTATATTCATACAACTGGCCCAAACTATGCCTGCTAGGTCAGGCATGGCCTTGGTAAAAACAGAATGACTTGGTTCCTGCTACTAGGACAGAGCAAGTAGACCTGGACCTAGATAGGTATTGATGGCTGCTATGAACATAAGGCTTGTTTGTATAACAATGAACATATTTTACATTCCTCCTTTAAGGAATGTCCTCCCTGTTAATGTTAATGACTCCATGATAATCAGAGTTTACAGGAATCCAGAAGACTATGGTCTGGCTAATGGCTTAACAAAATGGTAAATACTGACCTTCAGTACAGCCCTTAAGTCTGTAAAAAAGAACTCTAAAACCATAAATGATACATGAATTAAGAAGGGCTTCACAAATCTAAAGGAACAAAAGCAGCTTTGATATGAGCCAACCTGTCATAAAAGTACTAAGGAAGGAGATAGAGCTTAGGGAGCAGTGATCACAGAAGATCCCACCTAGCTAAGTTTGCTTTTTGTTTATGCTTAAAAAGGCAGACAGATTCCTGAGTACAGAGTCAGTCCAGGACAGATCAGGGTTAGGACCAGGTATGGTGGAAATGGTAATTTCAAGATGGGGTCTCACCCAGCTAGCTCATCCTGTGTGCTTAAGAGAGACAGGCAGATCTCTGAATTCTTTCGCAGTGTTAAAAGAAAATGTGTGCTTGTTGTCTCCTGAAAATTAAAAGGTTGGAGTCACGGAATACTATTTTGTAGAATAATAAAAAAAAAAAAAAAAACCCTGGAGTAAATGACTGGATTGATATGTAAAATAAAGTCTGGATTGATGATGTGCAAGAAATGAGCTATGTAGAGGGCTTTTCAGATTAGCAAGAGAGAACTACTTGGAGAACTCTCTTGAGCATAGGGTAGCAGGAGAAAGCTGTCTAGAGAGAGCTGTCTGGAGATCTTCTAAGAAAGCAGAATGGAGAGAAAGCAGGCTAGAAAGCTGTCTCCAGCAGAACCTAGGTCGCCAGCTTGGACCCACAATTTGGCTTCGAATTGTTTGTTTTCTCTGCTTCCATACACCCCTTCTCTCTCAGAAGCCCTCTCCAAGTTGAGGCTGGTCCCCAGCCTACGCCTGTGATTTTAAGGATGACTCCACTGATTATGAAACTTTGTTTTATTCACAAATGAAAGATGTTGTTCATGAATAACTTTATAAGCTATCATAACTAAGGACTCAGTATCAAGGTCACAGATAAGTAGAACATGCAGCTAGCAAGGCAGACACTGAACTAAAGCGCTAGCTGGGGGTGGAGGATACTGCCACATGTTCTTATGCAAGAATACTTGCATAAGACACTCAGAATGTCACATGGGCTTGGAGAAAGGCATGGGGACACAGGTGATGGTTATAGGAACCTGATAGATAGGCTGAGCAATTTACATGCTAATCTTGCCTGGGATTCTTAGTTTCCAGGGATGGTTTTAGATATGTAAATGCATTTAGAGCCCACATTTTCTTGGATTAGGGTCAGTTCAGGTCCAATTTCACTGCCCTGCCTAGTCCTCCAGGCTCCTCCAGAGTGGTGGAAGCTCAAGTCCCTTTATCTGCCTCCCTGGATCTTTTCATTCATCTTTGGCATACCTAGATGAATCTTGGCTTTTACTTTTCTCCAATTACAGAGAGAAAAATTATCAGGCCCCTTATTCTTCCTACAGAAGACACTATTAACTAAGCTGAGCTCTTTGCCCCAGTAGCCACTCCTCAAATGGGCAGAACTAGCAAATAAGAACTTTAGGCCTGGAAAAGGCTACAGCATTTCTTTTTCATTTCTGGAGATGCTGACTGTAGTGAAGGAAGCTTTAGGTCCAGTTTGGGATTCAGTCCCCAGTGATCTCATTGAGGAGTATGTGGTGCAGAGAGCCTACTTTCTCTTCCTTTTGCAAAGGGAACATATGTACTCTTTTCTTCTTTGCTTCCCGGGTAGATGGTAGGATGAGAGTATAGTCACCTAGCAACTGTAGAGGGCTATGAAAATGTTCACTGTTGTTTTTCAGGTCCTATTTGATCTTTTCCCCAGCATAGTTCTTCTAGTCTAGGAAAAGCTACATATTTCTGCTGAATGAAAAAGACATTTGCAAATGCCATCCTCTTCCAATGGCACACGTAGTTCACAGGGAGAGACAAAGATAGAGGACACACATTAAGTAGGGCTGGGACCAGGTCTAGATTCTTCAGCTGATATCTATAATTTTCATTTTCATTTTATTTCAAGCTACTGTTTTTCACATATCTACTACGTATTGGAAACTTTACCTGTGGTGTTTCATTTCATTTGCCCAAAAGTTGCAAAAGGGAATAATCATCTCTCACTTAGCATGAGGCACCTGAAAACTTGAAAGCTACTTCTAGGTCAGTGGGTATATATAAAATCTAGATGTGTCCCACTTTGGTGCTGCTCGAGCTCCTCCTACCACAAGCTCTTCTCCCAGATAACAGCCAGAAAGATTTAACTGACCTGTGTCCTAGTGTTTAGCAGGTGTCGATTTTACATGACTGATGGCTTGGAAAAGAAATGCTCTCAATATTCTCTGAATACAAAGTGTTCCCAACATCTTTTCTTCATTTAATAACCTTCTCAGTCTTTTTATTATTCACCATTGTCAAAAAAATAAATCAAGAATTCTGATGGGCCATAGGAGGATTAGAGAGAGAATGAGGAAGAGAGAGAGAGAGAGAGAGAGAGAGAGAGAGAGAGAGAGAGAGAGAGAGAGA
>JANHMN010000004.1:77237230-77255141 GCA_030674055.1 Rhabdomys pumilio | reverse complement strand
AGAGAGAGAGAGAGAGAGAGAGAGAGAGAGAGAGAGAGAGAGAGAGACTAAAAATGGTTATTTTGGCTTCAAAGCATCTATACATTCTTCTTGGAGCAAATATGGACCATGAAAGGAGTAAAAATATATGCAGATTGGATACCCAGAGACAGAAAGCTCCAACATCAAAGTCACCCTGTCCTTGAAGGAGGGTGAGGGGAGACTTCAGCTGCTCTTTTAGCTTTTCTTCTCCCATATTTCTTGTAGCAGAATCCATTTTTATTACAAAGAATGGGGTGTTTTTCAACAAGGAAGCCTAGGCCCTGAAAGCAACTAAAGATGGAGATGACATGACATTTAGTGTCACAGTATTATCCCAGGCCCCCGAATACGGCATGAAGCAAATTAGTTCGGTAGCCACAGCAAGAGAGGGCTTTTTATAAACATAACCTAATTGTGTTACTTCAAAGTCCTGAAGCTTATTGCCCTGCTTAATGATGCGTCGTGTTATTTATAGGGTGGTACAATGAGACTTCTATTGATTTAATGCACTTCCTTAAAGACTGTCATTGTCATAGCCATAAAACCAAGCTATTCCCTGACAACTCAATTATGTCCTCTGAGCCTATAAACTAACCATGCCCCACACAGTTGCATGCAGGAAGCAGGCAGAGATGCAATCACAGTTAGGGATGCAGAGCCCCCAAAGGCAGAATGCAAAGCTACAGATATGGTCAAGGTAGGTTCAGGGGATCTATCTCATAGGTATAGTCAGCCGCTGTCATGAGGCAGCTTTACTTTGCCTTGATATGTGGAGCTGTGTCTTAGCACAGACTTCCTCCTTCCATTGAACTTTAATTTCTGTAAGGGCAAACTGGACAGCTAAGTTCAATGAGGACTCCAAGGGCCACAGTGTTCTGTGGATTGTGTTTATGACTTATGGGTTTCCTGGAGCTGGGATGTTAAGTCCTTTGGAAAAGGTACAAGCAGGTTTGTATTGTCAATCTTCATCCTTTGTAATCAAGAGCCTTTCCCAACTAATTGATATCAATAATATTAACTATAAAAGAAAGCTGTATAATATAGCTGGAAAATAGGAAAGGAAAATTAAGGAAAAGAAAGGAAAGGGAAGGGAAAAGAAGGAAAGGGAAGGGAGGGGAAGGGAAAGGGAGGGGAGGGGAAGGGAAAAGGAGGGGAGGGGAGTGGAGGGGAAGGGAGGGGAGGAGAGGAGAGGAGAGGAGAGGAGAGGAGAGGAGAGGAGAGGAGAGGAGAGGAGAGGAGAGGAGAGGAGAGGAAGGGAAAAAATGGCTTTTGTAGGTAGACAGTTACAACTGTGAGTTTCAACATTGGCCCTACTATTCATCCACTGTTTCTCCATGGGCACTTTACTTAGCATCTCTGAGACTTCGTTTCTCAAATAGGAGACTCCATTTCTCAAGTACACTGACCTATCAATGTGTGCTATCTAGGAGATATCTCAGTGGTTAAAGTGCTTGTTGTATAATTAGCAAGCATGGGGACCAGGGTTTGAATTCCTAGCCCTATAAAAATGCTAAACAGGAAAAGTAATCCAGCACTTGTAATCCAGCACTTGGAGGGTGGAAAACAGGAGGTGCCCTAGTAAGTTGACTAATTAGATCAAATGAGAGATGCTGCCTTGACAGGCAAGGTAGAAATGGTCCAGGAGAACTCCTCATGTCAGCCTTGGGCCTCCACAGATAAATACACCTATACAAATACACAGGCATACATTTATATTCATATGAAGAAACATACACCAAACACACACACACACACACACACACACACACACACACACACACACACAATGTAAAATACAGCCTTACATACATGTGATATTTCTGACTTTGTAAAATGTTAGTCTGTACATCATCTCCCTCTTTACATGTGGTAGGTACGTGGGAATAGTTATTGAAGTACACATTTCACAGGAAGAGAACATTGAGGACACAAGGGTGTGACTTACCCAATGTCAGTGTCAGAGACTAGTCTTCTGCACTAGACTACCTTAGATTGAAGGAAATAGAAATACCTTGACAGCTGAGGAGGAAAATTGAAGATGTGGTAATTCTCCATGAGAATAATAGCCCCTCTGTGGGGGACACTTGATACTGTTTACTGGGACTTCAGGAACAAGAGTGACAGTTATTCCTGGCTTTTCGCAAGAAAACCAAAGAGAGGGCATCATGGAGATACGAATCCCTATCCTCTACCTTTATCTCTGGCAACTGTTTAAAGGGGAAAGCATGTTTAAAACCAACACGAAACAAAACGAGCCTACAGTATAAGAAAAGAGTTCAATAGTTGAATGAAAGAATCTTGAGGAACGTTTTCTCACGTCGACCATTGTGAAGTGAAGCTCAGAGAAAGCCAAGAAATTGCCAAAGCCCACCCAGCTCACAGACAGGAGAAATGGGCTCTGGTGTTTCAACAGTTGCCTTTCCTCTGTACCACATCCGGTCATCACCTCCAACAAGCCCCACCCCTGAGGCTTACCTTTCTGATACTGGAGCCATAGCTGCTGCTGGACCTTCTTGCTGGGAAAATGGATGATACAGGTGAGCTCAGAACCATACAGAGCCTCTGCAATGTAGTGGGAGCCATAGTGCTGGATGAAGGACAGCAGCTCATCCCGACTGCTCTCTTTGGTCAAGATCTTTAGGACGTTGGTGAAGCCTGGAGGAAGAGGAGCACGTATAAGTGCTTAGACAAAAGAAAATGGTGGCCAAAGAATTGTATCCCAGTAAGGGCTCCTCCCAGCTAGGATATGTGGCCTTCACTTTTATCACAGTGGCAGCAGGCTGTCATCTCTAGCCTTGCCTGTCTATACCAAAGGCTTACTTTCACTACCAGATAAGGTGACATAGTAGAACCCTTCAGAAGAGGAAGACTTGCCAACCTACATGATGCTCACTTAAGAACAAAACCAGAAAGTTGAGATGAGGCCTATGATTAAACTGCTAATGTATGCCAGACAGATCATTAAATGCTTTTATTCTCTTAGTCCCAGCACTGCAATGTTGACCACCACTAAATAATCTAATGAGAAGCCCAAGCTTAAAAGACTATAAGTAACACATTTTGGCCCTCCAGCTAACAGAGCTTATAACAAACTGATTCAGGCTTATAACAACTGAATCAAAAGATTCAAACACTTCTGTGTTTTATCTCCAAGTAAACTGCCTGGAGTCCCTTTGCTGCCCTTGTCCCAGCTCAGTACCTGCTCAGATTCCGTACCTGCTCTAGCTTCTTGTTACCTCATTCATCTTCCTTTCCACCTTTGCCCTTGTTTCCTGAGACAGTGGATGCTTTTTCTCTACTGAGGTTACCATGGAGTTTGCGGGCTGCTTGCTGTACTGCCTCAGTGCACTACTCAGTCTGCTGGACCTGGGTTAGGGCTGGCAGAGCCATGGCCCAGGAGCTACTGTTCCTCATTCACTCTTCTTGTTCTTCCAGGGCCTTCCAGCATGGGAGACCGGTTCCCTCACCATTCAGCTACTACCTACCCAATTCTCTCCATGGCAGCCAACACAGCTTTGGTATGAGAAATACCTTGGAAAACTTGAGAAGGAGTAATAACAGCCCAGACCACACTCCCTTGATATTCAGACTTGGAGTGTTTAGAGAACAGCAAATGCCAGAAGGGCTCCCAGTGGATCAGTTCCCCATCTACCTTAAAGGCTAAATCGTCTAGAATCCATGCAGCTGTCATGAATTCTCTCTCTAGATATCCCTTAAACTGGAGGAGTCTGCAGCACCCCACAGTTAGACTTGAACTGACACTACAAGTGAAACCCAAACAAATACTGTTCCTGGCTATTGTCACCATTCATTCTTCTTGGCATTGTTTCCTCTTCCTCTAAAACTGCCTATGCCACATATCCTTAAAGACTCTTGTCCTCCTCCCTGCCACTAGATAATGTCCCATGACTATATCTGGGCCTACAGGAAAGCCAGGACCATCTCCTATTTCCTAATATAAAACCTGGGCTTTCTATCACTGCTTATTCTTTTACATACTGGCTGTACTCCAAGACTACACTGTCCCCATACATGAATTTACCCCTTCCCAAGACACATCCATGCTTAAAGATACCATGAAGTCATTCCTTTCTTAGAAGCCAATTGCTGTGTAGAACAGCCACCCACTCTTTCTTTCTCCCAACCCCACACGCTGAAGAAGTACCACTTTTACAGATAGAAGCCCTCCTTATCTGTCTCTAAATTCACAAATGCATTTTTCCTGTGCCCACCCCAGTCAGGCACACCACCAGCTCCTGGAGCCCAACAAATATCAGCCATCATTGTTATTATAAAAACACCCAATGCTACATCAAAGTGCAAGCACCTCTCCAACATTAAAAATGAGCTCCAATTTGCCAACATTTGATTTACAAGGAGCTTCCAGGAACATCATTACTGATTAATTAAAGTAGGTACACCTTTGTAGTTCTAACAGGAACATCACAGTTATATTCACAAGTACAGGGTGAGGGGGTGGAAGGGAAACAGAAATAGGACTCAAAGAAAGGGTGCTTGATTAGAACAACCTCTCTCCATCAACCTGTTAACTCATGCAACTGGGTAATTAATACAGTAGGATTAATAATGAGATGATTTCTGTTAAGTAATAAATGACAATGCCTTGGAGATGCCACTGGCTCTTTAGCCAGGCAGACAAAAATACAGTCAAAATGCCTGCTCTGTTTTCTTTTCTGGCACTGACTGGTTGTGTGACCTTGGGCTGGTTGCTTAACCTCCTTGACCTCCAGTTTATCTGATGACAGACAGGTTAGATTATTACTTTCCTCGTGGGACTGCTGCAAGCCACAAGACATGAAACATTATAGCATGCTTGACAGATGTCAACAACAATCATGGTTTGTACTTCTCAGAGGATAACATCCTCCCAGCCCCAGGATGAAAGAGCTCCATTTTGCTGATGACTAAAGTAGTACTGAAAAAAAAAATAATGAAAGAGAGAAGAACTGAAGAAATAATTAGGGGACACAGTGACAATAAGCCAGTGACAGTGTTGTCAGAACCAGAGTTGAAAACTGCCAGTTAAGTGTCTTCCCAGGCCTGCATCTGTGTTTAATATCATATTCTCCTGTTCTCATTTATCTTATTCTTTGATCAACCATGGACACCAACAATGATACTCTGTTAGTTTCTGGAGACATTGGAATAAACAGATCCATGCCTTGGCTCCAGTTCTCCTGTAGACAGACATGATTCAGATACAAATCATGTACTTTGTTAGTGCTCCCCTGGAAGTATTCCAACACGTGGGATTTCCTTCTTCTTCTTCTTCTTCTTCTTCTTCTTCTTCTTCTTCTTCTTCTTCTTCTTCTTCTTCTTCTTCTTCTTCTTCTTCTTCTTTCTCCTTCTCCTTCTCCTTCTCCTTCTCCTTCTCCTTCTCCTTCTCCTTCTCCTTCTCCTTCTCCTTCTCCTTCTCCTTCTCCTTCTCCTCCTCCTCCTCCTCCTCCTCCTCCTCCTCCTCCTCCTCCTTCTCCTCCTTCTCCTCCTCCTTCTCCTCCTCCTCCTCCTCCTCCTTCTCTCCTTCTCTCCTCCTCCTCCTCCTCTTCCTCCTTCTCCTCCTCCTCCTTCTCTCCTTCTCCTCCTCCTCCTCCTCCTCCTCCTCTCCTCCTCCTCCTCCTCCTCTTCCTCCTCCTCCTCTTCCTCCTCCTCCTCCTTCTTCTTTTTAGAATAGAGAATGGAAGAGGCACCAAAGAGTTTAGTGTGTGCACCCCAGGCAGGGAGAAGGAAACATAAGGTATAGCATACTTGTCATAAACAAACAAGTCCCGTCTCAAAAAAACTACAAATTACACTCCCTGCTCGAGCTCAGGGCTCACATGGATTACTTCTTCACCATGCACAGATATCTCTTTTTCCAGGAAGCTCCTTCTGTGTCATACTTTCTTATTGTTTCATTTTCCCATTGTTTTATTGTCCCTACTGCAGTGTGCTAACATCACTGCATGCTATGGCGTCCTACCTAGATGCTCTTTCATGATTTAGTGCCAGCTAGGGATGGGGCATCCTGAGACCAGTATTGTGTGATGGTAAGTTCTTTGGTTGCCATGTGGGCAGTAGTCCTCACCTGATGAGAGGGTGATGGTACTCAGCTTCACACGATACAGGTTACTCCGGACGCGCCACTGCTGCACCATGGGGTAACCCATGGCTTCATCATACCTGATATCTCCTAGAAGGAGAAATAAGATGGCCACATGAATTCAGAATGAAGAATACTTAGAACAATGCACACGCTGCAGTTTGGAGCTCTGATTTACTGGCCACCTTTACAACGTGAGAAGAACTTTGGTCCTGACTATTGCTTTTGTTAGAACTGACACTTTACCTGCTCTGTACCACCATGCTTTTAGCCATAGCTCCGTGTTTCTCTTGGGTTTCTAACGTCCCTTTACCTTCCATGCAAATGGTCAAATTTGCATCCTACCTACCCAAGGCCATTTGCAACTTCTCATGGACATTAAACATCTTATTGTCTCAGATTTCCCATTTGACTTTGCAGCTATCTGTCATTATCTTATCTCAGGGGCAAAATGTGAGATTGAATATGGTAACAGACATGGAAGTTCTTTTAGAAAAGAGAAATTCTGTGCTCGTAGGCCTGTAAACCTGTATGGGACAGGGGCATATTTTCTTTCTATCAGACCATTTGTTTCATAGTACTGCAGGTGATTTTACATTGAAGAGCAGAGCCGGACAAGTACAACAGAGGCCCTGAAAAGTCCCTATACGTACCATATACCCATCCCTTAGTGCTTGCTGCCCCTGCTGCAGACCACTGGTTGTTAATATGGGTATTTTTATAAGCACTATGTGGTAAGCCTGTATACCTTCGTACATTTTGCCAAATTCAACTAAATGAGAAATACTGGCTAAACAAATTAAACTTTTAAATCTTCACCATATTATAATAATTAAAATGCATTATAAGGCTCTGTGAAGATGGTGCTATTCATGGAGCCTTCTTTATATAGAGGGATCATTAAGAATGCACATTCCATAAAGTGCACTACAGAAATCACAGGCGTTGTAGTGATGCAATGTAAACAAAGAAAAATTACAACAAACATGTTGACAAGCAGTTAACACTGGGTAACAGATACAGGACAAAGAAAAATCTTGCTTCCTGATTTCTATCTATCTCAATTTTCTAAAATTTCCACCCAAAGCTGTGCATTCTCTCTTATTTATAATCATAAAAAATGCATTAAAAAGGAATTTTATCAGTTATTAGTGTTGTTATGTATTTGTGCTTTCCTGTGCCTCTGCAAATAGCAGGCACATTCCGTATCCTTTTCTCTCGTCCCCTGGTGAGGAGGCACTTAAAGAGATATTTGATACAGAGATTAAAATGAGAATCTCATTGGAACAAATGGTTTCTTCCTGGACATTTCTGTAGTATTAAAGTTGTCCATTATTGTCAACTGTTTTTTTTTTCTCCTTCTTTAGCCTTTTCAGGAATAATATAATTTTAGATGCTTTCATTTTCAAGTAAAATATTCATGATCCCCTAAGATATGTCCATTGAAGTGAGAATGTTTAGTTATAAATATGTCCTGTTTATCTGCTCTGTCTTGCCTATACTCCTTATGTGTTATTAGGAAAGAAAGAAAGATTGGATGGAAGGAAGAAAGAGAAGACTGTGTTCCTGACCCAGGCCAGAGAAATTAGTCCACTCAAGGAGTCCCTGACCCTGGGCTCCGGGCAGCTTTCTTTCCATGTCCCATCTGCTGCAACCTGGCCATGTTCACAGTTATAAAGTGCAGAGAAGTGGGTAATCAACAATGGCCCCCAACCCCGACACAAGAAAGCTGAGCACTCTGATGTGGGCTGTTAAAAGAACCCTTTCCTTCTATGGTGTGGTGCTCAAAAGCATGGAGGTACCTTATGCTTATCAAACAATTTATAAAACGATCTTCCCCACCTCTCATTCTCTCCTGGGACTCCCTCATAAGTGGCCACTACTCTATTCCTCATTTCACATTCAGAATATAAATTTATCTAGTAGAAGTTTAGGTTCTTGACATCAAGGCCAGGGGTTCTATTGTTTGCAGTTCTACAGAGTCCAGAATGGATCTGCATTCATTTTGATTTTTATAATTTCCAAACTGGAATGCTTTCTCTGTATTTTTGACCAGGAAACCACCCCTGGTTCTCTCTCTGCCCATCCCCCTACTCTTTGTGCAGTTCCCCACTAGGGGAAAGGAGATGAGATGAAGCTATTGGGAGAGAAGGTGACTTTGTCTTGGTAATTATATTTTTAAAGATTTATGTTTACTTTATGAGTGTGGGTATTGTGTATGCCTGCATGTCTGTGAATGCGTGCAGCGCCTATAGGTGCTGGAAGAGGATATTGGATGGCCTGAAACTGGAGTTAGAGATGCTTGCGCACTATCGTGTATGTGTTAGAAAACAGACCCAGGTTGTCTGCAAAAGCAGCCAGTGCTTTTAATCACTGAGATACAAATGAGCCTTTGGTAATTAAAAAAAGAAATCCCTTGAATTATAGCAAATGTAGGAAACTTTCAAATGTTCCTGAGCCAATCCATAAAGTTATAACAGTCAGTAAACTCACAAGAGAAACCAAACATCTTATATACATGATCTTTATTCCTTACCATATTTTTGAAAAAAGATGTTATATTCATGTTGCAAAGATGAAAAGTGCCTAAGAGTACTCAACAATCAATGGGTCAGGGTCTTTAGAACTCTCCTATGGACCATGTTAAAAAAAATGCAGTTCTTACAAATCAGATGTCTCCCTTACTGGAGTTTTCCAAAGAGACACGTAACTCAAGAAGGATCTAATAGACTAGATCTGATGCCCAATCAGTGGAGAGAATTCAACTAGAATGCTCTATGTCACTTAGAATTTTTATGACCATAGGAAGGGGAAAATTAAAGAAAGCATAGAAGTCTTTAACGCACTTTATAGAACATTTTTCATCTGTGGGTTCATTTGATACGAATCTTCTTTGAAGTGGGACGAGTCTGGGTGGTGGTGTAAGTAATAGGTAAAGCATCCACTTTGGAGTCTAGACTAATTAGGCTTAATATCTGATGATAATTTATGCCACAGCTATGCAACCTTGGAGGAATATATGGCCCCTTTAACCATCTGAAAGCAGAATAGCAACACTCATGTTGGCCGAAAAATAGAAAAGACCTTGCCTACCAAGAACATCTTCAATTCATGTGGGGTCTTCTCTGTCAATGTCATTTTACAGAAAAGGCTCATGGTAGTTAGATCTTTTGTTCTTTGCTACTCAGAGCTTGGGAGTGATGGGGGTGTCTGTCACATTGCAGGGTAATTCTTGTGGGACAATCCTCTAATTGTCACAATTCAATCATCTCCAAGGTTGGCCATCCTAGTTAATATACAACCCCCAACTATTATATCACCAAAGTAGAGTTCAGGTCCTTGTAGCTTAGAGAATCAACCCACCCCCTAAGGAAGAGGTAGCAGAATACCTGGAAGACAATAAGGAAGATAGCAAACACCCTGGGTGGAAACAAAAATTCTGACCCCCTCAGAAGAGTGGCTGTGAGTCAAGGAAGTCTACAGAGGTCTGAAAGGTGCATCTTACCAGTGAGAAGCTGAAGGTCTGGGAGGGGCTCAGAGAGAACCCCCCGGCATTGCTCTTCCACCGGCAGTGGGATCACCAGCAGCCCATCCGCCAGCTGGGGAAAGTCCTTGATGAAGTTGTTCTCCCTGTGGAGCAGAGCAAAGAGATTGCAGAGCAGAGGAAGGGAACATGGCAATGGTGAGGCAGGAAGGCAGGAACCCTGTCAGAACAGGCTGGGTAGCCTTGATGTAATGCTAGCTTTCTGAATCATAGTTCTGAGAGCATAGTGCTGACCATAGGGTACAGAAAGCAGGCAAGTTAGGCATTAAAGCCTGGAGCACCCACTGACTAGCTACTTAACTGTTTCTTTTGCAACCGGAGATTCCCTCTCCTTTAAATGAGGCTTAGATCTCAGGGCTGCTGTAAACACTTAATGGGATCAAGCTGCCAATTGTTTAAGACATCCTCCGAGGCTCTATAAACTATATATTTGGCTGTTAAGCATCCCTTTGCATAAGCAATGACAGAGGGTAAACCTGGATGTGAGGGAACTGAGCATCAAACGGTGTTTGAAGCAGGAAACAAAGCTAAACTGAAGACAAGAAAGCTCAGAAAAATGCATGTGTGTTAAGGTAGGAGGAATTCTGGAGATACTGTAGCTCAGACAAATCTGGAAGTCTGAGGTCTTAAGAAAGGAACTATCTCGTTTAACAACAACCAGTAGATCAGACACAAATCCAGGTCTCTTTGCTCCCAGTCTAGTGCTCTTTGCTGACTTCATATGGGTCTGCCTCCAAGTGATCTACAAGACAAACCCCTAGGTGACCTAGGAATCCTGAATCCTGGATAGATATGGTTTAAGAGGACAGTGGTTGCAACACGAATCTCATTATTCTAGACAATAGACTGACCTAAAAATGGAACAGCTGGCCCCGGGAGATGGGAAGCTTGCTGACACTAGTAGAGTGTAAGCATGAAACGTGACAGCCAGCTGGCAAGCAGCATATCAAGGGCATTTCCCTATTTAACCTGACTTGTGAGATCACTTCATGTTCAGAGACCCTCAAAGTTAGAAACACTAATTATAATCTGCAGAGGGAGGAGGAGAGGGAGGAAAAGAACAAAAGGAGAACCTTCCTTTTACCACCTGGCACAGGCACCCTTGAAGTGAAAATCAGAGACAAATACAAAAACACCCAATGTTAAACCAAGGCATATTAAAACCTGGACTCCAGACTGTTTAGAAGCAGCTGAGACTCTGTCTACTGAGTCACCTTTTTGTCTTTACTGCATATGCTCACATCATTCCCTAGAGACTTTTGAAGTCTGTTACCAATCCGTTCACTTATTGAAAATGTTCTCTAGGGCTGGGTGCAGAGAAGGTGATGTTATCACCACCTTCAACATCTCCAACATCACCATCACCTTCTCCATCATTCTCATTCCCATCTCCATCATCCATTGCAATCTTAGTTTGCTGACACTAACAACATACTTCACATATATCTTGATATTTAATCTTTACCATGGCTCTTGAGATAGTAGTGTGTGAAAAAAAAAAACAGATTAAGCAACAATGAGAATCTAGGTTGATGAGAGTAGAATCTAAAGCCAGGTTTAGCAGAGTCTGGGCCTCTTTTCAGGGAATACACGCACACACTGTGATGAGTTTCCTAGCTACCTTTGCTATATAGCATCGTGTTTTGTGTGTACCTGATGTCCATCTGTAGAGTTACATGATCTGCTAATCTGGGAGCCACAAGCAGCTCTGGGCATAGAGAAGTCAGCTCTCCAGATAATGGAAATACTATATTCAAGGTAACAGCAGTGAAGTGGTTGCTGGGGCTAAAGATCTTTCCTCAAAAGGGCAGTAAAATGGAAATGTATCTTAGGCTGGTCACATAGCTCCAAGCTGAGTACTATAGACAGAATGGCCAGCTTTGTTCATTGTCCCACAGTTCTTCCCAACCTGGCAAGAGAGAGAGAAACACTGGGCATACAGTACAACCAGTGAGCTCCTTGTAAGGCATTCTGATTGGTTTGTAAGAAACCCTTCATCATGTGACCTACCAGCACTTGATTTTTAGGTAGGGAAAACAAATTTTAATGGCCCTGTGACTGCCCACATGACATCCCAATAGAGTAATCAGGGGCAAAGCTCTTAAACTTCAATTTTCTCATCTGTAATATAAGGATCATAAAAGTTTCCCATGTTGCTATAGAGGAAGAGTAGAAATGACTTCTTTTGCATGCACTGTATGCCACCCTGTTAATCCAACTGTCTGAAGTAGGTGCTATTAAATCCCCCAGGGTAGATATGAAGACTTTAATTTAAAAAAAATCTTACAACTCAAGACCATAACATTATAAATGTGAGGTCCTAGGTAGTGAGGCCACAGAGTCCATACTTCTCATCTCAGTAACTGAAAGTCCTGCCCTGGGATGGACAAACTGAAGTCCTCAGAGTCATAAAGGCATTATTGTTTGAGATTCCCAGACTCCAAGCAGGCCTCGGCAGAGAAAAGGTACCATGACATCTTACAACCTGAGTGCTCTCAGAGGCTCTGTTCTCATTGAGAGCCAAACAGTTCTCACCTTGAGATGGGCACAACCTCATTCTTCTGTTTAAGCAGTCAGGAGAAGGTGGCTCCACAAGGTGCCAAGTGTCCTCTCGTGATTTGTAGTCTGAGCACATTTGGTAATCAAGTTTTGGAGGAATATTTACCTCTTTAGGGTAGGAGGTTTTCTCTATATCCATCAACTACTGTACAAGTTTTTAAAACAGCAGAACAGGGAATGTATACTGACTAGTACCCCTCATTCCCCTCATCCAACCCCTGTGCTCCAAGTCAGTCTGCTGACATCGGACATCAATGAACAATGGAAAGATGCACATGGGTAACCGCAAATGCCAGGAAACATGGCTTAAGGCGCCTCTTCTTCCATAAACATTTCCCTCTGAGTTCCAGAAAGAAACATGATGAAGCTCACGAGGAAGGAGAAGAAGGAGTCAGGTGGCATAGAAAGCTAAGAGTGAGGCACACGGGCAAGAATGAAGCACACAATAACAGCCATTCCTGTCTGTCTGGGCGATGGCTACAGTTCTGCATGGACTCTGCCAGCAGAGGGCGCCCAGGGCCTTCACATCAGCATACTCTTGGAAGAGGCAAAAATATAGATGAGGGGAAAACAGCCTTGGAAAAGTTCTGCTGGGAAGAGAGAAGCCTAAGATGAAAGCTGAGAGAGCCTGAAAGCCCAAGGCTGAGGAAGGGGCCCAGAGGTGGCATGTACAAGCGCAACATATGACTATCAAAAACAATTCTGCTCTTTACCTCTTATGATCTTCTCTCTCTTCCTCTCATCCCCCAACTACGTGTGTGTGTGTGTGTGTGTGTGTGTGTGTGTGTGTGTGTGTGTGTGACAGAGAGAGAGACAGAGAGAGAGACAGAGAGAGAGAGGCAGTATTAGTTTGATTTTATAGATAAGGAAACAGGTGCTCACGAGGTCCATAGTTGGGAAGTGACAGTAGCCACAGCCCATGCTAACCTGTCTGGTTTGTAGCTTGGTGCCTGCACTCAGCAAATTTATGTTCCACTGAGTACTCATATTCAGAGAATACAGCCAGAATGGGGTCTGCTCTCTTGATCATTGACTAAGCCAGAGACATTTTTACAGATGAGAGCATGAACACAGCCACTATGGAGCTCACTTTCATGCATGTGTGTTTGTGTTTCCATTGTGGAAAAACAAGAAACAAACAAGGATACTATATTACAGTCTAGAGAATCCCACACAATCTAGCCCTTGCTGACTCCTGCTGCGCACTTAGGACCACCATTGCTAGGCTGTACTCACTGTGGGACAAGAGGACAGTGAGTACAGCCTAACAATGGTGGGACAGGCTCCCACTCAACAGCCCCCAGCTATAATGTGTCCCCTTTCCTTTATCTCTGCACTTGGACCACTTCTGTTCACCACTCAGACCACACAACAGGCCACTGCTTTTAGAAAAGTGACTCAGAATACATCTGTCACATACATTTTTTTTTAATTTTATGTACATGATTACACTATTGCTGTCTTCAAACACATCAGAAGAGGGCATTAGATCCCATTACAGATGGTTGGGAGCCACCATGTGATTGCTGGGAATTGAACTCAGGACCCCTGGAAGAACAGTCAGTGCTCTTAACCACTGAGCCATCTTTGTAACCCTACACATTTCTTCTGAGAAAGGCTTTATAAGTTTTTAGCCATAGATCCACCAACGGAAAAAGTATTTCTCACTGTGCCACAGGCTCCATGTGTCCTCCAACAATGTACAGAGTCTCTCTGAAGGCCAAACAGTGAGACAAAGTACAGGTGAATCAAGTATAAATGCTGGGTGAGTGTCTCTTGGTAACATGAAGGAAACAAAAGATGGCGGCATGCACACAGCCTCTGACTTTTGATAGCTACTTCTCTGATTTTTTACTGTCTAGAACGTTTCCTCACCAGAGAGTTATTAAAGATTTGAGTCTAGCCTTTCTACAAGATGATTAACTGATTCAAACTTCATCATCGTGGAGAGTTTGAATGTTTAAATATAGAGTTCAGTTGTCTTGGGCAGTCTGTCTTTGCTTCTAGAGCAATTCATTGCACATGTGTGTTTTACCTAATGTTTAGCTATCAGGCCAAACCTTCTGAAATACATTATCTTAAATGACCATTGGCTTCTACCAGTCCAAAAGCTATGACTATCACCAGACAGCATCTGACACCGATAGCAGAGATTTCTCACATGTTACTGTAACCTGCTTTCATGATGTTTCCAGGAATGTTTTTGAATAAATGTCTTTATTTGTGATGTTATTTTTTTTTCTATAAAAGCTTCATTCATGAGACCATTTCCATGTTGAAATATGCTATTTGGGGGTACCCTGAATGTATGTTTCCAGGCCTATGATTGCCCCTATTTGGCTTAGAAATTTTCATCTCTTACTCTCTTTGAAGTGAAAAGAGTTTTGCATCACCAATGCAGTTACTATGGCTTCCATGGAGATTAGAGAACTGATGGAGGGAGTCAGGTGGGAAAACATGACTTCCCTAAACAGTTTACATCAGGCCTCAAGCATGCATTCATGTAGAAGGTTGTTGGGTACATATAAGCGAGAGGGAGCTCAAAAAAAATCACTTTTTCATAACAGTAGTCTAGTGTCTCCAGGTTAAAATAAATCCTTCCCATTCCCTTTCTCTCCTGTATCGGTCTTGTTTGTGAATAGATTCCTGAAGTTGTTGGTATCTGACTACAGGATGTGCAGAGCCTTAAAAGTCATGTCACAGATCCAAATTCTATCTAGAAGGGTTTGTCTGTCTGTCTTTCTTTCTCACATCGTACATTAGGTTTTGAAACTCTTCAAGGGTTTTAGATACAGTTCAGCCAGGGCCTGGTTTACATTAATTATTTAGTACAAAGCAGCTACTGACCCATGCACAAAGGTGAGGACAGATGTCCTTATCCTCCTGTGTCACCTGCACCTCACCTCTAGGTGACAAAAAAAAAATCTATAAAGCAGCCCCAACTGTCTTGCTTCCCTTTGGTCAACTATGCTGTCAAGAAGAACAGGCAAGGGGAGCTTGTTTTCTATACAAATTCTCCCCACTCTTCCACATCTTGTATTCCTCACTCGCTCCCTCCCCCTGTAAGAGTATAGGTGAGGGTGTTTCTTCCTTCACCAATACCTACCCAACCCTATCTCCCCATCTCTGTTAGAGCAACCTTTTAGAGGCAAATGGGAGGGAGGATGGGGTGAAGAACTCTGGAAGGTGTCAACATTTAGAATGTAAATAAAATAAATGAATAAATAATAAAAATATCTACCTCACAGAGTTATAAAAGAAGAGAGAGAGAAGGAGGTGAGAGAGAGAGAGAGAGAGAGA
Source organism: Rhabdomys pumilio (assembly GCA_030674055.1). Lineage (NCBI taxonomy): Eukaryota > Metazoa > Chordata > Mammalia > Rodentia > Muridae > Rhabdomys > Rhabdomys pumilio. Next base: position 77,239,617 of record JANHMN010000004.1, on the reverse strand, counting down.
GAGAGAGAGAGAGAGAGAGAGAGAGAATATGAATTGGTGAGTGTTTTGGATACATTGATACATGGGGACCAACAAACCAGAAGCCTCACCTCTCAGTTCTTTGAAAATTAGCATTTAAATAGAGGTATTTGGGAGGTGAATCACCCTAGAGTCAGTCAATGTTGTCTGCAGCTTGTTTTTGCTGGGAGAAAGCTGGCCTGGGATTTTCAGTTTTCAGGCATGGAACTCACTGTCTATTCCTAGGCCACTCAGAGCTTCTAAAAGGGTTCCATCAAACTCCTAATGCTAGTGAGAATATCTCCCTGACTTAAACTGTGTCCTGTGCCTCACCCCAGATGAACAGCATTTCTGCCAAGAGAGAGGAGGCACTTTGGCTGAGATGTGGGCTCCTCAGTTTATGCTAAGCAACCACATGTGGTTCTTCCTTGGCTCTGCCACATAGAGGATCTGAAGAAACCACTTCCCTTCTTTGGAACTGAGAGGACTCAGAGTGGAGCTGATGCAAACTGTAGCATTTTGACCAACGAGGGCCTATAAATCTGGTGATTAAATAGTTATTAATATTGGCTTAGCTGCTTTTATCTTGAAGTTTCACCATATCCAGGGAACAATTATAAATGCTTCTCTCATGCTCTAGTACTTGAGGCTTCAGGATGACAGGTCTCACTATGAAGTATTTCCTATAAAGTCCAGGTCAGCATAGAATTTGTAATCTACCTGTGTGAGTAATGGAATTACAGGTGTATGCTGCCACATTCAATTTCCTATAATGTTACTCTTAATACTGGGCCTTAATTCAAGTTTTGGGTCAAGCCCTCAGTGAACACTCATACTTTCATTCAAACTTTCATTTATTAATCAGTCCATCCACCAAGCTCTACTGAAATGAGACACTGGAGATACAATGCCATTCCATGTCTGAAGGCTTGTGCAACTTACAGCCTAAAAGGAAACATGTATTAAAAAATGCTTCGTGTGTGTGTGTGTGTGTGTGTGTGTGTGTGTATTCCCAAGTTAATGGATTTGAAAAAAAGTTAAAACAAAGCTTTTTTTTTTTTCTTTAAATCTCCCAAGATCATACTTCTCTGGAATAACACATACTAAATCAATGCCCTCTATCCTTTTGGTAGAAGAACAGATACCATCCAGAAAAGGAGAGACTCCTGGCTCAGCTTAGCATCTCAAAGCAGGCTTTGTAGTGTCTCGAGCTAGATGGCTCCAAGAGTAAAATCTCCTTTTTATATCAAAAACCATGCCTGGCCACCTCAGATCCTTGTGTTCTATTTTAACACAGAGACATTGCAGGTAATGACCTTAAGGGAGTTCCTCTTGACAGGAACAGAAATAGCATTTCTTTCAGCCACTAGTGCTTCAAGGGGCTGCTGAAGAAGGTTAAGAGGCTAGAGTTCAATTGAGGATGTTCCCGAGACCCTCAATCGGTCTCAGTCTTTTAGAAATGATGCATTTCACACATGCACATGAAGGACAAGGGTGATAACCCAAATGTCTAAAAGACACACAGCAGGTTGGTTGAAATTTTTGGTGAACAATGGTGATGGAGTTTTCTTCCCCACAGTCAGGACATAATGTGTGGGGTTCATAAGACCCTTCACTCCATAAGACACGTACTCTCATGAGAGCCAAAACTAGAAGGCACCCTTTCCTGAGTTTTGACTCACAGGAAAAAGGAGATAAAGCTGTCAAGATTTTTTGCTTCCCATGGAGGCAAGAATGCTGGAACAGGCTGAGATTAAACCAAAGAGGATTTCAGCATACAGAGACATCCACTGAGTGAGTCTTCCTGAGAGCTTCTCAGATAAAAATCAAAGTGGCATTTCCTTCAGGGCACTGTCATAGGGCTCTTCTTTATAAGTAGTATCCTCGTGTTTGCTTAACATAAGGTCTGGTTCCTATGTCAAACTCATACACTTAGCCTGCTACAGCTAGCCTCTACTTGTCTGTCTCCTGGCTCAGATCACAGATTTGGTTGGTTCCTCTTAAATCCTTTTTCAGCAGGCTGATTTCAGGTTCTGAAACAGATCCAAAGTTTCATAACCATATGCCCTGATTGAGGCCCTATCCCATCTCGTAGGACTACAGGAACAGCTTGGTAATGATGCTGTCTGCTTGTAGCCATGTCCCCTCCAGTTTTTTTTAACTGTCATGCAACCAGAGTGATTGTCTACAATGACTGTCCTGCTGGAACCAGTGATACAGTTCAGTAGGTAAAGGTGCAATCCACTGATGCTGACAACCTAAATCTGACCTTTGGGAAACATGTGGAAGAAGAAACACAACTCCCAACTACTCAGATGACTGATGACTTCCCAGTGTTCAGGTACACACACACACACACACACACACACACACACACACACACACACACA
>JANHMN010000004.1:77221501-77237220 GCA_030674055.1 Rhabdomys pumilio | reverse complement strand
ACACACACACACACACACACACACACACACACACACACACACACACATGCGCGCGCGCACACAAATGTAAAAATATTAAAATACCTTTGGATGCATGTATTTGTGTATTTACACTCTGTCCCCACCATCACAAATCACCTGCCAGTGGCCATCTTACAGCAGCACAGACTTAACTATCTTAAAGATCTGTAGGTCAAAAGACTGGCTTGGATTTCTTATCGAAAGCCAAGATACCAACAGGCTGCATTCTTCCCAGTTAATTACCTTGCAATCTCCAGTTCCTCAGGGATATTCACATTCCCTGACTTTCTTCTCCATCTTTAGATGTAACCCTCTTTACTTGAGAACTCTGAATTAAACCTTGGCTTTCTTCTATTATAAAGACTCTTCTGATTTCACTGGGCCCAACTGGATCACATGAATAACCTCCTTAACTCTGCTCACCTGCCTAATGCCAATTTCGACATGTAAGACATTCATGTTTTCAAGGATAAGGAAATGGACATCCTGGAAAGAACTCAAAGATTTCTCCTTGCTTCGTCATCCACGAGAACATTGCCAACACTTCTCCGCTCTGACCTCTCTGACTTGTTACAGTCCTAATTTGACATTAGAACCACCATTTTCACACTATTCTGTTGTTGCTGGTCATTGACAGTCTCTTTCATTGGACCATAAATGCTCAAGGGCAAGAGCCCTGTATGTCTGTCTCATGAATTGTGCTAAGCATTCAAAAAGCTAAGATAGTCACTGATGCATGCACATGGGGACTCAATATGTGCTAACTCAATAAATGAACCAAGTATTCAGCTGCAGCATATGAATCTCCCTCCAATAGACTGGACTATTGCCTTCTTAATCTTTGGCTCTATCTATTCCTCCCTCTTTGCCTCCTATCTCTTTCTCCCTTGCTTCTTTCTCCTTGATAACTAAAAAATATCAGAGATCAGAGAGCAACTTGTAGAAGTCAGTTCTCCCATAATGATGAGCATAGAACTCAGATCCTGATACTTGCTATCTTGCTGGCCCCCATGTCTCAGTTTAAATATTAGTGACTATCGATTATTTACAATATTCTAGTCATTAGTCTAAGGGCTATGTACACGTTACATTTTATTTTACATGTACAGTAAGTAAGCAGTATGTTGAGGGGAAAGAGAAGACAGATACAAAATGAGGTTAAACACCAAAAGCTTTAAAAGCTAGGATTTGAACAGTATAACTAGTGATTGTTTAATTTTGCTTATGAATGAAAGGTAAAGGTTGTCTTGTTGAAGATACCAGTGCTGGTTGAATGTCCCATGTGGGTGCTGACATCAATAACAGCAATACCCTTTATTGAATGCATACCATGTGGTAGGTGATCTGCAGGCTTTGCTTCCAACATGCTAGGCAATATTGGGAGATAAGTGTTATTATCTCCATAATGGTAGTGAGGAGACCAGGGCTCTCATAGGTGACGTCACCCTCCTAGTGTCACCTAGGATGGAACCAACATCATTCATTCTACTCTGTTCTATACTCATCACACCCACCTTTCCTCCTGTTTCTAGCCCTACTTTCTCTCATATATAAGTGGACACACTGATCTGAGTTAAGGAGGGTTACATATTCCCTGTGTCTCTAAGTGTAACAGAACTTCCATCCATGGCACTAGACTCACTTATGTATTCTAAGCATGGCCATTCCTAACTCTTGCCCTGGTAATTACGATCCCTAAAATTGAAAGAAATTGCAGGCTAGAGAAACATTATCTTTTCCTCAGCCACTTCGCCCTCCATCTCCCTGTCTGTGTGTGTTAGCGCAGGGATTCTGTGTCCTGTCAAAACACTAAGAACAAGTTGAACTGCTTTCACTCTGGCTCCTGGAGAATTTTCTCAGACTCTTCTCTCTAGTTCTCAGGAAGGAATCAAAGACCCCGATACCTCGATATGCAACTTTAGAGTTGGAGGTGATAAGAGCCCAACACTGCTACATCTAACCTCTGGATTTTTTCTGACAAAGTGCTATCATTCTCTGTATTTATTAGATGCTATAAGTAAGAGTCCCAGAAAAAAAATTATCCTTAGGCTAATGATCGCCCAGAAATTTAGAACTAAAGCTGCCTCCTTCCATATAGGTACAAGCTCTGAAGGAAGAATTTCCTCGTTTAAGGAAGTTGACAAGCTTCCCTTGTAAAGGAAAAGTGCTTCTAGTAGTTCTTGCTGGCTCCAACCACCCAGTCCTGTATTAACTTGCCCAATCCTTCAAGATGCCAGCTATTAATTTATATCACAGTTAAGAGAAGAAGCTAATGGATTTCATTCATAATACCACACAGGCTATAGCATAAAAACTCACACATTATCAATGCACAGAAACCTATGATGCCAAATGAAACCAAGGCAGCTCACCTTGTCCACACATCATCAGTGCTTCTCATTTTTCACAGGACTGTTCTGCTCAGTCAGCCTAGTTAAACCAGCTATGTGAAACATTGCCACAGAGACTATATGGTCTTAAGCAATGGATTTCCTATCTATGGGTGTATTTTAAGCTTTAAAGACATTTCTCTGACTAACACAAGTGTCCTCATATAATGTTAACATAAAAGGTGAAGAGAAGCTTTCCACAGATTCGTGATAGTGAGCCGTGTGTCTCATGGGGCACTGTGTGTCTTCTTTCACACCATTCTTTTAAATAGCTCAGAGTGACCTTGAATCCACTGTTCAGACAAGGATGACCTGGGATATCTACTTTTCCTGCCCTCACATCTAGATCACAAGCATATATGGTTATGACAAATTTTATTTGGTGCTGGGGATCTAAATCAGAATTTCTTACATGGCAGGCAAGCCCCCACCAAGTGAACAATATCTCCATCACTCTCTCACATTCCCCCCCCTTTTTTTTAGATTACAATATAATGACATCATTTCTCTTTTCCCTTTCCTTGCTCAAGTCCCCTTCTTAAATATTCCTTTTTGCTCTTTCTCAAATCCATGGTCTCTCTGCTCATTAATAACTGTTATATGCATGTTTGTATGTATGCATATTCCTAAATATAACCTGCTCCGTCTGTATAATGTTACTTGTATGCATGTTTTCAGGACTGACCCTTTGGCATTGGATAACCAGTGGGTGCACTTTTCCTTGGAGAAGACTGTTTCTCCCATTCTCAGCAGGCTTTAGTTGCTTGTAATTCTTTGTGTATGGCTGGGGCCCTATGGGCTTTCCCCCATTCACTTTTGCACATCTATTGGTGTCACCCTTGCTCAGCTCATACTTATGCAGTTCTTATGGATATATGCATAAAACATTCCTGCACCAAAGGCTCAGAGAAAAATGCGTAGCAGGGGGCAGATAAACCAAAAGAACCACAGGATCAGGACGCTTGCTGTGTGATTGCATTTCCCAGTAACATCAGAAGCTACACCCATAAGTACACTCACATTTTAAAAACACTATTTACAGTCAGATATTGTCTCCACATCCCGCTACTGCCTCACTGTCTTCTATGTGTCTTGACTAGGCACAACATTGAACTTTTAACCTGGGTTTGCATTTCCTCATCAGAAAGAAAGGGGGATAGTAATCATTCAAGCCTCACTTATTTGCTGTAAAGATGAAAAGAGCCCATAAAACGGGCAGCTCAGCATAAGGTCTGAGAAGAGTAGGTTCTCCATAAATGGTAGTTATTGCTGCTCAGAATGGTCCACTCCAGATTTTAATTTAACATACTCCAAAGGCTTGGTTAGGAATAAAAAGAATAAAAGCATTAAGGCTAGAATGGACCTTAGCACCCCACCCCCTTTTTCCATTCCTGCTCAGACAGCACAGACAATTATCCAAGATACATAACAGGGCGATAATGAGAATATAGGACATGTAGCTATGGATTAGAAATCCTTTTTTTCTTTTGCTGGTACATATGATTCTTCCCAAACCACACACCATGCCTAAAACCTCAGAAAGAGTCTTGAATGCTGAAGACAATATTCCTAGCACCACGTTTCTGCTCCCCACCACACACATCCTGCACTGAAATCACCGCCATTGTGGCTATTTCCCTGACTTTAGGACAAGAATGTAGCTGTACCCTTTCCCCACTTGTCTAACTCCTGACAAAGCATTCGCCCATAGAGAGCAAACTACAAAAATGTTTGTAGTTTGTACCGTCAAATTTCGTGCAAATAAAACTACAAATTAAATGTGAGAGATGTTTCAAAACTCCTAACTTAAAGAGGTGGATAAGGAAAACAGCCAAGGCAACAATTTTAGCTAGCCACATTGTATCCATTCACCCAATCACAATGACCCGCCTAGGAAGAGTTAGAAAAAGACATGGTTTGTCGTTTTATGTTCACATTTAAAATTAAACAAGAGTTGAAACTTTAGAATCTGAACAAATGATATAAAGACATGGTTATGGTGTGAATTTGTGGCAGGGTCAAATCTTTGAAAGTTCCATTTCCCTTTTTGTCTTTCCCATTCTCCCCGGGGCACCTTGGGGGTCTTTCCATACAGTCACCTCTAATGAGCTTAGCAAAATGAGAAACCCACTGTAGTAGAAGAAAATCTAATAGCAGTCGCTTTCTCGTTCACATGTACTCTCCTCTTTCTCCCTTTCTTATTAGTCATTAGCCACAGAGAAAGAAAACACCCAAAGGCAGTAGAAAGGCAGCATGACTTGCTTGTGCTTTCTGCAGCACTGTGTTAATGAGTATCCCACCATGTTTCGTAACTCTTGTTGTTGAACAGACATCAGTTGCATCTATATCCAGAACATAGCTCATGTGGACATTAGCCAGTCTGTTTTATAACTGAGGTGAAGTGTGCATGTCATTATAGGACAGCTGGAGCGGTTTGTAAGTGCTTCTTAAAACCAAGGGATGTCAAGACATTCACAGATAGCCCAGGAAAACAAACAACCAATTAATGAGCACACTTTTTGTCTTTTCAAATCTGGCATCAAAATATAATTGAATCCTGTCTTGAAGTCCCTCTTTCTAGCTTCTCACCCTGTTAACTAACTGCTGATGCTCTTGTATGTGATCATGTAGTCACATTGGCCATCAATCTGCAGTAACTGTACCCATGAGATGGGATCTTAAGGTGTACTTTTTCGTAAGTGTATGGTCCTGATCAAGATTTTAATTACATGACCTTCAGCTACTTCATTTGGGAAACTGGATCATAAAGCAACCATTTTTAATTTTTGTATTATTATTTTAAATGTACTGGTGTTGTGCCTGTATATTTGCCTGTATACCACATGAATGCCTGGTGCTTGCAGAAGCCAGAAGAGGGTATCAAATCCCCTGGAAATGGAGTTACAGATCATTGTACATTGCTATCTTGGGCACTGGAAATCAAACACAGATCCTCTGGAAGAACAGCCAGTACTCTAAATCGCTGAGCTATCTCTCTAGTCCTAAGAAGCACCTGTTTTTATAGCCTCAGTTATCAAGAGCCCAAGTGATAATGAAAGCAGGCATGGTAGTTTCTTTCTGTACACCTAGTGCCTGTGAAGCTGAGACTGGAGTCTTTTTGTGAGTTAGAGGTCAGCCCAAGATACATACTGAGTTAACTACAGTGAGAATCTATCTCAGGAAAACAAAAATATGTAGAATCACACACACACACACATACACACACACACACAGGCACACGCACACGCATACTCACATACAACACCCCACACATGAGAGAGAGAGAGAGAAGAGAGAGAGAGGAAGACAAAGAGAGAGAGAGAAGAGAGAGAATGTACTATAGACAATAAATATAAATGGTTGGTAGGTATATTTAACTGGTAGTTGGCTACTACTACTATAATTTATTACTGTAATTACTCATTTATTGGTAAGACTGAACAGGGTAAGACCGTGCCTCAGCTTTTTACAACTTCAAATCAGTTATTGTATCTTGACAAATGTTCTTCTTTATTCATAAAAGAGACCAAATAATAACTGTATCGGTGTTGGAACCAGTGAGCTAATGCATTCAGTACAGCACTCTATAGATTATTTTATTCACAAAAATTAACTTATTATTACTAATAGGAGTGTCATTTAGATGTTAAAAATAATAGGCATAAAATTATTAGGGCTGGGGAGATGGCTTAGCAGGTAATATGCTTACTATGAAAATCTGAGGACCTGAATTCAGACCTCTATTACCATGTAAATGTCAGATAAACATAGTGAGCTTCTTATAACTCCAGTACTCTGAAGGCAAAGGATGGGCTCCCTGGAGCAAGTTGACTGGAAACTTTAATCATGCTGGTAGGGTTTGAGTTCAGTTGAGAAACCTTACATTAATGGACTAGATAGAGAGCAATTAGAATAATCCCTGGACACCAACTTCAGATATCTATATTCAGAGTTAAAGTTTATGAATATACTTGCACTCATACACATATGAACATGAATGAATACATACATACACAACAAATAAGAATAAGATATTGGGTTGAATGGTTAAGAGCACTTCTACTCCTCCAGAAGACTTGGGTTCAATTCCCATCACCCACATGGCAGCTCACAACTGTCTGTAACTTAGGTTCCAGGGAATATGACACACTCACTTAGACATACACATAGGCAAAACAGACATGTATGTAAAATAAAAATAAATTGTAAAATCTGAATAAAATATCAAAATACTAATAAACTAAAAAGACAGTCTCTTGTACTTAGTGATTATAATAAGCTTACAGGGTGTATGTTCACATGCACAAGCTAGGTGCTGTTTTATGTGTCAGCAAAGAACAACTGGGATTTGGAATTAAAATCACAACATCATCTATAGTAACACATATACAAAATACAAAATGTTAGTTGTAAATGTAACAAAGTACATACAAGATCTATATAAGCAAAACTATAAAATTCAGATAAACAAAATCAATGATTTTAAATAAAATGGAAAGGAATTCCATGCTGATAGTCAATATTATTAAAATGCCATTTTTTGTGCTGACGTGTGGAGAGGCTCAGTTTGATTAAAAGTTAAACCCCAAGTTATTTTCTAGAAATAATAAATGCATTCTAAGTAGTATGCAAAAGTCTCAGAATATCCAACACAATTCAAAGAAGAAAACAAAGTCAAAGGAAAGACACTGCCCAATTTGAAGACCTTTTATAAAATTAGTATATTCAGGATCATGAATTATAGATGAAATAATAGAAAAATAGACTTATAGTATAGAATAAAAGGCCTCAAACAGACCCACACAGTTGTGGTCAATTGAAAGCTTGAAAAAAATAGCAAAGGCAGTTCAGTAGAAGAAACAAAAGACAGTGTTCTCAAGAACAACTGGGAACAGCTACATATTCAGGTGAAAAATAAAATCAAAACTAAGAAGAGAATAACAGACAATGAAGAGTCTAAACAAAGACCTTACATTTCCCACAAAATTCTTTAAATATGCTTAAACTTAAAAAAAAAATCAAACTTATTAAAATCCTATACAACTATATAAGAAAATAATCTTGGTAACTGTGGGTTTGATAGTGTGTGTTTTACACCAGAGTCATATAAGAAAGACTGACAAACTGAACTTGACTAAAATAAAAATTCTAGCTCTGTGGAAAGCGCTATTAACAGAAGTCATGCCAGAGACTGGGAGTATTTACCAGGATACATCTAGTTAAAAGTTTCTAAACAAAATGTACAATAAAAACACAACATTAAGTACATTAGCAAGTGAGTCACATGTCATTCTGAAATTACAAATTAAACAAGAGCAAAACAACTCGATGCAACTATTCACTTAGATTCAGAGCCTGAGGCTGGGAATGCAGGTTAGTGATTGCACATACTGAAGCTTAGTGGTTAATCTCCAGCACTTCAAATAAAGACACAAATACCAAATATCGGCAAAGAAATGAAGAAGTGGGAAGAGTTTATTGCTAGTCAGAATATAAAACTGATGAAGCCATTTTGGGAAGGTAGACTGGTAGTTTCTTGCAAAGCTAAGCACTCTTACCATACAGTTCAGCAATTATATGCTTCTGTATTTCTCAGATTCATGGGACACATGGCTACACAAAACTCTGCATACAGTATGCATAGGTCATGATCCATTTTCACCAAACTTTGGAAGCGATCAAGATGTGACTGAGTTCCCACATATATATATCTTAAACACACACACACACACACACACACACACACACACACATATATATAATGGATTGTATTTGTCAAGTCAAGGAATTGTTTTTCTCCAGCCATGAAAAGACACATAGGAACCTAAACCTCTCTTGCTAAGTGAGAAGAGTCTGTCTGGAAAGTTTTCATACCATGTAATTATAATTGCCAAAGTTCTGAAAACATGAAGCTATAAAGACTGTGCAAAGATTGCATTGCCAAGTGTTCAGAGAGAGAAAGAGAGGGATGGATAAGCAGGGTATGTGGTACTTGAGGGATGAAAAGCATGCTGTGTGACACTATAATGACAGATATCTGACATTATGCTTTTGTCAAAATTCATAAAAGTATATTAAACTGAGCTCTCACTAATAAAAATTTATCAATATTGGCTCATAGATTTTAACAAATATGGCATGTTCATTCATTAATAATAGAAAAAAATGGGGAGGGACAAACTTGCTCTATTTTCTGCTCAATTTTGCCATAAACGTTAAACAGCTTTAAAAAAAAACAAAAACAAAAACAAAAAAAACCAAAAAAACTAAGGCTAGTAATTAAAATAACAATTATGTACATGGTTTAGATGTTTTTTGGTTTTTTGTTTTTTTTTTTTTTTCAAATCCCATTACTTCCAACAAACTACATAGCCCTCTAGTCAGTCTGGATCTTATCTAATTTTACCAACACTGTCATGGATCATAGCTGCACGCAGGCATTTTTATATCATTGTATTATTAGGTTGCTGCTTTGGTATTTCAGTGGCAGACAGGAACAGCTGTGATGGAGCCCACATGGCCTACGAAGCTGAAAATATTTTACTATCTGGAGTCTCGTGGAAACTGTTGGCTGACTCCTGTTGTAGAATTGTTTAGTTCAATTACAGAGAAATGCCAGAATCTTTGCAATCACATTATCCTAAGGGGAGCCATGTCCTGGTCTCACTTTTCTAGCTGGTAATGATCTTTGGCACATTAATTGTGTTATGAAGAATCATCTTTTCGTTCATCCTTTGCTACTTCCTGGTTCAGAAATAAAATGTCAGCATGTAACTTAGGCATGAGCTTATCACTCACAGCTCCCATTTTAAAATGCTTTTCTTGTCCCAGTGTCGCCCTGTTTTTAACTGTGCTTCTGTGAACCCTACTTCTGACTTTACTCTTCCTCACCCCGATCCAGCTTCTTCCTCTGAGTTTTAATTCCAACACTAGATCCAAGTCTCCCTTCTATTGCTTCCATTCTCAGAATCCATTTTAATCAGGATATGCTGTGCAACACTAAATCATAGTCACTCAGTACATTGATATTCTAACTACTGGAACCTTACAATTTTATGAACTGAGTTGTGCTGTGATACCCACCTTCCCTTCAAAATAAAAAAATAAAAAACTCTACCAAAAACAACTACAAAAAATATCTTGTATGTTCATGTCCTGTCAGCACCAGCCAGTCTTAGAAATGGGTCTCTAAACTTTCTCCCTCCTTGATCTTGGACTTCTAGCCTCCATAACTGTGAGAAAAATAAACTTACCTTGTTTTAGTCATTCAGTTGGTGATATCATATATGAAAGCCCAAGCTAGCTAATACAGCATATGTTGTCAAAGAAATTTACTCGCAGAATAAACTTCTAGTAGAAATTCTCCATGCATTCTAACTTTAGCTACTTCAAGTGGGAAGGGTATCTGTACTATTTGCATGGGCCCTAAGTGACATCACATTTTATGTCCTTATAAGAGGGAAACAGATGGCTATTTGAGTACAGAAGGGGCAGAAGTAACATGAACTGGAGTAATTTGGCCACAAGCCAAGGAAGCTGTAGAAAGAGACTACCATGAGATTATCCCCTGGGGTCCTCTGGAAAGAAGCAGCCCTAACACCTCATGGTAAAGTCTCTCCCACTGTGAGAATAAATGTGTTGTTTCAGCTGCCAAAGTGGTCATAATGTGTTATAGCAGCAACTCTCTCTTCTCTCATGCACACTCTGTCTCTGTTAGATACCATTTGGGGGTTGGTCTCCAAACCATTCCTAGAGTTAAGAACACGCAGATAGAAGTCAGTCCTTCACTTAATCAATGTCCATTCAACGGAGAGCAGAAGGTTTCACTTCCATGGAATACAAGCTTTGCCATCACCCAAGACTAATGTCGAATCACAGCTTCAGGACATGTATGTAATCTTAATATATTGTTTACTCTAGCTTAGCCTCAGTTGTCTCCTGATCAGAGAATGGGGACCATGTAATGTTTGTTGTGAGGACATTATGTAAATCAAAGCATATACCTTCTGAAATAAAGTATGTCGCTGACATCTTTACTAAGGAACAGCAATGTTTGTCATCACTACTTGTTTCCTGTTGTGCCATCATCTTGATACAACTGATTTCCATCTCCCAAAGCAACGGAAGAACTTAGAAATCCTGGTTCGGAGCTGAGCTCTGGAACCATCAGTGAATTCATAAAGGCCACCTCTGTATTCATTGACTTCAGCCTTGCTCCTCCGTACTTAGGTGCGACAGAGTAGTTTAACTGCAAAGAAGCTAAGCAACTTGACTGAGGTGGCACAGATGACAAGTCATCTCTGCTGGGTCTATCCAAGTTGCCCTGTCAACAACAGAGGTCCCCACCTGTAGGACTTGCTGCTGTAATGGGTGAAAGTGTTTCTGTTGTTCATAAGGCTAAAATCTTCTCTCCTTCCCTCTTTGGGCAACTTGTTTCCTGAGAACAGCTATTCTTGGGGATCCAGAGGAAACAATTCCATACAGCTGCCAGAAGGACCCAAGGCCCCATGTCTTCATCTTGGAGAACGTGGCATCACACCTTATATCCCATCCCTCAGGATACCAGGAAACCAACACCCCACAGAGTGCCTTCTTGCTCCACCAGCAACCCAGACCATATGGTTAATTAGCTAAAATTCTTGACCACATCTGTGATGATATTTCTCTTTCTGGCATGTGTGAAGCTAATTACTGAAACCATAGGAAGCTCCTGGCCATCTGGGAACCCAAGAGGCATAGGAGGGCACAAAGCACGCCCATGGTTCAGGCAGTGGGAATATATGGATGAGGAATGGAGGGGAGAGAGAGCTATTTGACTAGCTGAGAATAGAGGTAAAGTTTTTTTTTGGGGGGGGGACACACAATGTCACCAAAACCTTCATCTGTTGATGATAATACATAGCCTTAAACAGAGGCCAACCTGTATGCATAGCAGAGTGTAGGGCTTATTCTCTGATCATCCACTGCCCTTCAAATTCCATCCTTAGTTCCCTGGAATAATGTCTGTTTTATCAGCACACAGAATTATACAACACTCAGTGCAAAACCATTCCTTCTGAGCCTTCATTTCATTCATAGAACAGAGAATAAGAAAGTTGTATTCTGCCATGTTGTTGGGCATTGAACAAGCTAAAGAGCACAGAGCACATATCACAGCCCTCGACACAGAGGAGACTGCTCAGCACAAGTTCTTTAAATTAAAAAAAAAAAATTGAATGAACGCATGAATAAATCCTTAATAGAATTAACACTTGCAGAAATCTGAGAGATGAAATGTAGACTCTGTGCCTGTTTCCTCACCTGGATAATAAGGACAATAAGACCATTTCCCTTCTTGGTATCTTGATGATTAAAACAATTGACAGGTAAAAATTTAGAAGTCTGGCTGCAATGGAGTAAGCTGCCCTAGGAATGGAATGGGAAAATGGCATTGGTAAGCAAGAGGACATGGCACAAAGAGGAACATCTGAGATATGCCCTGTATTCTAACTCAGGGATGCTCCTCCCATACATGTTGCTGCTTTCTGAGCAGAATGGAGCTGGGGTCACGTGTAGAGTTCCGGTGGATGAGTACTCTCAGGAGTTACTGTAAGACAGTAGAGCCAGAGTCCTCACATTTGGGAAAGAGCAGTGCTAAGAATTAGTGTTCGGCAATGTTTCCTGTGATGGCTACAGAAGTGCTCTGTTGATTAGGAGACTCTTGGGCCTTCTGTAGTCTGATGACTACTACATGGCTCTGTGTTCATAGAAGGGTAGGTCTCTCTCAAGTCACACACAATTGTTTTATTGCAGCTGAGGGCATAAATATTTGAAGCCCTGGAACACTGGGCAGGCAAGTGATGAAACCAGAATCAGTATCTTAGTCACCTATGTGTCCCCAGTGTTAGATCCTCTGCTAGCCCTCAGTGGACACTCATGCTAGTACTCACAGATGAACCGTTTTATTTATGGAACTGGTGGCAGTTGTTTGAAACGGGGTCTCATTATACCTTGCAGGCTGGCCAGGAATGTTCAATCCTCCTGCCTCCATTGCTAGCATTACAGCTTTGTAGCACCAGTTGTAGCTCTTATTACATTCCACCTTTATTTGTTTGTTTGTTTATATTGTGTACATGTATATGTAGATGCCTGTGTATTTGTCACAGTGTGTATGGCTGGAAGTCAGAGGAAAACCAGAGGGAGTCAGTTCTTTCCTACAGTGTGGATTTTGGAGACTGACCCAGGTTGTCAGGCATGGGGTCAAGCACTTTTACCTGCTGAACCATTTGTTTTCAGTCCCATATTGTACTCTTAAGAGCTGCTTCATGTGGTGTGGATTCAAGGCGAGCTGAGTATATACACATCGTCTCCTGCAGTAGTGCAGATGTGTTCAGTTCCTTAACCTGCTTTATCTGCTTCATTCACTCACTACTATCAAAAACACATGTTGATTTCCCTTGGCCTTGTCCACATCTCCATCTTTCCCCAGAAAATGAGCTAGAAGGGCAAGGACCTCAGCTGTCTCATGAACCACCAGGGCACCTGATACATGTCAATGTTAAACATGTGCGCGTGGAATGACGGTACTGACACTTTAGGTCAGGAATTTAAATGTCTGTCTGTCACCTGATCATCTCTTGGACAAATATCTTCTTAAGGCAGAAAAGACACAGACTGTCAGACCAGAAGCTTCTCTGAATATTTGTGAAGGGTATCAAGGATGATTTAGGAACTCACCCAAATAGAACACCTCTCTGTTCAATGCATGTGAGCATACTTCATGGGTCCAGATCTTTCACTATGTGCATAGAAAACGTAGGCCATGACTGGAAGGTACAGCCTCATTATAAAGCCTTGAAACTCTTCAAAACAAGGCTAAACATGCTCTGGCTAAAACAAATCAGCCATGACTGCTTTTACTTAGGGAGGAGGATGGGAGCAGTTTCTGGAAGCAGACTCTGCTGGCTGGGTAGCATTGTGTGTGGTTAGAATTAAACGCGATCAAAGGCATTTTGGGAAAGGTATGCATCAGATACATGCACAGCCTTAACCTAAGGAGAAAAAAGTCAGGCTGATTGGCTCAAACCTGAGAGTTGGGAGCCATAGGAGGGTTGTGAGCAAGAGGCAGAGGCAGAAATCCCTCTCTGCGAAGGAAGTCAGCAGTGTCCTCGGAGAGACTAGGTCTCCATTGCTTTCCTTTTTAGTTCCTTCTAGGCTGTGCCTTAAAAATGGAGAGGGGAGAGAGGCAGTGTCTGTAAGGTAGAGAATCCTTTTACCACATGCTGAAGCAGTGGGGGTGGAGGGGAACAGGCCCGGGTGACAGGCTCTACTTGTGCCACTCTGATTAGCTGGGAAAATGCAAATCGGCACTTCCTTCTGCAGTGCAGCTAACAAGATAATGAATATTTTCATCAGCTGCAGAGAATACAAACATCTGTAGGAACACCAAACCTACTCTCGGGGTGGGGGTGGAAGGGAAGATGTGGGGGTGGGGAAGCATGATTCTCAGCAGTTTTAAGAAAGAGGAGCTGTGCTGGGAGCCTGACAGAGTGGCTGAAAGATGGAAACTGAGGCTGGACTCTCCAGCCTATGACACATTGGGGGTCTTGTAACTGTCAACTTGCTCTGTGTCTACCCAGTCCTTCATGGCTGGTGTAATCTCAGAGTCCTGGCGGGTTTTGGGTACCAATCTATTCATATCCATCCCTCATACACCATCTACTTTTCAACTCAGGAAGCAAGTGCAGAATCCTGTTGTAAATCAGGCCTGAATCGAGGCTGTAGGAGAACATGGGTATATTTTTGCATTTTGTTTGTTTATTATTTCTGTTTGTTTCCAGGAAGTTTGGTCATTAATATATACATTTCATTATTTGATATCATATGCTTAACAAGATATATACTATATCTCCCTTAAGGAGATCTTACAAGGTCTAAGGTGCAGTGGACATATCACCAATCCATAATTAAATAACAGCAGTGATCCTGGGCCTGATTGTGACATCCCTCAGTCCTTCATTCCTATAGCTGATGTCCAGAAACAGACACTGGTAGATAGTTGGAGCCTTGAAGATTTGGCTTTGTCACTTATTGTATTGGAACTTACTGGAAGTTCCCTGAGTCTCCCTGCTTCAGTTTTTGTACCTCTGTAATCAAGCGAGGGGGGGGGGGAGTCATTACTCTTCCTTAACTCTAATGCATAGCACCACCCAGAGGGCTAATCTGAATGGCTGGCTCTAAAAATCTATGTTCTGTGCTCTGAAAACCACACATCTTTAGTATCTTGAAAAGAAAACAGAGATGAACTCCAATCCTTTAGTCACCTTCTGTGAGCTCCATATTCGAGATTAGTGTTGCCAAACTTCCATGTGTAGGAAAGATCCGTCCCTCTGCCTGTTTTTATGAAGATCATGAGCTGAGAATGCTTTTTGAGATTCCTAAGTGGTTATTTTTGAAAAATACAGATGAGTAATATTTTGTGTGACATAAAATTATAGATATTTAAAACTTAATGTCTATAAATAAAGTTTTATAGGAATACAACATGGCACATTTAAGTGGATGGGTGGAGGGATGGGTTCTTTTATACATTATATATGACTACTATCCTACTACAGAAGCAGAATTGATTTCTTTCTTGTACAATAAAGATCATATGATTGCAAAGCTCAAAATAGCTCTCTGCAGAAACAAGTTGTCTGACCCCTACTTGAGATATTGTGATGTATTTGCTTACTGCCATTCTATGAAGTTGTTATTTATTTTTCCCCTGTTCTACTGATGATAAAACCAAAGCTTAGAGAAATTGGACCACTTGCTCAAAGTGATGTAGGATGGAACCTACTTTAGCCACATGACTGCTCTCTGCTCTCTCTCTCTCTCTCTCTCTCTCTCTCTCTCTCTCTCTCTCTGTGTGTGTGTGGGGGGGGCATGCATGTGTGCTTGCATGAATGTGTTCATGTGTATTCCATGCACACAGTGTGGGTATTCCATGCCACAGTGCAAATATGGAGGTCAGAGAATAACTTCAAATGTCATTCCTCACTTTCCACCTTGTCTAAGGCAGAGTCTTGCTGTTTGCTACTGTATATACCAGGCTAGCTGCCTGGACAGCCTTCCAGAATTCTCCTATATTTGTCTACCATCTCACACTGTGGTAGCATGAATATTACAGATGTGTGCTTTAATATCTGTCTCTGTATGGGTTCTGGGATCTGAGCTGAGACTTCATGCTTACACAGCAAGCACTTTACTCACTGAGCCATTTATTAGGCCTATTTTCTTCTTTCTTTCTTTCTTTCTTTCTTTCTTTCTTTCTTTCTTTCTTTC
>JANHMN010000004.1:77207799-77221491 GCA_030674055.1 Rhabdomys pumilio | reverse complement strand
TTCTTTCTTTCTTTCTTTCTTTCTTTCTTTCTTTCTTTCTTTCTTTCTTTCTTCTGAGACATGGTTTCTTTTTTATATCCATGACTGTCCTGGAACTAACGAATACAGACCAGCCTGGACTCAAACTCAGAGATCCAACTGCTTCTGCTGGGATTAAAAGTTTGTGCCACCAACACCCCCCTCCCTCCAAATCCCTTGGCTCATTTTCTTCCCTTTTTGCAGACTCAAATTATGATAGGTTCATTGGCTGTAAAGTCTGTGAAAGGAGAATCTGAGACTACAGTGGTTACTCCTACTACCCCTGTATGGCATAGCATTGCTCATAAGGATACATGTGACAATGGATAAGCATTCTATTCTTTCACATATTCCCTAACTTGTCAGCCATGTCTTTATAATATATTCTCCTTTTCTCTTTTTCCTTTTGGGAGATGTGTATAAGTGACTTTTGGAGATTTAAGTACATATTCTGTGCACACAGCCACTCAGGGGGCTCTAAATAATTATCTTTAAAAATCCAGAATTTAGGCCAGGCATGATTACACACATCTGTGATCCCAGAACTAAGGAAGTAGAGGCAGGAGAATGATGAGTTGGAAGCAAGTTTATGCTGCATTCTGTGTCCTAGGCCAGTCCACAACACGTTAAGACCTCATCTACAACAAACACAACACCAGAAGTTTCAAAATAAAATAAAAACATTCTCACAATGCCATTCCTAACCATAGTATTGCTACATGCATATTCTAAATGACTCCAAACACAGTAGTTATACACTCTCAAAGGGATGGGCACCAAGAACAGAAGTTACCACAGGCATACCCAGTGTTTCTTATTAAACACACTGCCATGGTAGTACTGATATTATTACTACTTAGTTGTTATGTATATAATGGGATAAATCCAATAGATATGTGTCCAAGTAATACTGAAATGACAAGCAGGTATCAGATTAATGAAATCAAATAATTACATCACACTCTTTGAAAAAAGAAAAGACAGTTTCATTTCTAGGCAAACTCATGTCTTTCCTGAAAAATCAGGCAAAACCAACCAAGAGTTGAGTGACAGATGCGGCCTGTGTTTGCTTGGGACAGTAATATTAAGTTCACCTGGCCTTGTATTCGACCTCTTACACCATTTGGCTGTGTCATCTACAGACTCTTCTCCCCTCTGGGGTTAGCAGGCCCCAGATCAAGGTTACAAGTAGCACTACAAAGGGTAGTGTAGAGAGAAAGTGATTTTTCACATCTGTCTTGCTAAGGACTATGGGGGCCTCATAGCAGTTCACTTTCCTTCCACATGCAAGGCATTATTTTAAGATTAGACACCTTGGTAGGAGAGCAACACAAGGGTGAGGGTGAGAAAACACAAGACAACTAGAGCAACAGTATGATAAGAAAGCTGCAGAGCCCAGAGGGAGACCAGCATGAAATGATTACTGATGCTTCCTGGGGGCTGAATGTTTGCCTGAGCACATCACAAATGAACTTCTGAATCTTTCCAGCCTGTTTGTTATATTCACTTTATTTCACAAATAAGAAAGCTAGCCAATCGGAGAAATTATACCAACTGACCAGGGTCACGTATTTGTGTAGCAGAAACTGTGATACTCTGTCGAGGTTATTCTTCTGATTAGGAAGAGACTGCCAAGCTGCTGGGTGTTCTTAGTCTACAGCCTTTGGCCGCTTCCTCTTACAAGGTATGGCTTCTCATCAGAGAGCCCATATGGTTAACTGCCCACTTGTGTGTGTAGGTCATTGGGAGCAAAAGGCATGGAGATCCCCGTGTCCAACTGCAGTCAGTACTGAAGAACTTCTGAAGCTGCAAAGCAATTCAGTTCCTTTCCCAACCTTCAGCATTTTGCCTTCCAAGGCATGGCGTTAAATCTCTAACCCTTAGTCATGAATATCCTGCATTTGGAGCAAGCACAGCTTGCCAGGATAGCCACTAGGAAGCTCACATTGAATCTGCATCTGGCCCACTTCTCATTTGAGAGATTTTCTGTGAATATATTGGGACTAGCGGAAGTCATTCATTAATTCACTTCTTCAAATAGTTTGTTGCTCTTGCAGCAATTGTCCTCAAACCTCTCTTGGGAGTGCTGGCACCTGAGCTCAGCCTTTAACTGCTTCTGCTATTTTAATTGGAATTTGAGAATGATAATGTCCTAATGCAGGCCATCGTTTGATTCTCAGTTCTTCCATGTGTGCCTCTGCCCTCAGCCCCCACTGCTCTTTAAACTTTCTCTTTTCTCTTCTCATTTAATTCTGTCTCAGTCTTCTTTATCTTTGAGAGCTGCTGTGTGAAATGTGGATGCCTCTACAATGTGCCTGCTAATGACAAATCTGAGGAGTGAGACAGCATGGGCTGGAATTAGGGTAATTCAGCCCAAGAGGGTTCCTCCTGAGCCAAGGACAAGTTCTACCTGGGAGCATCCTCTGAAGTAGCAGAGCAGTGTAATGAGCCTTCCTGTACAGAGAAGGCTCCTTTCTTCCTTAGTTCTCTGCCATTACTCTATCTGGCACCCTGCAGCTGATCTTATCAACAGCTCCAGGCTACAGTTCTGGACCAGCTAGCTAAAGCACCAAGGCTATCAAAAGTTTGCTTTCCAAACAGTATGTGTAGTTAAACCACAACCCAGCTGCCCTCTCTCTCTCTCTGGCTAGCTCAGGACCTTTGTTAAGCCATTACTACATCGGGGACTTGACATATAAACTGTTTTGACCTTTCTTAGGGCTACGAGGCATTTCATATCCACATTTACATGTGTACACCTCTGACCCCCAGTGGTTTTGCTTCTTGGAATTATCCCTAAGCAGTCAGATGTGCACAGCTGTATTTACAAGGTTGCTTACTTCAACATGGTCTATAGCTGGAAATAATCTGAATGCTTATCAATGGGAGATTGATTAAGTAAATTATGTCTAGAGATAAAAAAATAAAAAATACAAAAAATACAGGCAATCTTTATAAATTAGAGGCAGTGAGCTCTAGAAGACACTGTGATGTGAAAGAAGAAAAGCATGTGTTGTGTTTCAGTCTATAAGTTTTTCTCTATATAACATGCAACTTCCAGCTTCTCTATATAATATGAAATTTCCAGTGCTGGTGATACATTTGGATGAAAATTTGCTAAAACATGAAAGCAGACATCAGCACACGAAACTTCAAGTTATTTATTTATTTTTAAATATTGCTGAACTTCCTATAGAAATAACTGTTAACTCTGAGGTCACAATGCTTGGTGGATAAAGGCTCTGGGGACTTGAGAAAATAATTTCTTTTTCAATCTTTAATGAAAAACAGGCTAATGTTTAAGGTGTTTAAGTCACAGTCCAAGATTGAACAGGCCACTGTCAAATATCAGTGGCTACAATTATTCTAAAGGTGTGAAGATGGAGGTGGGGGTGGGGCTAGTCTCTAACAAACAGCATACAGCTATGATGAAGAGATGTCAGGAGTATTTCGTTCCTCCTACCCTGACAAGAATGCCCACACACATACGTAAGCATAGATCCTCATTACACAAACACATATTCTTACTCATATACACACAAACACATTCTCACAAGCAGTTAAACATATAGCCACACATTAATGCGCTTGCACTCACCTCCACTTACGTTTACCCCAGACACAGCTACATTGCATCCAAATAAACATATCCATACTCACACATGGTCAGACATATATAGACACATATAGAAACATGTACATACAAATGTGTATACAGATAAACATACAAACACATAGTGGAGCACAGAATGCAGAGAAGAAGAGGAACAAGCTTACAGAACTGCCCCAGCGGGAAACTGCTCCTCTGTACCCATCAACCCCATTCACACCCCAA
Source organism: Rhabdomys pumilio (assembly GCA_030674055.1). Taxonomy (NCBI): domain Eukaryota; kingdom Metazoa; phylum Chordata; class Mammalia; order Rodentia; family Muridae; genus Rhabdomys; species Rhabdomys pumilio. The sequence goes on along the minus strand of JANHMN010000004.1, from coordinate 77,217,638 downwards.
ATCTCCTTTGCAGACTCCAGTAGCAGCTCTTTGGTAGCTCTGGAGCTTGTCTCCCAGCAAAGAGAGGGAGGGGTGGGCTTGAGAGAGGAGAGAGTGATTGTTCCAGTCTAATTAAGCCTGGTGCCCAGAGACAGGTTTGGAAGATGCACTGGAAGACACATTTTGCTGAACCCGGAACCCCTGTTCTCTAGGCATATGCAGACCTGACAAAACATTTCAAAGCAGAGGAGAGCATTAGGAAGGGAGAAAGCTGACAGCTCCTAATAGCACAGTAACAAGGAGACACTAATAAAGTATGCGCCTGTGAGCTGAGCAGCTCCAAACAAAGAAGAGGCCATGGGCTTCAAAGGCATGTTGGCAATGTGTTGACTTTGATTCTAGTGCATGCTATTCCCTTCTATCACATGAAAAGAGGAGACACTTCTGGAGAGTACTCAGAAAACACGCGTGCGCGGGCACACACACACACACACACACACACACACACACACACACACACCATAAAAGACGACTGACGTCTCACTGAGAATGCCCTGGGGTTATAATGATAGGACAACACCAAAGAGTCAGTAAATATATCTGAAAGTGAAGGTAGGGGAGGGGGAGAGAAAGAAAGACTGTGCAGGTTGGTGAGGGATGGGAGGGAAGGAGAGGGAGGTAGGAAAAGAGGAGACAGGAACAGGAGGAGGGAATCTTTCAGTTTCTTAGTCCCTTATTTACAATGAAAAGAGACTCATTCTTTCAGTAAACACACTGTGAAACTGTTGATATTGTTAGTTCTCTTTTCAAGACAAAAGTTATATACCTACTTTATGCCAAACCCTTGCATAGAAGATCAAAATGAAACAAAACAGAGCAGTCAGACAAAGACCCTGTCTTCAAACAGTTAGCAGTTTAGCAGAGGATTCAGACAACATGATTAGGCTGTATTGTAAACTCCCCACATCTACTGCTTCCCCTCTACCATTTTCTGGGAAAATTCTTCCTTGAAAAAGACTTCATTCTCTGCCTCCAATTTCTTGTCTCTCATCGCCATTCAACAGATTATAATTAGCCCTTTATAGCATTTCCCCCAAACTTCCACCTGGATCACTCCTGAGGACCTCCGTTTGCCTAGTGCACTAATTCCCTTCTTCCTCATCCATGATCTTTGAGCAACATGTGATGCCACTGACGAAGCCTTCCTCAAAATCACATTTTATTTTTTGAAGCCTCAATAAATACCTCACCTCCGTCTTTGCCTATTCCTCTATGATCTCTGCATCTGCATCGTTTGCATCCACATTCCTCAAGAATCTGCCTCAATTCCTTTCACCACCTGTACTCACACAAGACGTCTGCTGTGCTCTGAATATTTATGTTTTCCTGAATTCTACAGGTTGAAATTGTGATCCCTCAAGTAAGGTAGTGACTGCATTTGAACATGGGGTCCCTGGGAGGCTTCAAATACCTTCCTTAACAAAATTGATACTTTTATAAAAGACGCCCAAGACAGATCCACCATCCTACCATGTAACAATATAGCTGAAAGCTGTCCTTCATGTGCCTAAAAGAGGGACTTCAATATGAAGAACCTGCCATTATCTTGGATTTCCAAAAGCTCAGTCCCTTAATCAATAAATAGTTGATCTTTGTAACTACCCAGTTTATATCACTGTGCTACACCAGTCCTACTGGAATAAGATGACACTATTGACTGAAATGATTATTTAAAATTTCATGTACATTCTGTTACTATCAAATGACTCAGTTTGAGATTTGATCAGAAAAGCCCATTTTCCAACAAGTAGGATTATTTTGGTTAGGTGTATAACTCTGTCCTTATCTCTGAGGATTGACTCAGGCCTGGGATACAGATTTGGTAGATGGTACTCATGAGTCATTCAGGGACTCTACAGCCCAAGAAATCTGTTTTGGAAGAGGAGAGAAGAAAACTGAGCCCCAGTCCACAAAAAGGTGGAAGTTTCTAAAAAAGGATGGCAAGAAAACGAGGGATGTGCTACCCAGAGAAATCAGAGACGTTTTTGAGAGTAAACAGCATTGCTGAATGTAGAGCTGGATCGAAGTATACATAACCATAAACACATGCACTTTTGGCCTTGGAAGAGGTAGTATGTGAGAGTGACGGGTATAAAAGCCAGACTGTGGTGGGTGGAGAAGAAAGTGGGAAGTGAAGAAGTGGAGGGCATTTGCATAGATTTCTCTTTCTAGAAGTCTGGCTGTGAATGGAAGACATAAGGTGGTAGCTGGAGGCAAATGGAAGTTTAAGGAGGGGTGAGTCTGGAGAGATGAACATATTTGTGGTCTGAGAAGAAAGATAAAGAAAGGTACAGAAAATAAAATGGGGCGATTTCTGTGATATTAGGTTACTTACGATCAGAAGGTGTAAGATAAGTGTTAGGAATAAATCTTGCCCTATGGTAGGGATGCGTTTGAATAGGTATGGTAAGTTTGGAAGTTCTGCCTTTTCTTGCCTAATGGTCTCAAAATCTTCTCTTTAAAGGGCCAGGGAATAACGGAAAGATGAAAGAGTATTGGGAGTATAAACCAGGGCTAAGAATATTTTAAGAAATGAGTTCTAGAAAGAGAAGAAGGAAAAAACAAAAGAACTAGTTGACAGGGCTAAGGACTATTACTAGAGCCCATGGATGGGAATTACTGCCAACTAGATGTAGTATGGACCATATAAATTACATGTAATTGCCTTCAGTACTAAGTTCATGAAACAGATTCAATATCCACAGTTAGAAAAGGGCAAGAAGGATAATAAGAAATAGGATGAAGAGATTGCAAATCTCCAAACTATACATGAAGTTGACCTATGATAAGAAGAAAGAGGCCAAGCTCAAGTCAAGTAAAGGTCATCCTACTAGATTTATCAATTCAGGTCTGAGGATGTAGGCAAACTGAGCCATTCTCCTACCTTTTAATCTCTACAATGTAATGATGTTTGTACTACCAGTCACTGTGTGTTGGGTATTGGTTATATACTAGGTACCTCATATGCAACATCCTTAATTCTCAGGATAGTTTTGAAAACCTGCTGAGTAGTTTGTCTTTTACTCTGAGGAACCCATATCTCAGAGATGTTTTAATTTACCAGAAGATCTCACATGCTTGTCTGACTTTAATTCGTTGGCTCTTTTGCTTACTCAATATCTTGTCACAACCTCTGAGATTTGGCAGCAGCTATTTTTCCCTCTAAGCATTCATTTCTCTCTGGTATCAGAAACTCTAGTCTTTGAGTTCTTCCTGTGTGATCTTGTTTTCAGTCTTACTCTCCTGCTTCCCGCTACAGGATGTTTGTTTCCTGGTTTTGAACGTGTGTGGACTTCTTTTCAAGGTGGTAATGAGTTCCCTATGGAAAAGTCAAGACTCCTCAGTTTATTTAAAAAACAAAAACAAAAACAAAAACAAACAAACAAACAAACAAACAAAAAACCCCTCACTAAATTCCTTGAGGACAGAGTGGAAATTTTTTTCCTAAGGATACCTTCACACTTCTTAATTTAGTTTCCTTCTTACACCAATTTTCCAATGGAGACATCTTCCTAGGAGTCAAGGGCAGCACTCAATAGAAAGCCACACCTCCTCCTTTGTCCTCCCTTCACAGGTAGACATGCATAGTCTGGAACCTGACATCTTACCTTTGTCATTTCCTGTATCATGTAATTTGTTCACCTGCTGAACTCCCTGCCTAAAATCTCTATGCCTCTGTCATTTTCTAACAACCATTTACTCATCAAAATTCAAACCAGTTCTTAGAAACATTTCCAGGTAGCTTGGTTATATTCGGCACTGCATCTAGCGTGTGCCTCTTCTACCACAATATAGGACTATGAGGGAAGATGACCCAGAGAGTAGGCTAATGGGCATGATGGCTATAATAGATAAGACCTGGCACAAATGACTTTCTAAACGTGTCATTTCATCTTATAACAGCCCTATTACTCCAGGTATAGAAGAAGACATAGTGAATAATAACATCATAGGGCTGTTTCGGAGAAGAAATGCACTGGTCCACGTAAGCACATTATTCGGTGCTCACCACATAACCTATGCTAGCCCGTCCTCTAATATTTCCCAGAGTACTGTACTTTGTTTATGATTGCATTTTTCATATTAGCTCAACGGCTTCAAGACAGTAGGGACGGAATTTGAACTGGTTTCTTTCTCATCACCTTATTCAGTGTCTAACACTTATTAGGGGCTTATTAATAACTGAGTGTACAAAAATAAATCCTCTCAGGATGCACCATCCTTAGGACTATATTATCTGTAATCACATTTTTAATTTATGTAATCCTTTTGAGTGAAAATAGTGAACAAGCATCATCATTTGAAAGTCCAGCAGTCTCTTCAAGGACTGAATACTTGATGGGGTATGTATACAGCAGCTTCCAAGTTCTGAATACAGGACAATAGACAGCCATACCAGCCTTGCACAAATGAAATCTGGCCTCCCCTATACAGAAGTGATTGAGGTCAAGAGGTCAGGAAGTCAAAGTACAGATAATCGATGACAAAATGTTAAATAGAAGCAACTGGAAAAATCAGTATCGGTGCTAACCCTCCATTGATATTTTTACATGCAATGTTTCTTTTTTGTTTATGATTAATAGTCAGCATGATAGCTTCAGAGCTTATTCAGAATCCTTAGTAGCAGGTAACAGTACTCACAAAACAGACTCAATATCTACTGTCAGAAATAACAGAGTCCTAGGTTGCCAGCAAGAGTAAGAAGGATAATAAAAAATAGAATGAGGAGATCTCCAAACTATACATCAAGTGGTTCTACGATAAGAAGAAAGAGGCAGAGTTCAAGTCAAGTAAAGTTCATTCTACTAGATAAGTCAATGGTTTAGACATATAAGTACTGTCATGTTTACTAATTCTTAGAGGGTGTTGTCAGCCAGAGTATTAGTATAGGTTAAAATGACCAGCTCCTTTCCTAGGAGTATAATCTTTCCCAGTTACCTTCTCTTCAACTCTCTTATCTTACACTAGAAACATGTCACCCTGTCAATACTTTCCTTTGACTTTACTCTCTAGGACCCTATTCTGAATTCACAGGATAGTTTTGATCCCTAGTTTAGAGTTTGAAAAAGTTAGCTTCAGGTTAGGACTTGGCACTCATGTCTTTAAGTACAAAACAAACAATATAGCTTTTATTATTATTTTTTTATGGCTGAGTCTATCTTGCTAGTGCAAAGATTTTCTGTAATATTCAGATAAAAAACAAGAAGGAGAAATGCAGAAATTGAAGATGAAGGAATTAATGTGGCCCCCAGCTTTAGTCTTTCTTAGTAACTAGTTTAGGACACTGGACCTCCATCTAGTTTCCTAGATACTTGTCTCAGCCTACCCTGTAAGCCTTGTTCTTTTTTGTATTTTTTTATCCACGATACTCTCTTCATAAGCAATAGAAATATACATTTCTGTCTTATATTCTGGCCTTTGGTTAGTAGAATTTATGTGATTCCTGCCAACATTTCAGGTTCAAACTCTGATCTAATGTGTACCTAGATACATATACTTTCACATCTCATACAGAACTAGATCCAGTGTTAAAATTTGAATCTGCTACCCTAAAGATTTCCCTCTTCTTGAAATTTCCAGTTAGTGGTTTTGCTACCAAGGCCATACTCTAGAGGTCTGTAGATTATAAGGAGGGAATGCTGTATTTTGCTGGTGATGGCAGCGATAGCATGGGTAGGCAGATGGGGTCATGAGTGACTGGATTTGAATCCTTGGAGTAAAGAGCCAAGGATTTTGGTGAGGACGAGTGGAAGAGAAAACATATAATGAATGTAATCCTCAAAGCAAGCAATGCCAGGTTACATATCCATCTTAATAATAGTGTTCAATCATTTTCATGCCTCTGCCTTTCTTTGAAGTAGAAGCTATTGTTCAAAGTTTTCCAAATGAAAATTCTCAGACCCACAGAAGTCTGAGTTTCATCATCCTCAAGTATGTAAGGAGTTGAAGAGGCTAACTGAACTACCTCTGTTTAAGTGTGAAGCTGTCCCCTCACCTTTAGAACCAGATCTATGGTCTCAAAACACCGAAAGTGTTCCCATATTTCTAAGGCATGCACTGTCCCTAATTAGCCCTATATCTGAGAACCTTTATCTTTCATTGTTTAAAAGAGAGTGCACCTTATTTGGCTCTTTAGTGTCAAGTTGTAGAATCATAGAATATTGGAACTGTAAGTATATTAGTAATCTGTTGGTACAGAGAAAGGCAGGAAGATCAATAAAATAGAATTAAAGATCCAGAAATGAACCCACACACCTATGGTCACTTGATCTTCGACAAAGGAGCTAAAACCATCCAGTGGAAAAAGGACAGTATTTTCAACAAATGGTGCTGGTTCAACTGGAGGTCAGCATGTAGAAGAATGCAAATCAACCCATTCTTATCCCCTTGTACAAAGCTCAAGTCCAAGTAGATAAAAAACCTTTACATAAAACCAGATACACTAAAACTAATAGAAGAGAAGGTTGGGAAGATCCTCGAATACCTAGGCACAGGGGAAATTTTCCTGAACAGAACACCAATGGTTTAGGTTCTAAGATCAAGAATTGACAAATCGGACCTCATAAAATCGCAAAGCTTCTGTAAGGCAAAGGACACTGTCAATAGCACAAAAAGGCAACCAACAGATTGGAAAAAGATCATTACCAATTCTACATCTGATAGAGGGCTAATATCCAATATATACAAAGAACTCAAGAAATTAGACTCCAGACAACCAAATAACCCTATTTAAAAATGGAGTACAGAGCTAAACAAAGAATTCTCAACTGAGGAAACTCGAATGGCTGAGAAGCACCTTAAGAAATGCTCGTAATCAGGGAAATGCAAATCAAAACAACCATGAGATACCATCTCACACCAGTCAGAATGGCTAAGATCAAAAACTCAGGTGATAGTAGATGCTGGCAAGGATGCGGAGAAACAGGAACACTGCTCCATTGTTGGTGGAATTGCAAGCTGGTACAAACACTCTGGAAATCAGTCTGGGGGCTTCTCAGAAAATTGGACATAGCATTACCTGAGTATCCAGCTATACCACTCCTGGGCATATACCCAGAAGATGCTCCAACATATAACAAGGACATATGCTCTACTATGTTCATAGCAGCCTTATTTATAATAGCCAGAAGTTGGAAACAACCCAAATAGAGGAAAATTCCTCCTTCAATAGAGGAATGAATACAAAAATGTCGTAAATTTACACAATGGAGAATTACTCAGCTATTAAAAATAATGAATACAAGAAATTCTTAGGTAAATGGATGGAACTAGAAAATATTGTCCTGAGTGAGGTAACCCAATCACTAAAGCCCACACATGGTATTTATTCACTGATAAGTGGATATTAGCTCAAAAGCCTGAAATATCCAAGATTCAACTCACAGACCACATGAAGCTCATGAAGAAGGAAGATCAAGTGTGGGTGTCTTGGTCCTACTTAGAAGGAGTAACAAAATACTCAAAGGAGCAAATATGGAGACAAAGTATGGGACAGTAACTGAAGGAGAGGCTGTCTGAAGACCATTCCACCTGGGTATCTATCTCATGTGCAGTCACCAAAGGTAGACACTGATGTGGATGTCAGGAAGTGTATGATGACAAGATCTGGATATAGCTGTCTCCTTAGAGGTCTGCCAGAGTCTGACATATTCAGAGGTGGTTGCTCAGAGCTAACCATTGATCTGATCAAGTGGTTTCCAATGAAGGAGTTAGAGAGAAGACTGAAGGAACTGAAAGGATTTGTGGCCCCATGAGGAGAGCAACAATACCAACCAACCAGAGCTCCCGAGGGTCTAAACCACCAGCCTAGGAGCACATAGGGAGGGACCCATAACTCTAGCTGTATATGTAGGGGAGGATGGCCTTGTAGGGCATAGTTGGGAGAGGAGATCCTTGGTCCCATGAAGGCTGGACACCGAGTGGGGGGGAATTAGAGGGTGAGAGGTGGGAGTGGGAGGGTAGATGGGGGCACATCCTCATAGAATCAGGAGGAGGGAGGTAGGATAGAGGAGTTTCTGGGTGTGAGGGGGAAATGGGGTAAGGAGATAAAATCTGAAATGTAAATATAATATCCAATAAAAATAAATAAAACATTAAAAAAGAAAACAAACAAATAAGAAATTCAAAGCCTGTAGCTAAGTGTTTTTCAGATATCTTTGCTTCAATGATAGGAGAATTCATGTTTTCAATTCTTATATATGAAAGAGATACTGCAGCCACTCTGAAGCCCTTAGCTTCATCTCTCTAGGGGATTCGTGTGCTCTTCTAAAGAACCTATGTCCCACTAAGATGTAGTTTGATTCAGTCTGAATCTTTTATGGTTATGGAATCTCAAGACCAGGGCCAAGAAGGGAATTGCCCAAGATTATTTAATGACCTTGAGACAGAACAGAAATAAGAATCTATGTTCTCTATTTTACATCAGTGTCACCTATATGCATCAGAAAAAGAAGCTATATCTTGATTTATTCAGGTAAACTATCTGCAAGAGTGTTCTTCTGGAAAAAAACCAATAAACAATAATACTAACTAGTGTTCAACATTTACTAAGCACAAAATGTAGACTTAAGTACAATGCTAATATCTCTGCTTGCATTGTTCCAATAAAAACATCATCAGATTAGAGTTTCTTTAAGTAGGTAAGGATGACATATCTTAATTTCTTAGCATTCAGTATCCCAGCTGGTAGACAGCTTTAGAAAGATTTCATCCCTCGCCATCTTGCTTCAGAGCCTAGTGAATTGCCAGTCTGCTATACTGTCCTCCAAGGAGTGGGAATAATCTGGTGAAGGCTAAAGGCTCATTCAGATTTACCAACATGCCTTTCCCTCCCCTCCTGCCAATCACCCAGCAAACGCTTTGCACGATCAGACAGCTCATTTTCCTCACTGTGACCGCCAATACGCAAGGTCTTGAGTATAAATGTGCAACCCCCCACCCTCCCTCCAACAAGCCTGCACGCGCCCATACACACACCACATACAGGCATGCACTCATGCATAATGCATGACGTGGCAAGTCTCAAATCTTGCTAAATTGAGATTCAGCAGGCTGCTGGGTCTGGAGACACCTCAGTGCCTGCGTCATTAGCTGAGCTCTGAAAGCCATCATTACTGCAGCCACTGTGGCTGAGTCCCTGAGACCGTGAACAGGTAATAGAATTGCGGGAACACAATAAAATGGAATGGAATGGAATGGGACTCTGGCTGGAAAGGAGGCCTATCTGTTATCCATTCCTGAAGGGTGATATGTAAACAAGAAGCCCCAGGCCCCTCGCCCCCGAGATGGCAGCTCCAGAGTCCATCAGTAGAGGATTATAAACTGCCTAATTATAACCTCTACACAGTGAGATTTCAAAGAAAAAAAAGGGGGGGGGGAATCAATGAAATTAATTTAATGTGGACACATTTTTTGTATTTGCTTTCCCATAGCAGTTGGATGAGACACCCCTATAGGGATGCACATCTGTCCTCCTGCAAGTGTCTTCACCCACAAGAACATAGAACAAAGGATGAGAAAAAAGAAATGGGAGGGAAGCCAGGGTTTTAGGTATACCTGTTTCTGACATCTTAGAGAAAGATGAAGAGGAGAATAAGGAAGAGGAGGAAGAGGGGGAGGAGGAAGAGGAGGAGGAAGAGGAGGAGGAGGAAGAGAAGGAGGAGGAGGAGGAAGAGAAGGAGGAGGAGGAGGAAGAGAAGGAGGAGGAGGAGGAGGAAAAGGAAGAAGAAGAGGAGGAGGAAGAGGAGGAGGAAAAGGAGGAAGAGGAGGAGGAGGGGAGGAAGAGGAGGAGGAAGAAGAGG
>JANHMN010000004.1:77194275-77205376 GCA_030674055.1 Rhabdomys pumilio | reverse complement strand
GAGAGAGAGAGAGAGAGAGAGAGAGAGAGAGAGAGAGAGAGAGAGAGGAGAGAAAAAGAGAGGGACACAGAGACAGACAGAGATAGAGGGAGAGAAAGAAGAGAGAGATTAGTTATAAAGGAGACATAAATAGGGAGACCTAATTTTAATATTTGGGTATGGTTTTCTTTTTAGCTTTATGATTGGGGCAAATCCTTTTAATTTCTCTTATTATCAGAATTGTTTTTAAATCCCATGAGAAAACACTCTTAAGGTTTTGTGAAATGACTGGAGATGTCAGACATAGCTATAATACTGACAGCATTCCTTGATAGAAAAATCATGGGTTAATTTATCCTCAGTATATCATATTAACTATTTTGTATCACCTGATTATTGGTTATACATTCCCTTTTAATTAAAATTAATATTTAAATACAATTACATCACTCTCCCTTTTTACTTCCCCCCCTCCTGCCTATCCCATGCCCTTTCCATTCAATCCTCTCTCATGACACCTCCTCTAAAATTGATGGCCTCTTTTTACATTGTTATGGGTACATATATATATATGCATAAATATATACACACAATGCCGAGTCCATTTGGTGTGGCTTGTGTGCATATGATTTCAGGACAGATCACTCTGTCTTGGGTAATTAGGAGCCTCATCCTTGGGAGAAGCTAATTCATTTTCTCAGTTTTTAGTTGTAAGTAATTGTTTCACGAGGGGTGGGACCCTGACTTTGAATTGCCTCATCTTGGAGCATTCTCCAAAATCAAAAATGAGAAATTAGACACTATTATGTATTGTTAAATGCAGTAAGAATTAAATGGTAAATTGCTGGTGTGGTTACTTCTGTACATACACTCAGAGTGTCACTTTAAACTTGAAATGGAAGATCTCAGTAACACACGGAGCTGTAGAATTCTATAGCAGATAGTTTCCCAATTTCTGTAAGTTCATAATGTTCTTCCCATAGAACTGCTATGTTCTGATATGCCCCTAAATTTTATGTGAAGGAAATTCCAAGCCCCAGTGCAATGATATGAAGAGTTGGTTCCTCTGAGGGATGTTCAGATCACAATGTTCTGCTCCTATGAATGGATCAATGCTATTAGAGAAGGCATCCAAAAAAAAAAAAAAAAAAAAAAAAAAAACCATGTTGGTTCCTCTCCTTCCTTCAGCTTCTTCTTCCATGTGGAGGCATAACTTTCTTCTCCTTCATATAATGCTGAAATTACTCTATTCCTCCAGGAAGACATTCGTCTCTCCCTAAGACACAGTTTATCAGTGCCTTAATGTTAGATTGAAGAATTATGGTAAACATAGGAATGATCTTGATGAATTATCAAGTCTTGATTATTTTATCATGGCATCACAAAAGAGCACCTCTCTACCCACACTCTGCATTTTTAAGGATCATTCCTTAGCCTTTTATCTTGTGTGCTTCTCTTACCCTTGTGTCCCACACAACAGACAATTCTAAATATTAATATAATGTTTTTTCAAATTATAGAAAAGTCAAAACTAGCTTTTTCAACAGCTTTGTTTGTTATAGTCACAAAAGGTTCCCTATTATGGCTCCATGAAGCCAATATCACATCCAGAGTCTTCTCATTTCCATCTGGGTTAAAAATTTATTTATTCATTCATTTATATTTTAACTCAGGTATTCTATTTTCAATTTCATAGTTCAGTTATTACTTTATTAATAAATTTATGGGACCATTTCTTTATATATTTGTTATTTACATATTTATCACATATCATTGTGTCCAATTAGGTCAATGAATAACTGACTCTTATTTTTACTCATACATCAATTTTCATGCACAAGTTCATTCATCACATTGAGCACCTGCGTTCATAGGCTTCTGTCTCAGACAGAGTTTAGAATATGTGCTCAAATGTTCTTGAGAGACTTACAAACTAGTGAAGAGAAGAAAGGAGTGTTGAGATCATAAAACAGAGAAAGGTGCATGATTGGAAAAAATGGGTGCTGATTACTATATACTTAGTACTTTGCCTGCGTTATCTAATTCAAAGACCTCCATCCCTTTAATGACATAACATCAAGTTTACGTGTCAAACAGACTTGGTTAGGATTTGAAACCACATCTTCACATTCTGTAGTCTAATCTCTTAACCACTTTTGGTAACTGAATTTCACTAGGAGCCCTGAGCTTAGACTAGCATTTCTGAGGAGTGGTATAGGAGAAGTCAAATAAGGAAGGTGGAAGTTGTAATTAAACGGGAGGGAACAGTACATTTCTGTGGAGCAGCTGAGTCTTTCTTGAGTGGGCAGAAGGCTGCACCTGAAAAGAGACTTAGGATTGAGTACCTAGCAGAGTGTTCGAAGTACCTTTTGAGCTTGGGGTAACATCCAACATTAATTTATTCCTGTCTTTAACTTTAGTTCTTTTTATTTCTGCAGCTACCTTAACTGTTTTCATTTCTATTTTTGAACTATGACTGTGCATGGTTATATTTACTTTCATGAATATAAGTATGACCTGAGAGAGAGAAGATGGGCAATGAATACCAGTAGACTGAACATCACATGTCCTCAAAACTAGCTTCATATATCATTCAGGGTTGCATTTTGTAAAAGGAAAAAAATTGATCAGCTCAGTTGAGTAGGACTTCCTATGAAGCAGCTACGAAGCCAGTTGGGTTCTGGAAGCCTGCTGAAACAGTGAATGACTAAAATAAACTAAGCCAGCCTTCATAAAGCATAGAGAAAAACACTGGAAAAACTTGAATTAAAGCAATAATGGAAAGTAGGATCAATGTTGAAGACACAAGGAAGCTGCAGGATTGTCTTAGAGAAGACAGAAAATTGGTCAAAGCAAATTTCGACCTTTAGGACAAATAATATATGCTCACATCCTGTGGATGTTTACACTGTTTTCTGGCCTTTTTTGCTCCAGGATCCCTAACAACAAAAATAATAGTAAGGTGGTGGAGAAAAAGGACAGTTTTAGCTTTGGTGGTATGAATTTTATCAAAATTGTTCATTTAACATTCACTAAGACTCTCAAAACATTGGGTATTTTAAAAAGTAATCCAACTCCATTTGCTCCTTTCATAGGTTTCTTGATGCAAATGTGAGCATTTGATCTCTGAATGGTGTTTAGGGAAGGATAGCTTTCACTTGTCACTTGGACTCAGGTTGGATACCTGCAGTCTATGCTCCACACATTGTTGAAAGAGAGAAAAAATGACTTTGGCTGATGGTGAACTATAGAGAGGCTATGACATATATTATTTTATATCACAATAGGAGAAACCCAAGGATCAGTAACCTCCAGTAGATGTCACACAGCTAGTTGATACAGTGATATTATCATTCACACTCCGAAGGTCTAACATTTGAGGACCAGATGCTCTCAAAAATGAGTCTCAGTAAGACAGGGGTCTCTTGGTACTGGTTAGTAGCATAGGATTAGTGAAAAGAACAAAGGGAGAAGTAGGCAAGCAAAGATAAGATAAAGGAGAGGGAATCATTCCATGCCATTTTCAGACGCAAAGATCACTCCCCAGCTGTCAGCTAAGCCCACAATCACTGTGGAGTTTTATTAAGGAGCAAGAGTTGTAGAAGAGTGAAGTGACAGATTTAAAATTAACTTGCCAAACTCCCCATCAATATTGTGACAGTCCCCAAGTACCAGTTCAGCGACCCAGTGCACCAACTTGACAATATTAACATAACTTTTGCCGGAACAAAAGCATCCCTTCTGTCTTTTTGAATGAAGTTAATTTTGGGGAGAGAGGGAGTCTCTCTGCTTTTTTCTTCCTGACACTTCTATGACAGGTCCCTATGGGCTGGGCCAACTTGAGAGTCTGAGAGTGTGTGTTTCATAAACCTCCATTATCCTTCTACCTCCCTGGAGATTGCCACCCACATAGGATGCTTAAGTCAGACAGAGAGGTGCTTCTCCTTTTAAGGAGTTACAGAATGAATGAAGGCCAGGAAAATATTCCTCAGATAGGCTCCTCTCAGCACATTAATTTGAATTCCTTTTAGTTTTTTATATCTTCAGTGGAGATTTACAGCGTCCAATCCCAACTCTTTTTTTCTCACCAATCTGTATCCCTGTTTTCCTTCATTTAAAAACCCAACTCAACCTTCACCTCTCGAATCAGCAAGTTAATTCCTAAGAGGTGTTTACATGGAGTCTTAAAATCCATGCAGATTAGCCCACATAGCCCTCTGATTTCCACAAATCATACTGCAGTGGCAATTTTATTGAATTTCACTGAATGAGCATCTTTCTTTTGTCAGTTATGACTTTAGTAAGTTGAATAACTATATAATTTGTCATCTAATCCAGGCTACTTCTGTCTAGGATAAATGGTGCACTGAAAAGGTCTCTAGAAGAAGAGTCATAAATTAGAACAATTCTAGTTAAAATGGGATATATGATCGCACTACAAATATGAGCATAAAGATGTCAGGAAATGTCTCCGTTCATAAAATGCCTGCTTCACAAATGCAAGGACTTCAGTTAAATCCTCTGCACCCAAAATTTAAAGAAAACCTGGGCATGGATGAGCCTGCCTTTAATCCCAGTTCTAGGGAGATAGAGACAAGAATATTCTTGGGACTTCCTAGCTCTTTCTAGCTGAATCTATGTGTTATATGATAGCACAATCCAGCTGATTCAATAAGCTCATGGTTCAGTAAATAATCTTGCTGGCCAGCATTATTAATGTCAGAAGGTACCATGCAGGCTGCTGAGGGATGAAATAAATTAATATATTCTTACCCAGTACTGGACCCTGCATGTTAGGGTATTGACCTACACTAGGTAAGATGTGCCGATTGGTACAATAGTGACACAACTGTTATTAAGTAACTAAACACTTTGTAATTGAACTTGAAACCTGCTCTGCAGGAGGAAATTCACATCAGTTACAGTAGACCTGACCAAAAGCTTACTTCCTGAGTGATCATAAGCACTGAGGTAGAATCAACTACTGTTATTTTGCTATATGATCTTGTTGTCTAGTTATCCTCTAAATGCCTGTGTTCATAGCTATAGACCAGGGCTGCAGTAGCAACTGCCTCCTCCTTTTTCGCACTGGGCAGCAAGCACTCGGTGTAGAGAATCATAACAAGTAAAAACTATGATTGCTCAGCCCTAAATGAGACATCTTTATCAATCTCACCTTCACTACTCAGGGAACATAAAAGAGTGAGCAAAAAGTTGTATGAACCAGGATGGGAGGGGTGCTCTGAAATGCTGTTTTCTTTATGTGACATGCCTATTGCACTTATGAATGGGTGGGGAAGGGGCTCATGATGTCCCCCGTCTGTCAGTTGATAGTTACTAGAGGAAAGGGAATGAATCTCATTGTTGTGACATCATTAATAGGTTATATATGCTCCACTGGATGAACCCATAGACATGCCCAGATGAATAGTATTGATTGGGCTGAGTGGGTTATTTAAAAAAAAAATTAAAAGAATTTAACATGAAGTCAGTAGGGAAACGTGTTAGGACCGTGGTTCTCAACATTCTTGATGCTGTGACCATTTAAGAAGTTCCTCATTTTGTAGTTACCCCTCATCATAAATTTATTATAAGTTTATTTCATTACTACTTTGTAACTATAATTTTGCTACTCATAATGTAGATACGTGTGTTTTTTGATGGTCTTGGGTGAACCCTGTGAATGGTTCATTTGACTTAAGCCAATAAGTCTCTGTAACCACTTGAATTTGAACCCACATGAGCTTTAGCCTAAAGGTATTGCAACCCACAGGTTGAGAACCACTGTGTCAGGGAGATCTTGGGAGAATTAGATGGAAATACGGGGTGTGGCTATGATAATATTTTATTTAATATATGTATACAATTGTTAAAGAATAAACATTAAGTAATTAAGGTAGAGAGTGACTGAAGAGGCATGTCCATAGACTTCTATCCTTAACATGCATGTATATACAACTGCATATCCATCCACACACACATAGGAATCCATATACATGCACATGACCATATATTGCCAGTCAGTTCCCATTTTGTATCTTCACTACCTTCTACGGAGGTCAAAATTTAGTGTAGGACTTGGAATAAATAGATACATTAATGATGAATGGATGAACTGAAATGACTCCTTTTCTCATAACAAGCCATATAAGCAAACTCACGCAAACATCTAGGCTTGACTTCCCTCTGTCTTCCCTCCCATTTTCCCTTCTTTGCTCCCTATTTCTTATTCCTCACCTTCCAATTTGTTATTCAACTTCTCATCTTTGCACAGTAAGCTTGCTTTGTTTGTTTTAAATACTTAGCATAGGGAAGCCAGTTGAGAAATGAATACCAATAGAATGAAAATCACATGTGTTCTACAGCAGATTAACCCCTTGTCCAGGGTTGTGGTTTGACTAAAATAAAGATGCTAGTTCAGCTGAGTGGGGTTCCTACCACTGATAGAACCAGCTGGTTTCTGGAGGACCAGTGATGCAGAGTGGATATAATAAACCAAATCAACACTGATTTAAAAAAAAAGTGTAGACCAAGCTGAGCAATAGTGGTGCAGGCCTTTAATCCCAGCACTCAGGAGTCAGAGGCAGGTGGATTCCTTCCTTGTGATTTTAAGGCCAGCCAGGTTGGTTCCATGACAGCCAATTGAACCTTATCTCAAAACAAACAAACAAACAAACAAACATGGATCAAAACATAGGGCAAATTTAAATTTTTGGCCTTGTACATGCTAAATAAGCATTGCAACACAAAGTGTATCCCCTGCCTCAAGGTAAGTTTAATTTTTTCTGTCAGGGGATACATAAATAAATTTGGATTCAGCCCTGAAAGTTGAAGGAAGATATCATCAGCATGTACTGATCACATACTATGTGCCAATTAGCTTAAGTAATGTTATTTAATCAACTACCACATAAGGAATCACAGAGTAAGACAGAAGAATCAGGGTCAGGTAATTTAACCGAGATCATACACATAATATAGCAAGAATATTTGAATTAAATTCTAGGTTTGCCTGAGTCGAAAGCTGAGGACTCCTCAGTAAATTAAACTGTTATTTCAACTCTGCAAGGAAAAACTAAAATGCAAAGCAGGAGAGAACATGATGGGCTATATTGCTAATGGTGGCTACCAATATAAGGATGGGACTAGATCTTTGTCTGATGCACAAAATGTACACATGGAGGGACCCATGGCTCTGGCTGCCTATGTGGCAGAGGATGGCCTTGTTGGACATAAGTGGGAGGAGCAGCCCTTGGGCCTGAGGGGGTTCAATGCCTCAGTGTAGGGGAATGCCAGGGTGGGAAGGCAGGAGTGAGTGGGTAGGTGGGGGAGCACCCTCATAGAGGCAGGGGGAGGGGATAGGGGATTCTAGAGGGGAGACCTGGAAAGGGGATAACATTTGAAATGTAAATAAAGAAAATATCCAATAAAAGAAAAAAAACCTCATACACTGTATCCATACATAAAAGAAATAATGCAAAGTCAATGTTAAAATACCCTTTTAATTTAAAAGTTTTAGAATAAAAACCAGTTTCTAAGGTACAGTTACAATTTGCTGAAACATTGGTGGGTGGATGCTTGGCTACATCTCAGAAAATGTTAAGGATAAAGAGGCTAAGAATCCAAGGTCTTGAATTTGAACCCACATGAACTTTAGCCCAAAGCCCCTGCTGTTTTCCCTTCCTCTCTTTCTTCCTAGATAATTTAATTATAAGCTACTAGGGAGCATAACAAAGCTCCCACCACTCTCTTTATGCTTTTATTCTCCATCTTCACACTCAGAATAAATACGACTTTGGTTCCTCACCATTAGTTTTCTCCGAGGATCAGAAGATACAACATTTGAACCATTTGCAGAATGGCAGTCCCGTAGATAGATGCCCACTAAATAGAAATTGTTACCATCACTAATATTATTTGATACTATTGAATTATTGACAGAATTCTTTTGCTGGTCCATCCCATACAATATCCCGTGTTACCTTTGATAGGACAATTTTTGTTGTTTGTTTGTTTTATAGAATATCTCCATCCCTTTATTACTGCTCTTTGGCCTCTCAGGCTAGCATAGTGACCTAGGCAAAATGTGTGACCAAGCAAGCAGTTTAAGAGTGGGAAGATGTTTGAGGATGTGTTTGGCACTGGACTGCTTGAATTGCAATTTTGGCACCACTATTTATAAGACAGATGGCATCGAGAGAAGTATTTAATCTCTCAGCACCGAAATGTCACCATATGGTAAAAATAAATGCATGTAGATGGCACATATGATGAGAAAGATTTGTATTCCAATAAGTTAAGAAGCTGAGGCAGGAAGATTGTGAATTTGAGACTGAGCTACATAGTGAGACCTTATTGACAGAGAGATAGAGAGAGAAAAAGGGAGGGAGAAGAAGAGGAGGAGGAGAGGAGAGTAGAATTTAAAAAATAAGTGCATGCATGTCAGAGGGATAACAGTGCTTCAGACTCTTAGACTTTCAAGGGTCTGTTTAAGGTTTTAGAAGAGATGAACATGTTAAGACAAATGGGTTGGTTTTTTGGGCTCTCTGATAATGTCATGCTTGTGTTGTGTCTCATTCTCAGGCCCAAAAGACCAACCAGTGGTGCAATCACATTAGGGTCTCTATTACAAACTCAACTTTGGGCTTACTCACCACTGATCCATAGGATGGTTTGGTGAAGCAGCCCCAAATTCTCATTGGAACAAGGTTTTATCATAAATGGGAGCAAGTGAGGGGGTGTCCATCTTGGCAAGTATCTAATTGAATGACTATTGTAAGCTAACACGTGGGTGTTCTGAAGCAAGACCATATACAATTACAAATGGTCTGAAAATACATCTGAAACAATCGGACTAATCTTTGATTAACTGTTGCTAGGAAATAGCTAGAGAGTAAGTCTGACAAAGGACAAGTTGTGAGGGTCCTTCCTGGTACTTAGGTGTAGCTTAGGTTCAGCTTTAGGTCAAGTTCTCAGGCTTTTTTTATTTTTAAGATGGTGACTGCTTCCAAGATGGAGTAGGTTTGGCCTCTCTCACCAGTTCATCTTTTGTGTCCTTTACTAGTGTTTCTGAATCTGTATGACTGTTTGAGAATAGGACTAAAGTATCAGATAGTCAATTATCTCCACTCTCTTCTTTTATATCTTTTGTATATTTAATAATATAAACTCTGTCATGCTTCTTTTATAGACTGCTATGTCCTACTGATTTCCTGACATCTCCATGAGGAAATCTATTAGACATTACCAAGCGATGATTACTGAAGCAGGATGTAAACCTAGGGATTCATTATACTATTGCTTAGTTTTATAAGTGACTGAAATTTCCCAGAAAATGTTTATTATTTAAAACATGATCAAAAGCATTTTTTTCAGCTCCATTCTTCTGCTTAGTGCTCTTACAATCATACCACCACTGGTGTAGCCATCTCCCCAACAGCTCACTTCACAATTAGAGCAGAACATGCTTCCTCGATTCTTCTCCATCATAAGTAAATTTCGTTGCTCAACCTTCAGAATTCATCCAGATTATGGCTACTCCAGAGTATGTTGACACCTATCCACGTACTTTACATCATCAGTCCTTTAGTTAGATTTTAGCAAAAGCCTAAGAGGTACTGTCTGCTTCAACCTAGATTTCTTAGGTCTATTCTACAGACATTAGCTCAAATAGTTATTTTAAGACATCAGTCAAATGACATCCCGCTTTCACTCACA
Source organism: Rhabdomys pumilio (assembly GCA_030674055.1). Classification (NCBI taxonomy): domain Eukaryota; kingdom Metazoa; phylum Chordata; class Mammalia; order Rodentia; family Muridae; genus Rhabdomys; species Rhabdomys pumilio. Next base: position 77,195,680 of record JANHMN010000004.1, on the reverse strand, counting down.
CAAAACACTAGATTATTTTTCTTTTAGCGTAGAGTAAAATCTATAGTACTTTCCTTTTTGCCTTACTGCACCTTTCCATAGTTGCCCTGCACCCTTATCTGATGCCATTTTCCCTTTATTTAAACATTTTTGCCTTTGCCTTTTTTGTTTTTCTTTTTCCCAGTGTGTGTGTGTGTGTGTGTGTGTGTGTGTGTGTGTGTGTGTGTGTGCCTGTGTGTGTGTTTACACTTGTGTTTATTGACATGTGTGTACATGTGCATGTGAAGTCCCAAGGTTGGTGTCGTGAACCATCATCTTCTATGGCTCTTCTACCTTATTCATTGAGGCAGAGGTTCTTAGTCAAACCTATATCTCACAATTATTGCTATCCTGACTTGACCTTCTGAAGCCACATTCACTGGGTTCTGGGGATCAGAATACCAGATCCTATTCGTGTGTGGAAGTGTTTTCACCACTGATCCATGTGTCCAGCTGCATGCTTACTATTATTAATTGCTTCCATCTACTTGAGCTTCATTTTGCTCATGGCATATGCCAAAGATCTGTGTTCTTGCTGTACCCTTTACTTGGGAACTAGTTTCTAGACATGTGAATGGATCACAGCCTCCTTGTTAAAATCTTTGCACCAATGTCATCCTATCAAAGAATTCATCTGTGTCCAAACTATAAAATGTAGATTTCCCCACCTAGTTCACTCCAGTCCCTTTACTTAACCTTCTGTCCTCTTAGGATTTATTCACTTGGCAGTGTATTTACTTAGTTATTGATTGTCTTTCTCCCCATAGACCTAACTAAGTAAAAAGGATTGAGTAAACTTCATTATGACAAAAAGAGAAGAAAAAATTAAAGGAAACAGATGAGGATAATACAAAATAGGTAAGTGGCACATTAAATCTCAACATTTAAGAAAAAAATCATTTTCCAATGGTCCTTTAGTCACAGCATAATTTTAAACCTATATGTTGATTAAACTTACACATATTTAAGTCACATTTCAATTCACCCTTGGCTTTAGCTATCTTACTGAGAACAATTTTACTACAAAAAAGGCAATGCCTATTAAAATCATGCAGTTATTCAGGCATGCCTGTGAATGTTCTTGAAGAAAGGGGGTTACACGTTATATTTCAAACTTTCCAAAGCAAAAGTGCCATATTATAGGTATTAAAAAACTGTTTTGGAGGCTGGAGAGATGGATCACTGGTTAAGAGCACTGACTGCTCTTCCAGAGGTCTTGAGTTCAATTCCCAGCAACCACATGGTCATTCACAACCATCTGTAATGGGATCTGATGCCTTCTTCTGATGTGTCTGAAAACAGCAACAGTGTACTCATATACATAAAAAATAAATTAAATAAAAAAAAAACAAATAAAACCATTTACACCAATGTATGATACAGGCTA
>JANHMN010000004.1:77169715-77194175 GCA_030674055.1 Rhabdomys pumilio | reverse complement strand
TCCCTCTCCCTCTCCCTCTCCCTCTCCCTCTCTCTCTCTCTCTGTGTCTCGCTCTCTGTCACTCTTTCTCTCTCTGTTATAGTAATGATCTAACCAAGATTAGACTCCTAAGAACTTTTCTCAGGTACTTCAAAATGCTATGAAATGCCCATATTTTCTTCACATGGGACCAAGGCTGAGAATGTTGAAATGATCCTAGTGAGGATCCAAAGAAATAGAATCTCTTGCTTCCACAATCCATGTCCTTTCCCTCTGCCTTCTGGAAGCCTTGACTGCAAGGCATCACGATGTTCACCAATGAGGTCATACATCCCTGTGTACAATGGTATGTTACTGTAATAAACTTCGCTGGCTGTAGAAAGACCTTCAAGAGCTATTATTACATGGAAAATACTGGGGAAGCAATGTATATAATACCTTTTTTTGTAAAAGTGGTAAAAGGGGAGAAATAATTATTCTGATTTGCTTATATTTACACATGAAACTCCAGAAAGATATAAAAATAATTAACATAATTGAGGAGCAGATGGTTGCCTGCACAAGACCTGAACATACTTAAGCAGGTCAACGTTTTAGGATGGAGTGAAAAGGAGTTCATGGACCTCTAAAGCCATGCTGGGGAACTACTCTTAGTTGATGGCTTCTGGGGCAGTGTCAGCCTTCTTTAAGGGTGTGACTCCTGATAGATCAACCACACTCCAATGGGTGGTTCCACTCTTAGAAGTATATAAGCAGCACAAATTTGACTCAGTGGGTTAAAAATAAAACAACAGAGGGGCACGGAGTATTTCAGTAAGGAATGTGGTGGTGAACACAGGAGAAGTCAGGTGAATGTGATCAAAATCCACCATATTAAATTCTCAAATAACTAATAAAAATATAAACAAGTAAATAAATTGAGAAGCAGAGTGGAAGCCCTGCACAACCTCAGATATAATTTTGTTAGACATTAAAGGGCTACACAATGCAGTGTTTAAGATGCCACATAATTTTTATAATAAGCAAATGGCTGGGGAGACACACTGTTAAATGCCAAAAGATGGCTCTAGTATACCTTCTATATTTCAGACTAGCTATTTCCAGATTAGGGGTCCCTGGGTTAACCTGTTCTTAGAGTACATTTTAGAAATGTTTGTAAATTCTTTGTCTTGCCCTTTAAGAAGTAAATCTTTGAAAAAGTTTCTAGCTAGTTTTATAACTTATGAGGCTACATTTCTCAAGGATGTTAGAACAATCTCTTTTAAGTGTGATCATGAAGAAAGCAAGTGCCCTATTGCCCAGGCACTGTGGGAAGGTGGAAGCTTAAGTTTCATAGGTGCCAATTAGCAAACACAGATGGTCTAATCACAGAGAATACATTTTCAGAGTGAGAATAACTCTCTGGGATATGCTGCGCATGCCTCATTCAATCTTCACTTGTCTTTCAGTACTTTTCCATTTGCTGTACATCAGTGTTGAAAAACCCTTCTGCCCTTTGTCTCAAGAGAATTTCGTCAGACCTTTCCATAGTCTTGAATAAATTTGTCTTTGTCTACTTAATATCATCCAAGGCAATATTCTCTTTGACAGTTGAATAGTAGATCCGAAATATGTTATTTGGTAAAAACCAAGAAAATCTGAATAAAGTAGAGAATAGCCATAAGATATCAACATTAGTTTATTAACAGTAATAATTATACTATATAAATATATCAAGGGAAACTGGGCACAGAGTGTATGAGAGTTCTTCATATTTTGACTTACCTATTGATTCAACCATTTAAATAAGTATGGCTATTTTAAAAACAATCTTATCTGAAGCTATAAGAATTGACAATCAGTGTAATAAGCCAGACACAAAATGATAAACCTGCATGTTCTTACATGTGATCTTAAAACCAAAATCATGGAGGAAAACACAATTATGCAAAGGGCAAGAAAAGTAAAGAGCTGGTCAAGGGGCACACAATCTAAGTTGTTACACGTGGTGACCAAAGTGAACTGTATATTTTAAAAATTAGTTTAAGAAGGATCTTTTGTATGTCTGGTGTGTGATGTGTAAGCCTGGCTAAGGACATGTATGGGGAGGACAGAGGTGACATTGGAGGCTCTTCTTCTATTGTTCTGTACCTTATTGATTTGAGAAAAGGTCTTTCACTGAAACATACAATTTCAGCTAGACTGGCTGGCTAGCAACTTCTTAGATCATCCTGTCTCTGGCTTTCCATCTCTAGTATTAGACATCCTTTCTGCCCAGCTTTTTGTATGGGTGTTGGGGATCCAAGCCCTTTACCAACTGAGTCATTCCCTGAGCCCTACAAAGGCTCAATACAGGTAAGACAATAAACATGTGTGGTGATAAGGATCTGTTATTTGGCTTGGTTTTATTTGTGTGTGTGTGTGTGTGTGTGTGTGTGTGTGTGTGTGTGTGTGTGATTAGACCTCACTGAGTCTAGATTTTTTTCATCTGTGACCTGACATTAGTAAATGTACTTGTATCACTTTTTCAATGGTGGTAAAAATTATTCTATATGAAATGACATTTAAATATCACATCAATGGTGGCCCTTAAATGTTTAATTTTATTCAACAAAATGCTATCTTTTAGTACTAATAGGGAGAATGGTAACCTTATTTTAACTCTGTTAGATGAGTATGGAGTAATGATGGGGGGAGGATATTAAGGGACATAGACTTGGAAAAGACATGGAAAGGATAAATCATTTTTTAATACAGCTTTATATTTTAAGTCTTGTTCAACTTGAATCCCTAAAACAGAGCATAATATGCATGTGACAAATATTTATGGGTTGTCTTACAAAACTTAAGAAAAAATTTATGCAATTTTACTTAATTTTCAGGCTATGTTCCCATTCCTTTGCAAACACAGAGATGTAGAGCCCTCTGGGCTTATAGTTCCCAATGGTTGAGTCTGCAAAACATACTAAAGCGGTAAAGGAATTAGTAAAGGTAACGTAGTAAGCTAATTGCTTAGAGGACTATTCTCTGAGTTATGATAAAGCATCAAGGACCAATTTCTTCATCAAGTTCCTTTCCTCCTACTCTAGAAAGCATGTGACTACATCCCAAGAAGCTTGAAGGTCACACAGAGCTCTTGAGAAAATGGAAGAGTGCCTGGTTGACTTAGCCACAAGCTGGCAGCTGAATTCACTAGCCCTGGGCAATTCCAAAGCCTACTGCTCTGGCTTTTGCCATGTGCTTGCTAATTAACTGCCCACGTTGACTCCACTGAGAAGCTCAGATGACATAAAAATGCATGTTCATTTTGAACTCCTCAAAGCCACCTTTGAGGATTTCCACTGGATTATCATTAATAGTAATTATTCATACAGAAAACCCCAGTCACTGCCTTTGGAGGTTTCTGCATTAATTTTCATCCAATGCACTGTGATTGTATCTTTCAACAGAATTGTTACTAAATGCATTTCTATTCAGAGTGTCTCCCTGAAATGGAAATATTTCCCTAAAAATTAATTTTCCAAATATGCATGCGTAGGCTTATTAATGTGAGCTTAGAATAGAATTTTCATCTCTCTTGAAGAAGTATAAAGAAAGTAATACTCATACATTCACATCTCATGTAATCTCAAATCTGACAGAATGCACACCATAGCACAATATTTCTGAATAATCTGGACCTCACAGGTTCTTGAATTTACGTTAAGAAAATATTGCTAATATTTTAACATCTTTACAGTGCATTTTAATTTCATTTTTTTCTGATAGCCTCCATAATCCCATGATAAGGTAAATACTGTTATGTCTTCTGATTTAAAGGTAAGCAAATTAAGGCTTGGACATGGTATTAGATCACATACAGCCTTATAACTAGTAACAGAACCCTTATAACAGTACTTAAATAACTTTATGATTGACTGGCTATCTTCTGTCTGGCTGCACAATAGCATCTTTTTGCCACCACTAACATTACCATCTTTGCCATCACCACCATCATCAACATCATCACCATCATCACCATCATCATAACCACAACCCTTCTTCTCCTTAATGGAGTTAGGTCTAGGACCTTGTTCATGCTTAGCACACACAGCACCTTTGAACGATGTCTCCAGCCCTGTCCCATCTCTCTTTTTAACTTACGTTCCTGGTGTTCTTGTCTATAGACTCCTTGTTCTGTTATATACTACAATCATTTTTCTACATAGCTAAGCCAGGCCTTGCTCAACATCTCTTTTCAGGAAGTCTTCCCTGGTGTGTTCTCTCACAACCAATGTGGGGTTTGATGGGGGTTACAGAATGATTTCCTTAGTCTCCAGACATTTTCCATCATGACCCATAGCACAATTCAAGCAAGCTTGGACAGTGAGTGATCCATGTAGGTGAGAACAAAACCTTTAATTATCACCTTCCTCGTGTCCTTCCAAGTGCTTCATGTGGCCCAATATGTAACAAATATTCAAGACAAATATAACAAGTGGGAATAAATAGAAAAGCACAGCTGGAATCTCTGAGCACAAGCGATGCCTTTGCATGGTCCCATTCCATCTCACAATTAATAAAACAATAACAAATTACTGCCAAGGCACGAGGTCTTCTAAGAGTAAGAACTAGTGTTGTTTTAGCACTGAGCAAATACTGTAAACATTTTGGTGCAGTGGACACCATTAACTAAAGATGCATAATGCTTGGCCAGGGGGTGGTTGGCTCATACCTTTGAAGCGTTTATTTATAAAAGAGATGGCTAAGCACATTAGTGCATTAGCAATGTAAACAAGATCATAGTGGGAATGGCAGAAGATACTTAGGAGAACAAACTGCCTGGAGTCACTTTGGAAGCACCCATTATGAACAAACAATCACTGTGCTAATTACAATTGCTCTGCTAATTACAATTACTGTGCTAATTACAATCTATCCTTATCTGTTCTGTAGGTTCCCTATGGACTTTTACTTCTGAGCGCTTAGACCAGACTGAGTTACTGCCTTCATTCGAGTGTAATGAAATTGCGCTTCTTCAAAAAATTGTCTCTGCTTCAGATGTCTCAATGATTCAGAGAGGCATGCCCCTCCTAGAAAAAGTACAGAGTCAGGAATTTTGAAGCTAGAACATCTAAAAGAAAACTAAAAGGGAGGGAACTGTATGTTGATGTGAAAAAGACATTGGTTGTTTTGTTGTTTTAGTACCTTTTACAGACTGGAGATGCATTTTAAGGTTAGTTGGAGAACACTGAAGCTGTACTATGTACAGCTTGGTTTTCTCATGAAATGACCATCTTTGGCATAGAAGGAAACTTGAAATTAGATTAAATTAGATCTCTTTATTCTCTATATCTATATCTATATCTATATCTATATCTATATCTATATCTATATCTATAATCTATCTATCTATCTATCTATCTATCTATCTATCTATCTATATATATATATATGAGAGAAGATTAGAGGGGCATATTTTTTAATGAATTGCAACTCCCCACCTCCTCCTTCTTCTCTTCTTTCTCCTACACAGACACACACACACACACACACACACACACACACACCAAGAGGTATCCTTTTCCAGCTTTTAATTTTATATTGTCCCCAATTAAATGAACTGTGCAGTATGAAATCTTGTCTCAGTATTTTAAAAAGACAGTTTTTACTTTAGCAAATGCAGATTCTAGACAGGTTTCTATCTACTCTTCCAGAGTTGGAATTCTGTCTCTATCCTAAAGCTGACTACAATCCAACTCTTCCTTGTCAAGTTGTTTTCTGTTTCATCCAATAATGGCTGAAATTGCAGCATGAGCACGTAATGGAGGTGGAAATCTAAGCCTCATCCAAGGATCTTCTACAGGGAGGCAGGAGATTCCTTCATGTAAGTGACTCCTTTGTCAGAACTTATCTCTGAGTATCCCTGTGCCATCAGTGAACAAGATGGATACCAGACAAAATGTATTGTGTTATGCTCAGAGAGGCTACTAGGTAGAAGGGGAGGATTATCTGGTCTGGGCCTGGAAGGAAGCTTTTATAGGACTCCATTGCTCTCTGGTGTCATGGGCCTTGTAATGTGGTGCCTAACTGCCAAAAGGCAAATGGAAGAGCAAGAATCCTTCATCTTCAAGCACCATCTAGGCAGATATGCCCTCTACTCAGAATGACACTGTGGTCTAACATCTTGCTACTCAAAGTGGTGTCACAGATTCAGGAGCTCATTGGATACTCTGGTTTTCAGGCCCCATCTATAACCCACTCAAGGAGAGTTTGCGTTTTAGGGCACTCCCCTTGGTGACTAATATGCAAATGAGAGTTTCAGAAGCACTGCTATATGCTGTGTGTTTGGAATTCTAAGGGGACAAGTGGAAAATTCCTACTGCTAGAAATGGTTTTCAGGTACTATGTATTAAGTGCATTATTGATCTCAGAGATGTATATGATTTGAGACAATCATATACATCTGGCAGGATGCAGTCTACCAGAGCTCTAGCTGCTTTAAGGGAAGAAAGCATCTTTATAGTTGCCTATATATACACATATACACATTTGAAAACTACTGGTTAATAGTGTGGGTCAGAGTCCTGGCTTCATTAATAGGCTGTGTAGTTTTTGATAGTATACCATGTATTGTCCCCCCCCCCCCCAGCTTGTCTACTCAAATCAGAAGGTATGATAGGCAGCTGAGGTAAGCAGCTCCATGGGGTAGGCCTTGCTCAACCCAAGGACTAAAAATGTAGAAGAAGAAAAAATATATAATGTTCATATTACTCCTACACGTCATGGGAGAAATATCCACCTATACTACTCACAGACAGACAGGGAAAATAGTCAAAAAGCATGTTTTTACAATATCAGTTATGAAAAGGGGAATTTTAAGTGGATCTGAGGATCTGAAAAATTGATAACAGTGAAAGAGACTCAGGAAGTGAGCAAAATGGAGGTACAACCCAGTCAGCCTCAGTGTTTCATAAACCTCCTTTCTTGGTGACCTATACCTTTGCTAGACTCCTCATCTACTATTATATATATTTACTATATATCTACTATATATATATATATACTATTATATAATATGTATATATTATATACTATTATAATATATACATATATTTGTATATATCTGATGACATATATTTCACTGCAGGACTTTCACACTTTCACACAAAAACAAAAGGGTCACTGAAGACAACAAATTTGAGAGATTTATTTTCCCAAACAAGGCTATCTTTAGCACTCCAGGAAGAAGCACTGAATTTCTGTTCTTTCCGACTAACCTGCTTGCAGACCCGGAGGTCTACCTCCCACAGGTACACACAGCATAAATGACAGAGCTTATGCTTCTACCTTCACAATGTTTCTTAAAGATTCACAAATGTGTGTACGTCCATTAATGTGTATTCACTCCTTAAACTATGTGTGTATTTACTAATATGTATGTATGCATTCCTTAAATATGTATGTTGAGTGGGTAATAGTTGAGAGGAAGACCCTAGCCCCAACACAGTTATCTCCAAACTAACTAACTGAATCATATACAGTCAATATTTGTGTATGTATATATACATACACACACATATATATACATACATTTGTATATATGTAATGTATATTTGCAATATATATATATATTACATATATATGTAATATATATACATTTGTTATATTACCTTTCATAACTAGACCTAAGAGTAATGGCTACTTCCTTTTGCTGTGATAATTAATTGATAGTTGTACCCATCTTATAGCCCAAGTACTACGGGGGGCTGGCAAATCCATAACTAAAGAGGAATTGTAGACAAATGTTGCCTCTATTAGAGGATTCTGCATGAATTGCATACTATTTCTGTGTGCTCATGTCCCAGGTCTGCTATCCCTCCAATAAGGTTCACAGAAGTACATAAAGGTGGCTTCTGTTAGACCAGATTCCCAAATACCAGAATGGCTAGGGTCCCTGGTATTCTATGAGAAATGTAATATAATCAACACAGAAATGCTTTCCTACCCATTACTGAGGTTTTCAAATTGATTGCCTATAAGGCACAAATTATTGGATTTTGACATACGTTTATTTCCTTTTGTGAAGACAGACTGATGGCCACTTTGTAATAGGTACTGGAAAAATAAAACTGTATACTATGCCACATAGCACAAAGTATAAAAGCTACACACATGCTTAAAGAGACCAAAAAGAAAACAGAGGGTGAAGAAAGATAAAGATCCAGAAATAGAATATGTAATTAGCCACTGCACAGGAAAGAGATTAAAAAAAAAAACAGATTAGAGCAACTTTGAAGACCACTTCATCTGATCTGACTCAGTTTCTGCATATGGGGAGCAAGTTCGCCTCACAAATGAGGACCAGATTTCCCCAAATGGTTAAGGAGAGCCCTGCTGTCTCACTAAGTATTGGTGGTTGGGTGCAGAATTCTGGAATCCCACCTTTACCACATGCTTTTCCTTTGCTATAAGATGTGCATATATGATAAGGATACCAGATTGGAAACTAACTGCCTTTCTAGTCAACTTGTCCTGAATCCATGCTCTTTTACGGTAATTATTGAAGGCCTGTGACTCAGTGTTTCTTACCAACAGAACTGCCTTACTTCTGATGATGAGGCTTTTTCATCATCTTCCATTGTCATTTGCTCAGCCCTGTTCTTAAGCAACATCTCCCCTGCCATTTCTGAGACTCCAGGCTCAATAATAGTTCCTGACTGATGTTTATCTAAATCTCCACAAGCTATGACCCATATTGACCTTTCTTCCTTATTGGAATGAAATAGGACGGCTAGAAGAGATGTGGAGTAAAAACAACAAACAAATAAATAGCCATCAAATGCCATGAGCCTTACGAGTTTATCTCACTTCCACAGGTCTGCTGATTCTCACACTGATCAAGAGCTAAAGAAGGAGGAACTCGATAGTGTCTCTGCCTGGTCATTAAGACCAATCCTGCACCAAAAGGGATTAGAAAGAAAGGCTGAGCCCTAGCTGGGCTTAGGGGCACTGCTGATGTGAGATCATCAGCTCTTCACAGTTTCACAGCACTTGACATTTTAACCAAAAGCTTTTACGCCCATTCCTGTCCATTTCCACTAGATTGTTAATCTCTCCCAAGAGCATTCTGTCTCTTAAAGCAAGCCTCCCACACTCTCTTGGAAGAAACCACTTTTCAACTTCCACATGAACACAATGTCTTTTTTTTCTCATTTTCTTCTGCTTTCTTTTTATCAAACCTTTAAGTCTTTGAACCTTCCCAATTCCCTCACTGTTTTTATCTATTTCCTTTTTTCTTCAGCCTTGTACAGAGTTATCACTTTTCTTTCTTACTCTTAGCTTGCTATTATTCCCACCATTGTTTCTCTTTCCATGACTACTTTGTGTGTCTGACCACTTTTCTCCACAGGTTTCCCCACCTCTGACCTTTTGTTTCACAGTGTAGGCTTATACTACATTTACTCCTTACATGTTGGACATGACCTTGTCCTGGCAGGGACTGTAAACATCTCTACTGGTGTAAATTATCCTTCAGAGACAGCACTACACACAGCGTTAAAGACATAGCCACCGATTGGTGGCCTTTGTCTCAGATATCTCCTTAGAAGTGATCCTAGGATTCCCCCTTGGTTACTAGCTTCTGATTGTGCACTGAGAGTGGGGGTGGAGCACATGTCTGTCACCATCACACGATACTGCTGGATGTGAGGGAGTAGCATAGTCTGGGTGTTTGTTTGTATGTTTGTTTTTCCATTAGAGCTTGAAATAAAAGGAGCTGTGGTCTGAGAAAAAAATCTAAATTTCAGTCCCAGAGAAGTCTCAACTCATGGTGAACACTAACATAGACACATCTCCATCTGTGCAAAAAAGGTTAAGCCTCGACTATTCTGTCTTTCCGTACTCATCTTATTCAGAACTAACTTTAAAGCATTTTGTAAAGCAATCCAGGTTGCTCATCTAGAGATATTTTTTCTAGGGTGGAAACCTTTGAAACCTTAAAAACCTCTCATCAGCAGATGATAGGTCGTAGAGAGAGGAGCAGGGAGATGGGGGAGAGCAAAGCAGAGCTGTACTGTCACATGGACATGCTATAGATAGCATAGATTTGGACATCTCAGGCCAGGCAGTTGTCAGGAAAGAAAACATATGGCAGGACGACTGGTAGAAGTGCCTGCTGGCTACTCACTAGGCTGGACCAGAGAGTACTTGGAAGAAGTAAAGAAGGAGGAGGAGGAAAGGGAGGGATGAGGGGGAGGATGAACATCTTTGAAGACACAGGAGCTCCTGCCTCTTCTCCCATCAGGATTTAGCAGCTTTGTACCTGTTTGAGTATTCTCTTTGAATTAAACTGACCCTCATATAATAGAATATAAACTAGTACATTTGATCATTTATCACTCTGCTAGTTACCATGAGAAATCAACCAGCATTCAACATGTAAGCTGTTTATGGCCATAAATGGAACTTGATAGAATGTTGCCATGAACACATGAGGAAAAAGAATTATGCTTGATTGGGTTGAACCACACAGACAAGTGTACCTGGGGTCCACTCCATGACATTCTTCCCATGTATCTATACATCTGAAACTGTACATTCTTTCTTGAATAAGAAAATTCCCTTGTAGCTCTCTCTTAGGACACGCTATCCTTTGCTACTTCTTCAAACTCTGTTCTTATGCCTTGTCTTCAGACATGTTCTTTCTCCTTTCTTCTAATTCCTCTCAAATGCTTTGTGTGACTATTCTTTGGAAAACATGAGCCTTTCTTAGAATGCGGCATTGTGAATTAAATTTTGCTTGTATTTGTCAATTGCGCATGTCATCTTTCTCACTTATAAACTTCTTACTCAAAGGGAAGGGGTAATTTATTTGGTCCCCCCTTCTTACAGTAATGGTATTCCATCCAACATGACATGACACTTTTATAAACTTAAAATTATAGAAAGCTAGTTTTGTACAATCTCAGCTTTAAGTAATAGTTCAGCTGGACGGTTCTTCAATTTTTTTTTTTTTTTTTTTTTTACAGATTTTCCAAAGAAGTTGCACTGAGCTTTGGCTTGAGCACCTGAGCAATAAAGGAGCTGAGAGTTGGAGGATCAGACTGTTCAAACTTACACTGTGTCAGCCAATGACCTCTTTCACTCTTGAATTCCCTCCCAAATCTTCTCTTTTCTTGCAACCATTCACCGGACCTCACAATTTCCTCTTCAAATCCCTTTTCTACCTGATACTATTTCTATCATCTTTAGTTGAAACTCCCAGCACACTCATCACAGAGCTTCCCCAACAGACACCTCATTGACACCCCTACTTCCACACTTTTTTCATATAACCTGCTTTTCACACACCCTCCAGTAAGGCTAAGAAATGCAATTTACTCACTGAATAATATCGTCCCTGTGTGATTTAAGTTTCCTTATGCTTGTTAGCAAACAGACTCCATCTGACACACTCTCTGGCTCAGTCTCAGATTCGATGCCTTTCATTATTTCTACATTGTCCTCCCCAACAACATTCTCTCACATTTCCTGAAATGACCAACTTTGTTCCCTTCTTAGAATAATTATCTTCCACCGAAATCATTCTCAGTGCTAACTTCTGCGTATCTTTCAAGTATTAGCTAAGTGATGTTTCACATCAGCAGTGGACTCTAAGCCTTATTATTGCCATCTAACCCAACAGAGGCACATTTAAAATATTCTCACACCATAGTAGATCCCACTGTTAATTTTTTCTTGAAACTCTGTATTTACACTGTCTTTAGTAAACATATAACATTCCTTTCTCAGCCATGTCTAAGTACCAAGGCACATGATGTCTCTCTATTGTACCATACCCTTAATAAGCACCATAGCACATGTGGTGGTTTGAATAGGCTCATGGATTTGAATGCTTGGTAATTGCAGAGTGGCACTATTAGGAGGTATTGCCTTGTTGAAGTAGGTGCAGTCTTATTGAAGTAGTTGTGGCCTTGTTGGAGGAATGGCATCACTGAGGGAGGCTTTAGGGTTTGAAATACTCTGGCAGTGTTTCTCCCTCCCTCTTTCTTTCTGCTACCTGCTTATTCAAATGTCGTACTTTCTCTCCTTTTCCAGCACCATGGTTGCTTGAGTACCACCATGTTTCCCACCATGACAACAAAGAATTAAACTTCTAAATCTGTCGACCATCCTCAATGAAATATTTTCCTTTGTAAGAGTTGTAGTGGTCATGGTGCCATTTTACAGCAATAGAACTTTGACTAAGATAATACTGGAGTAAAGAGACGTTTACAGAGACTGTGAGATGACCATAAAGATGAATGCTTCCAGAGAACTCATGCTTCCACTTTTAGTCTCTAAAAATGAGAGGTGAGGAGGCATATTGAATTAAAAGATAAAAGCAAGGTTTGAGAGTCAGACTTACATCTGGTTCTGAATGCTACCTGCCAGTGGCTCTAGTCACTCTAGATTTTCACACATGCTTTGAATAGTAAAATGGAAGGTGAGGTCACTCAAATATTTTAATTCACCAAAGTAGCAGTGTCTGTATTCTTCCAGAAAGGAGATTTATCTAAGTAGTGTTGAAGTACTTTAATGTTTATGGTAATTATCATAGTTATTAACAATGATAGTGGTGAAAAGATCAACAATAGTAGGAAGGTATAATATTTGTGATATCAAAAATAATGGGTATGAGTTTAACATAGGCTATTTTTAGTAGAAGATGGTCACATTGACTTTCCACTCCAATACTTGCTACTATTCACAAATGATGGGTGGGGCAAAGATGTTCTTAATTCCTATAGTCTCTGTATTGATAATGAGGACTCTGTTTTGGAATGATAACTTACTCCTTTTTTCATGAATCATTGATTAAAATCTTGGGACTTTTTGTTGTTTTAAGAAAATCTACTTTTACACAGGAATCAAGCCTTCTCACTCCACCCTCAAAGCAATCTTTATGAAAGTGTGTAAAAATTCCACCCCAGTGCATCTTTCCTGAATGACCTTGGCTTCTTTAATTGATCAAGGAAACCCTTCACATCAATTCCGCATGCTGATTGCTTTTTTTTTTTTTATAACCTGATCAAACCAAGTCATTGTTCTGTTCCTTCTCATTGAATAAATGTTTTTTTTTAATTACTCATGTACTACCGTATGACTGACAGGGGGAAAAATCTTCTTGATGATGCTAGGGTAAAAATGTAATTCCAAAACATCTCTATTGAGACTTGAAAACCATGTGTATGTATATGTAGACAGACAAATGGAGAGGGAGAAGGTGGACAGTGAAAGAGGTAAGTGTTTTAGAAGCATTGGGGAAATGTTAATGAAGAATGTTTCTAGGTGATAAGATTTTTTCTTTTTTAATCTTTTAAATGTCCCTTTTTTTTTTTTTTTGAAATTTCAGGATAGCATTTATAGGATACTTGGTTTTCAATAAATTGAAAGATTAATTAAGTTCTGAAAAAATTCATTACACTATCAGGATGAGTTCACGTTGAAATTAAAATACGTGCATAGCCATTGAAGAATAGAAGGGTGGAACAAATAATTACATTTGAGGTCAATGGAAAAGATGTCTGATAGGATAACATTTAATGACTTCTACCTCTCTGTGGAGAGTACTCATGAGCCTAACAGGTTTCTGGTCCACCTATACTCTGGTCCTGCCTATACTTTCCTCCTCCAGACCAGAGTCTACATGAGTGATTGTAAAGGTACAAGCATCTGCCCCATACCTGAATGTCATTTGGAAGACTTGGCCTTGGTTTACATGTTGTGTCCGGTTGTTGTAACCATGTAGCATCTCTCCAAAGAGGGTGTCATTGAATTTGGAGTCAGGTTTGAGGCACTTGGGGCCGTCACAGACATCTGAGAGCATTAGACAGGATTTCCCATCAGGAGCCAGCTTGTACTCTTCCACACAGCTGCATGACAAAATAGTTGAGAGTTAACTTTCCATGCTAGGTGCACTCACTGAAGGTGACCTAAAACCAGGGTCTCCTTTGCCTAAAATTAGGTTGTAGTTTAAGCATGGAGACAGCTAATTCGGTTGAAATCTATCTAGGACACTGGTGTCTAGAGAGAATCACATTAATCCTGAAAATTGATAAATTCATTCAAAGTCATTTGTGACATTTTTAAAAAGTCAAGGGGGATACCAGCATGCACATCTACACATAAAGTACATTTTAGAACAGTTTTCCACAAACACACTGATTTAAAAAGCACAACAGACCAATTCACAGGGAATTATCAACTAGTTTCTCAAATAAGAAACTATTCCCAGTCTATCTCTCAACCAAGATTGAATAGGGTAGGAAAAACTAAAGTTTATATTGCCCTTGTAACAAATATGACCCATCAGGATCATGTACAGTTCACATAGTTGCAGAAATGACTTCTGCCCAATTATCACTGTTAGTACTGTCCCCTTGGTCTCTCGGTATCTGACTGCCAGATGAGCCCTTGACATGCCTTTGAAGCAGGGATGGGCTCCTTGTGGACCGAACAGGCATCTGAATGGAGACTAGAAATAAGATTTCCAAATTAGAGATGTTTTCCATAGAAAAGGGTTTTCTTAGGAAATGATTGGCCACTGAGGTAGAGGAGAGGTAAGGGAAGACATACAACAGTCTCCATACCTGAAAAGTAACACAAGTAGTATTTTTTGAGTATATGGTCTTTTATAGTTCCTTTGTGGGTATCTAAACAGAATACCCGTGCATAAGTTAATAATCAGGCAAAAGAATAAGCTGCATAATTGGAGAGACCCAAACAAAAATATTATTTGCTGCCTGGAGCTTGTGAACATGAGAAAGGAATTTACCTTCTATATACCATGAAATCACAAGATATATTGGCTATGAAAATGAAGCTTCAGTAAGCATACTAAGGTCATTACAGTAAGTAGCAATCATGGGGGTATGGGGGTATTTCTATGTATTAAGCTTGCCCTATAAAACCTAACCCATTCATATATTCATTTCTACATGAGTAAAATTACCTCCCCCACTGAATATATTATCAAGAAAAGGACTCAAAGATGACTCATATTACTGTGAGGGGCAAAGTTAGCCCTGAAGTTTAGGTCTGTTTAGTAACAAAATATCTTTTGCAAGTCCAGTATTTTCCAACTCTAATATTTTCTACTTAAATACTAAAGTCTGATGAGACGCACCATGCAGTACACACTATCTCATTTGTCTTTCCTCCAGAAAACAGTGGAGATTACTTAAATTTGAGTGTAAATGACTCAGGAAGTCATTGAACAAGTTAGTCTCTGTGGAGTAGTTTGGATGGAAAATGGAACCATGTTGCTGAAACTTGCTGTTGACTGCTAGGGACATGGAACCCAGTTGATGGTCAGAAACAGACAAGTTGCATCGAAAACTTGACCCCAGATTACTCCAGTGAAAAACCATGACATTTCAATGCATAACGCAAGCTATCACTGTGTTGTATTCCCCCCCCCCCTTGTCATCAAGGGTACTGCGTGGACACTGGTTACTTGCCCAAAGATTACATTTTTCTGTTCAAAGGTTGCAGAGAGGCCATGTCTAAGGTTCTTGCTGAAATATATGCCACACCAACTATCTTTTCTACATCTCTTAGGTACAAATAAATACCCCCTCAACACAGCTTCAGCACAGGTGAACTGAATGGACACCTGAGGGTAGAGCATTTAACAATCACTCCATAAAGTCTAGTTACACCCATTATCCCAGAAGGCTTCTGGTTAATAAGAAGAGATGGGTTACTGAGTAAACTAAGGAGGATTTCTTCTCCGTATCTTTCTTCACCCACTCATATATAAAAATGCGTGTGCAACTGTGATTAAGGATACGATTGTTGTAAATGTGTAAACAGAATCAGAGTGTGTAAACTGTGGAACTTTTCTTCTTACTCCTATTTCCAGTGCTGCTGTCTTCACTATTATCTGTTGTACATCCTACTAAATGCTCCCAACTCATTTGAATACATATTTATATATGAGTATCATATACAGTGTACACAGATATGCAAACATAAGCATATAGTTAATTATACACATAAAAATCACAGCACATTTTTATAAGATATGCATTTGTACCTAATGTTGTTACAGAATGTTTTTCAAGCCGGTGACTTATGGATCTGTCTTTAAAATGGTTATTTGGCACTGCACAGTACAAATGTACCATAATGCTTTTAACTAATTTTTATTGATGGGCACTTTGGCTGTTTGTAGCTATTTGTTATTGCAAATACTGCCAGAATGAAGATCTTAGTAGATATATCACTGGGCACATGCGTGTATTCTGTAAGACAGATTCTTAGAAGAGGGATTGCTGGGTCAATGGTTTATGAATTTTAAAATTTTGATAGATCTACTAAATGGCCATCTGTAGAGACTCTACCAGTTTACAGTCCCATCATTGATAAATGAGAGACTTTATTTTTCTACATCATCGATGCTCATTATTGTCACTCTGGGATGGGAAAAATAACTCATTCCTCTTTGGATTTGCATTTCTTTGATGCTACAGTGCTTTCTATTTCTGTGGATGAGTTTTGTGCTTTGACCACTTTCTAGCTATGATATTTGTCCCCTTTTCATTGATTTGTACATGCTGTGTACAAATCTGGGTGATGACTCTTACTCTCCATATATTTTAAACTTTCTTCTCCTCTGGGATTGGGTTTTAGTTTTGATGTGGATGCCACAGAACCTCTGTGAACTGAGTTTTTTTGCAGTGTTTAAACAGCCACAGGAAAATTTAACTGTCTTTTTTGTATATTAATCTAGTAATTTTAACATTTCCTGATCTTTACCTACCTCGTATGCATGGGATTTATTTTTTGTGTAGTAGGAGTAATTATTTCATTTCTTTTGAGAATTCCAAAGATATATATCATGTGTTCATTTCTAATCTACTCTACAGCGATTACTTGTTTGAAATCAATGACTTAAAATGTCTAAAGAATGACCAAAGGGGTCCATCTATTTATCAAATGACTTGAAATATCATTTGTATCATATACCAAATATAAATGTACAATAGGAGTGAACAGTTGAGTTTATTTTTTATTTACTATATACACAGTACCACAGTACTAAAATAGGTAGTTATGAGCAATTCAACGTAGGTCTTGGAATGGATCGCCAGATCTTTGCAGAAGCGGTTGTTCACCACTGTGCTGTTGATTGCTTATATTGTGACAGAGATAACATCTTACACTTAATACACTCTTTTCTCCTCCTGGATATGAGCTACAGCATGTGCGCATGTGCATGCATGTGTGCACGCTCTCGTGTGTGTGTGTGTGTGTGTGTGTGTGTGTGTGTGTGTGTGTGTGTAAGCATTCATTGTAGTTGTGTGAAGGAACCACTCAACTGTATTCTGTACAGTGGTTGCTTGCTATGAACTCTTTGGAGAATATGTTAACGATATTCTAACGATAAGATAGATGAGGGCTGCCAAATAAGAGATTCCGTGTTTATGTATACTTCTGGTTGGATGGATGGTTAATTTGTTACAGCAACAAATCTTATCTTATCCTTACTATTGCAGCAACATCACGGTTTAGAATCTTCTAATTTAGAAACCAAGTTTTCCTGTTCATTCATTGAGTATTTTTAAAAAAACACTTTCAGATTGTTTTTATCATGAGGTTTGTGGGGGGAGAATATTAACAGAATTTATGGGAGACAGCATACTTCCAAGATTATGATTATATAACTTACATATCTTGGATCTAGGCCAACAAGAGTATCAATCTTGGTTCTGCTACTCAGGAGCTGTGAAACCTTGGACAAACTGCCTACTCTTTTGCTTATATATAATGCAGTCCTTGACTTATAGAGCCACTGTACAGAGGCTCTATATTTCAAGAGTTAAAATGCATATTAGCACAGTCTTCTCCATTTCAGGAATGTTCTAGTTAGGTTTTCTATTATCAGGATAAAACACCATGACCAAAAAAACTTTGAGAAGAACTGGATTATTTAAACATACAACTCAGATCATACTCCATCACTGAGGGAAGTCAATGTATGAACTTAAGGCAGGAACTAAAGAGACAGAAACTGAAGCAAGCACCATGGAGGGATGTGCTTACCGGCTAGCTCCCTGTGCCTTGCTCAGTTTGTTTTTTTATACTCCACAGGACCTCTTTCCCAGGACAGCACTATCCACAGTGAAGCATACTCTTCCCCGTCAAACATTAACCAAGAAAATGCCCCATGGACTTGGTCACAGTGCAATCTGATGGAGGCAGTTTCTTCACTGAGTTGTTCTCTTCCCAGATGATTCCTTTTGTATTTTACTTTATTTGTTAAGTTGGCAAAAAACAACCAACCAGACCAAGGAATGTGATCACCTTTCACTGACATTGTATCTTACATTTTCTCTATAGTTCTTTGTGGTTTGAGAAAAATTATTGCTATTTGTGTATGTGTGTGTAACTTGATTTTGGTTCAACCAAACTAACTAGTTCTAGTATGTCCTCCAGAATTTCATAGGGATATGGCCATATATTTGAGTGTTGGAGTTACAGAAAAAGGTGGAAAATTATTCTTTTTGTTTCTTCAAGTTATTCATGTTTAAATCTCTTATTTCTACACTTTCTGCCTGTTTGTATATTTTGTGTATTCATGGCTCTAACTTGGAATTTATGTTTTCTAAGAATGTAATATATTTTATCAAGACTCCATGTGTGTTGCTATATCATACACAGTATTGTCATTAAGTACTTTTATTGGTTGTGTGTCCACAGTTCTGTTCCTTGTTCACTGTTTATTTGCTCACTTCTAATGCATTTACTTGAGACACTTCCCCCTCCTCCCTTGACCAAGCCTTCTGCATTTTAATTGCTGTGTCTTTCCCCTGACCGATTTAATTTACTTCTGCCTTTATTTGGATCAATTCCTTCCTGCTGCTTTTTTATTTTGTTTTACGATATTGTTTTTTCTGAACCCTTAAGTCAGATATTTTATTTGTTTACTTTCAGTCTTTCTGATTTCTTAGTAAATTCCATGGAGCTACTGACTTTAGCTTTGCCTCCATTCTATCAGTTTGATACAGGGCTCTCTTTACTTCTAAGGATGTGGTCATTTCTGCTTGAGTTGTCTTTTATATTCAGATGATACTTCAAAAGCTTTTATTTTCTCTTGCTTTTTCTCTCGAACACACTATGTGTGTGTGTGTATGCATGTATGGGGTATGTGTGTGTGTATGTGTGTGTGTGTGTGTGTGTGTGTATGTGTGTGTGTGTGTGTGTGTGTGTGAGAGAGAGAGAGAGAGAGAGAGAGAGAGAGAGAGAGAGAGAGAGAGAGAGTTAAACTCAGGTGTTGATCTCTCCTTGTTGGCCATTGTGTATACCAGGCTAGCTGGCCCTTGAGCTTCTGAGATTCTCTTTCTGGCCTAAATGTAAGGGCAGAAGGATTCAGACAGGCAATACTGTATGAGTCTTTATGTGGGTTCAGATCCTCCACCAAGACATATCTACATTCCAGAAGACAGGATGGCTCTGTTTTGCTGATTTTTTTTTAAATAATAAATAGATCTCTTCTCTTTCCATTGCAAATTCATCTCAGTCTGAAAAAGTGGCATGTGTAATCTACTTTAGAAAATTCATTGTGATTTCATACTTGCTTACTTAAGGGAGACATAAGGTATCAAGTTCAGATTTTAAAGCTAATTACTCCTGAGTTCAAATAGAGGCTGTGCTATCACCTTTCATATGACCTTGATCAAGTCTATTAACTTTCCTAGGTTCTGTGTCATAATCTATTAAATGAGGATAATTATAGCCCTCATCAAAGGGCTGATGTGAGAATTAGAGATAACTTAGGCTATAAAACTGCACTTTTCATACAGTAGCAAACCAATGTGCCACCCATTACACTTGTTGTGAGCACAGTTCTTTGCCTATACTAGTCCAGTTATACTTTCCTGGGAGTGTAAATCCTAGTCTCTACTTTCTCTCTAGATCCGGGTTTCTTAAAGTTGCAGTTGATTCTTCTTTTTTCTTGTCAAAATATAGAATTAGAAACTTCTTATGTGCCATTCATTATGAGTGAATGATATGTACAATTTATATTTATACATGTATGATAGGCATGGTATATTAGCAAAATACTTGCATTGCATGTATACACATCTCTATATGTAAAGCTTAATCCTATATCCATTACTGTACAGATGCACAAACATTTTATAGACTACCTGATTTGCTGCTTAAAACCTATAGTAAGTAGAATAATTGCTCAGAAAATGCCCATATCCTGTTCCTCAAACCTGTTGCTATGATTTAGCTACAACTCCCCAAAGGCTTCTGTGTTAAAAATGTGGTTTTCCAGTCTGCAGCTTTATAAGGGGTTTTGTGGAACTACTGAGAGGTAGGGGCTAGTAGAAAGAATTTTAGGTATCTGGAGAGTGAATGCCTTTGGGTGAGTTATTGAGACCATGGCCCTTGTTTCTTTCTTTTGCTTCCTGGCTATTATGAAGTAAGCAGTCATTCTTACCCAGCTTACTCATTTGACAGTCATGTGCTGTTCTATGTACAACATACCTAAAGCAACTGGGTCAACCATCAACAGACTGAAACCTCTAAGACCATGAGTCCAAATAAGCCCTTATGAGATAGCTACCTGTGAACTAAGGAGTGCCCCAGTTCCCCAGTATCTGGAAAATACAGGAGGAAGATTACTGTAAAGTCGCCAGAAAATAATCATTTTTTGCCAGTGCCTAAACTTGAGAAATTCTGATAGTTGGAGCTGTAGAGTAGTAAGTTTGTATTGTTTTTTTTTTTTTTTTTATTTGTTTTTTCTTTGTTTTTCGAGACAGGGTTTCTCTGTGTAGTCTTGGCTGTCCTGGAATTCACTCTGTAGACCAGGCTGGCCTGGAACTCAGAAATCCACCTGCCTCTGCCTCCCAAGTGCTGGGATTAAAGGCATGCGCCACCACTGCCTGGCAGTTTGTATCGTTTTTAAGACACTGATTTGTGGGGAATTCATCACAAAGCCAAAAGCAGGAGCTTCACCCTCATAGAGAGGTATTTCTCTGCTCCTGTTGTCAAACAAGAAAACCAAGTATCAGAGAAAAAAGGGGGCAATTCAACAATGGTTTTAAGATGTAGACCCAGGGTGTCACTCAAGCTGTGTCTGATTGTATGTGGATGTGAGTCTGTGTGTACAATTTTAACATCAAAACTACAGATTCCAGGGACTTTTATTTAGCTTGGGGGCCGAGAAGGGTTATGGTTCAGCAAGAAAATATTGAGAGAGAGAGAGAAAGAGAGAGATGGGGTATGAGGGAGATGGGAGAAGGGAGGAGGGAGAGGGAGAAGGAGAGGAAGAGAGAAAATATAGAACATTCTAGGGTAAGCTCTGTAAGACCCCAATAGACACATGACACAAAACAGATTCACAAAGGCAATGATTCTCTAAGTTTTGACATGTGATAATCCTTTTTCCCAAGGCACCTTAATACATAGAAAGATGTATGTGAAGGTCTGTTTAGCTGTTGCATTCTTTATACATTTTATTTTTGTATGATGCCATATAATTATATGGTTTCTTTAGAACATTCTGTTGTTAGGAAGGTTTTTTCTTACAGAAATTCAAAAGAGTGTAGGTTCACGGGAAAACAGCCAAGATCTGCATGAAATTATATATTTATACATATGCCAAATGCAAAAGAGAAAATAGGTACTGATACAGAGTAAGCATTTTAGTTTAAAGCGATGGGAGTACTATGTTTAACATGCTCATCACATTGGAAGGAATACAGAGCTGAATGGGAATTTGTCAAGAGCCCAATAAAACCTTCTCTGTGCCTGGTCAACAGCATGTTTGTTTATTTAACCTTCATAGTAATATGAAGAGATGGGCGCTTTCATTTTACATTGCCATTGAAAATCTAAAGCTTGGGTTATCTGACTTCTTTGACCCAGGTCACATGACTACTTAGAAAAACTGGGTCTTGACACTGATCATCTTATTCCAAATCCAATTTTCTTTCCAAGGCAGCACAGATTGCCCCCTCTGGTTATCTTTGTTTTTAAAGACAAAAAGTATAACAAAAATCCAGGGACCTATACAAATAAAAGGCAAATTCTCAAAGCACATACTTTAAATTTTTATTTTTGTGTTTTCTGGATTTCTTATTTCATCATTTTTTGATAGTTTATGGGACCAATAAAATTATTTATTGAAATATATAAACTAGATACTATTTCTTAAATTAAAGAAGAGCAATCCAATCCTTACAGAAAGATTGAAAATAAAGAAATTTAAGGCTAAATGAGAAAGAAATGCAAGTCAGAGACTTGGACAAATATGTGGTGAGCTATGCTTTTGATGACCATGGGAATATGGGAACAGAAGCCTATCAGCTGGCTCAGCAGGGTCAGTAGACACGAACATCAACTGTCTTATTACCCGCCACCCCCAATAAGTGTCACATGGGTCTTTCCTATTGAGAGACTCAGGACTGCCCCAATGCTAATCAAAATAAAGACTTGTAAAGTTTTTCTCCATATACTCTAGATCTGGGGTTTTACTTAAACAAAAATGGGAAGTTTCTAGAAAAAAAAATCATTTTGGTAGTAATGTACTCAAGTCTATTTGGGAAAACAGAAAAGAAAGCAAAGAAATAAGAAGGAAGAAAAAGGAGAGAAGAGAGGGGAAGAGAAAGAGAAAAGAAAAAAAGAAAAGAGAGAAGGGTACTTAGGGAATGAGAGAAAGACAGGAAAAGGAATGACAGGGTTCACTGGACACTACAGGCTAATTAAACAGTAGATTTTATCTACTCTCAAAGATTGTAAGAAACAACAGCAGTTCATACTAGGGAAGCAAAAGGGGTGGGGGAGATTATTATTTCAATGGTGCCAAAACCACTAAGGGGAGAGCAACAATACCAACCAGCCAGAGGTCCCAGGGTCTAAACCACAGCCTAGGAGCACATAGGGAGGCACCCATGGCTCCAGCTGTATATGTAGGAGAGGACGGCCTTGTCAAGCATAGGTGGGAGAGGAGGTCCTTAGTCCCGTGAAGGCTGGATGCCCCAGTGTGGGGGAATTTCGAGGGTGGGGAGGTGGGAGTGGGTGGGTGGGGGCACGTCTTCATGGAAGCAGAAGGAGGAGGGATGCAATAGGAGGTTTCTGGGTTGAGGGGATGGGGAAAAGGGATAATATCTAAAATGTAAATTAAATATCCAATAAAATATTATTAAATGAAAAGCATAAAAATATTTTAAAATAAAAATATGTTTCTCTACAACAGAACTCATTATAGCCTTGATCATCATCCCCAGATACACTGGGAACCTGGAGGACAGACCTTTTCTCTATGGGACTCACCACTCAGTTATCTCTTGTTTTATAAGTCTTTGACTATTTTTCAGAACTAGCATTTACCAGAGCCTACAAGAAAGCACCTTGCAAAGCACATGGAAGGGCTTTATATCTTTCTCTCTATTTGCTGTTAATTTAAAAATGTTTAATGAACAGCACAGTGGTTGATAATGAATGTTTGATAAGAATCTGGCATCCAGGTATTCAGATATAGCTCAGTTGTCTAACTTGCTGAGATCCTTGATTCTATCCCTGATTTCCCTTAACCAGGCAGGCATCCAAAATTAACTTAGTGTTGTGAGTTTGTGGTGGTTTGACAATGCTTGCCCCGTAAGTGGCAAGAGTGCATCTGTTTTATTTTGTTAAGAACACATTTGTATAGATATTTGTGTTTTCTTACAATTTCTTTAACATCAATTAAGAGAGTAACACTAGTTATTAAGTTGAGATACTAAGTGGATGTTTCCCAAGGGACATTGACCTACTCTAAATACAATGTATCTGCAATTGTATGAATGATAGTTATATTTTGTTAGGTGTATTTATGACTTGGACATGACATAAGAATTGTGTCAAGTTGACAAGGGGTGAATCATGATGACTATTCCTGGCTGTCAACTTGACTACATCTGGAATTAACTACAATCCATAAATAGAGGGAACACCTGTGATCCAGATCTTGAGGTTGGAAGACAAAGGCTTTTGATCTGGATCTTGACATGGGATGACACATGGTTTTGATTCAGATCTTAAGGTATAGTAGCCATGAAAGCTTAGGCCCTGGCAAGTTAATGCATGCCTTTAATTCCAGGAGATGGGGGCAAGCAGATCTCTGAGTTCAAGGCCAGTCACAAACTGAGCAAGTTCCAAGTCCAGGCTTGGTGGTACACACCTTTAATCCCGGCCATACTCTCTGCTGGAAGCCTACATAAGGACATTGGGAAAAGGAAGGATTTGTTCTTCTTGCACTTACTTTCCAGCACATTTGTTAGAATCCACTTCTTCAGGATTCTAGCTCATACAGAAGACCTGCTGAAATGCCTAGTCTTGTGGGATGGGGCAACTACTAGACTCTTGGATTTCCTATTCACTGCTGCGTACTGTTGGGTTAGTTCAACAATAGACTGCGATTCTAACAAATTTCCTTCATATATATATATATATATATATATATATATATATATATATATATATA
>JANHMN010000004.1:77152088-77169705 GCA_030674055.1 Rhabdomys pumilio | reverse complement strand
TATATATATATATATATATATATATATATATATATATATATATATATTCTATAAGTTCTGTGATTCTAGAGAACCCTGACTAATATAGGGTTGAATATGAAATGTCCCCTATGGGCTCATGTATTTAAACACTTGGCCTCGAGCTTGAGGCACTGTTTGGGAAGACTCTGGAACCTTCAGAAGGTGAAGCCTCACTGGAGGAAGTAGGCAGCTGGGCACAGCTTTGATATTTTATGGCCTGGCCCCAATATCTGTTCATTATCTGCTTCCTGTCTGTGGATACAATGTGACCAGCTGCCTCATTGCCTATTACCAAGACTTCTTACCAAGGGTAGACTGTGTCCCCTTAAGCACAGAGCTAAAACAAACCCTTCTCTGAACTTGCTTCCTGATTGGTGCTTTTTCAAAGCACTGAGAAAAGTGTCTAATATTATGATAGACAGTAGAAGCTACATCCTTCAACTTGGGGTCAAAAGGAGACATCTATGGTTCTAGCCCATCAGGCAGCAAGTACCGAAAGTCAAGTGCTTGAGTGAATAGCCATGTTTTTCTATGTTCAAAATAAAATCCAGTGACTGCACTATCTAGTTGTTGTTTAAATCTAGAATAGATGTTAGTTTAGAGAATGAAAACAAGGAATTTCCTGTTAGCTGCAGATAGTAGTCACCATTATTTATCTCTTCTTCCTCCAATATCGTGTAAACAGAACAATCAACCCATAGAACAATCATGGTGATTTGAGGATGGTATGTTTCTGAACTCATGTGTGTAAATATAGTTTTGTTTAAAACAAATTTTAAGATTTATTTATTTTATATGTTTGCATATTTCATCTGCTTGTATTGCTGTAAAAATAAACAAACAAAAACATGTGAACCTTGATATGCATGGAGGTCAGAGAGTGACATAAGATCCCCTGGAACTGGAGTTATAAATGGCTTTGAGCTACCATGTAGGTGCTGAGAACTGCACCTGGGTCGTCTGGAAGAGTAACAAGTGCTCCTAATTGCTGAGCTATCTTGCCGTCTGGTAAATGCATTTTCATAGAAAGTGCTGTTGAGAAACGCTTGGGATATTTCAAGCTCCTAGTTTTTCCTCCTAACACTCATTTAGGTGGCTGTGAGCATTGATTGTCTTTCTAACCACCAGCAGAAATATGCAAATTCTAGAACTGCTGATGAAAATCTCACAATGTCTACATGAAAACAAATGGGGAAATGTCTCAGTTAATAAGACCAAGAAACATAACTTTTTCTTTAAAAAAAAATACAAGGACAACTACATAATCTAATGTATTGTTTTCATGTAGTTGTTTAACTGTTTACTTTCATTGGCAAGAAACACAAAGCTAAATTTATCAAATGTTGAGGAACTTTCTAATTTCAGACTCCCAGAACTATTTTCTCTTTCCCACTTTCATTCCCTATACATACTCTTGCTTAGGCCTATCTTTATATTAGCAACTTACAAAAAAATAAAAGCATCAGATTTATGTGAATAAAATTAAGTTCTTTTGGAAATGTGTGTGGTAGACATTATAAACTCACCCAGACAAACACAGCAGATAAATTCAGTTGCTAGGCAACTTACTGGGGTCTTCACAGAAGGCAGTGCCTCCCCATCTATGAGAATCAATTTAATTACTTTAGCTTAGAGTCCAGTGACTTCCCAACCTACCTTACAGTTTCTGTTGGTCACATTGGTTATCTGGCCCCTGTTCCCATCCATTAGGACCAAGGGAGGTCTCAGTAACCTGCTATCGGTATCCTTTTTGTCCTTCGCGGACAAGAACCTATAATCAATTCTTCACTGCACTGGTAGCATCTCATAGAAAACCAAACACAAAAAGACTATAACAAACCCAAGGTTAGCAAATTGTCTCGTTCTGATATTAAAGTTTTAAAGAAGCCCTTGGGTCAGTCAGTAAAAAGTGCCAGCACAGACACTGGATGTTTGGATGAGAAAAGCACTGATAAGCTCACAGATTTGAATGTCTAGCCATCAGAGAGTGGCACTACTTGAGATGGATTAAGAGTTATAACCCTGTTGGAGTAGGTGCAGCTTTGTGGGAGAAAGTCTGTTACTAGGGATTGAATTTGAGGTTTCAAAAAGCCTATGCCAGATCCAGTCTTTCTTTCTCTGTCTTTGATTATAGATGAGGATGTACCTCTCAGCTACTTCTCTGTTGGGCCTTGGACAAGGTAACTCCATTTAACCTGCACCATCAATAATGTAGGACACTGGTAGAGGTCTCCACCTCCAGAGATTTAAATATTAATGAGTTATCTAAAGGCCGAGGGGTGTAGCTAATTAAAGTTATTCCCTCTCCCCTCCCCCTCCCTATAAAAGTCAGGGGAGCCTGGCCTTTTGAGGGAAATGAGCTGTGGGAAAAAACTTCGAGGGACAAAGCCGCAAGGGCCAGCAATGGGGTCCTGCCGCGCTTCCCACCCCACCGACTGATGAGGGTCCTACATTCACACAGCCGCTGCGGGCAGGCCTGTGGCTGTAGTTCAAGGTTCCAAAGGCTGGGAACCTGGCAGCGACAGGCCCAGGAGACGTGAAGTCCAGTTTTCCAAAGCGTTTATTGTTCATGGTATGATGAATGGATGTAGATGGTGCACATTCCCCACAAAAAGCCGGGGAGCCTGACTTTTATAAGGGAAGGGTACAAGGGGAGGGAATAACTTAATTAGCTATGCCCCTCGACCTTTAGATAACTCATTAATATTTTAATCTCTGGAGGTGGAGACTTTCTAATCACGCCCTCTACCTGTGTGCAGGTTGAATGGAGATCAGACCTCATCCAAAGCCCGACACTTCTCCAGTACCACACTTGCCTATCAACATGCCTGCTGACCATGATGATATTGGATTAACCCTCTGAAACTGTAAGGAAGCCATCAATGAAATGCCTTCTTTTATAAGAGTTGCCTTGGTTATATTGTCTCTTCACAGTAATAGGACAATGACTAAGACAATGGATTCAGTCTGCCTAAGATATACCTTCTGTTCTTAAAGGGCACAAAGTATGATAAATAGAAGTGAAGCAGGTAAGTGCAGTGGGCTGTGTTCTGGCAACAGACTGGCAATCTTGGCAGTTAGCCAGAGACCATGTCTATAAGATAAGTCCAGATATCACAAGTAAAACTAGATTAGCTACAAATGGTAGGTATGGTAGTAATGCTTGTTTTCTCAATCCTCGGGAGGTGGAGGCAAGAAAGATAAGAGTTTAAGGTCTCTGGCCACATGGTCAATAGAAAACCAGCTTGGGCTCCATGAGATCCTGCCTCAACCCTCCTTTAACCCCTATAAAATGAATTACAGGCAAATTTAAGTAATCCTCTCTCTTATCAAAGGATGGGTGAAAATTGAAAAGAACATTTCAGATAATTAACTACACAGCTTATTTAATGCTTTAATCAGTATGCTAGTTCTAATAATTATATATAAATATATAATATATCAGATACATAGACATGAGAATGATAAAAGGAAAAAATCCTTTCTATATGTTCTCTATTCCACTTGGTAAACACTGAGCCACAATTTAAACAGGTTTTTTCCTATAAGCATTGGCATTATCACCCATCACTGTGGTGCAGCTCTTTCATGACTCCCACGATGTTCAGGAGAATTTGCTGAAGAAGATGCCTGCCTTAAGTCTAGAAAGTAACACAGAGATGTCCACGTTAAAGAACCAGGGACAGATGGGATGAACTGGGTACAGGGAGAAGAGGAGTCACAGGGAAAATAGTGTCAAAATCCCATAGGCTGAGGCCATGGGGGTAGCATAAGGATAGGGATGTGCGAAAAATGTTAACTGAAAAAAAACAGACTAGCAATGCCTTTACATTGACTTACATTAAGTGAAAACCTGTTATAAAGTATTTATTAGCTGAGCACTACTGTGTGCTAGGCTCTGTTCAAGGCACTGGACACAGAGTAGGAAGCACCATATAAAATTTGTCGATCGAATACTTTAAAGCTATGGCTTTCTACCTATTAAACTAATAATTACACAGCTTACTGAATGCTTCTTTTTACCTGCCAGTCTCTCTGCTTGCATAATTTCACTTAATCCTCACAATTGTACACAGTCACTTCTGAGCCTACACTAAAGAGCAGAGGCTCAAAGAGATTGAATCGCTTCACCAGGATCACATGACTGGATATATTTGGAGGCTGGCAACGATAGTAGATCTGTCTCGCCTGCGACTGGAGTCACACAGCCTCCTTTGGAATTCCTACGGCCCCCAATTACTATCTGACCTTGGGCAAGCTACCAAGCCTCCAGACCTCTGTGCTTGGTTTTCTAATCAGTAAAATGGAAATCATGAGTCCCCTTCTTGCAGACTTGTCATGAGGGTTAACAGAGCAGTCACTTAAACCAGTCATGACATGAAAGAAGTGCTTAATGAATCATTAGCTGCTGTTATTAACCTGGCTGCAAACAGATTTATTCAGCCTGCTCCCATCCAACCTTAGAAAGGTCATAGAGCTTTGTGTGAGTCAAGCAAGGGAGGGTCTGTTTTGTTTACCCTGCATCTTCTCTCTCAGCCAACCCTCTCACAAGCACCTGCTAATAGCCTTCATTGTTTACAGTGCTTCTCACAAGTGTGGGTAACTTCTCATTTGCATCCTTAATAGACAATTTTTAAAGCCCATGGAAACTCCAGTTGGTTTTAGGAAAGCTGCATTTGATTTCCTTTTCTGTTTTGTTTACCAACACTGAAGGGGCTCTAACAGCTCACACACACGCTCTAATCCAATCCAATCTTGTTTAACACTTTCACAGAAATTTCATGGTACAAAAGGCCAGTAACTCCACTCTCACAGACCAGAAAAGCAAAGTGGAGAGCATCATGTCATCATACAAGGGGCGAACACCTCTCACCAGGTCACTCAGTGTAGTTACTTCGCTCCACACAGTACATAGCTTAAAACCACTCTCAATACTTGCATAGATGTGGTGTAGGCAATGCTTTATTATCTACAGCATCCACATATACAGAGACTATTATACCTATGTTACAGATGAGGAAGATGAGGCACAGAGTTAAACAATGTTAAGTAATGTGCCCAAGACCAATCATCAAGGAGGCCACAAGCTACTTTACCAAAGTTATGGCTTTAAATGTTATTAGCTAACAGGACAATAAATCAGACAGTACTTTGCCTTCTTCACAACCATCTTTATATAAAGACAGGTATTATCAACAATTTACAGATGAGGAAGGTCAGGAGTCCTGGGAGACTTGCCTACTGCCTAAAGGATAGTTAGTCCTAGGACTTAAATTTGTCTATTGAATCCAAGGTGCCCTGCAGTGCACACTGGGTAAAAGACATTGATGATTTCTGATGTCAAAATCCATTACTCCAGCGGCTGCTGCTGTGACTGTTATTTTCTGCAGAAAACCCTCCCCTAAGTTTGTGGTGAGAGAGGAAAATAACAACGATAAGAACATAGCTGATTCTGTATGCAAGCCTGCAGATCTGAATCCATGCATAATTTACTCAACACTGCCCTGCAGTCACTTAAGCTGAGGAGAGACTGCCATAAATTCAGGTCTGCATATGCTAATTTATTTCTTATTTATTTTATTGATACATATCTAAGGCCTCCAGCGAGCTGCTTCAACAGTGAGCCTTCTTCTTGGAGGCTCCGTCAGCCCTGAGTTCACAAGGGGCAGGAAAGGACACCCTGAAATAAGTACTGAACTCTATGTACTAGAACTACAAAAGTTAAATTAATTTTCTGGGAAACTAGGATTAAACCCATGATGGCTACCACTTTTTTTTTTTTTTTTTTTTTTTTTTTTTTTTTTTTTTTTTTTTTTTTGATGCATAAGACTGTAAAGGCTGCTGAGTCTCTTACTCTCCTGAACTTGGTAATGAGAATGTCTGGGACATTTCTCACAGGGATTACAGGACTCTTCTTGAGTGACAGAAAGCAGAAAGGCAAAGATGAGAAAATCAAAGAGGGAATAAATAGGAGAGGAAAAATAAGGGCGGTACTATTTTCTTGAGAGGTTACTGAGGACCAAACACCATTCTAGGTGCTGAGACAGGACAAACATCATCTACACAATCATTGGAGAAATTTCCTCTGACCCTGTGTGTGAGGATAAGCATCTTTTACAGGCTGGTTAGCTGCAGTCCAGAAAGAGAAGAGAGGCCGTAGGGGAGTCAATCTAAATGTGTTCGCTTCTTCATTTCTCACACAGCTGTCCAGCTGGGAATGGACCTCAATGGTAGAGTACTTTTCTAGCACGTGAAAGGCCCTGAATTCAATTCCAACCCTTCCTCCACCAATAGAAAAAGAAGAAAGAAAAACAGTAACAAAAGCATCTGAGCTTCAATCCTTCAGAAGCCAGAAGCTGTCTATAAACTCTTTCATGCTTTACACGTGCCATTCCCCAGTTAGTAGTTCTGACCCAGATAGATATAGGACCCAGTAAGATAAAACACTAAACCCAAAACTGCTGACTTCCCACAGGATCTAGTTTGCAATCTGGCAGACCCAATATGTGTACTTATACACACACCTTCAACACCTGTGAGTCTGGCTGTACATATACAAGGATATGTACGGAAATACATCTGCAAGGAGAGACAAAGAAAGGACAAAGACATGGAGCAGAACGGGACAATATCTAGACCTTAGAAAGGGGCTTCTAAGCTGGGTGGTGGTGGTGCACGCCTTTAATCCCAGCACTTGGGAGGCAGAGGTAGGTGGATTTCTGAGTTTGAGGCCAGCCTGGTCTACAGAGTGAGTTCCAGGATAGCCAGGACTACACAGAGAAACCCTGTCTCGAAAAATAAACAAAACAAAACAAAACAACAACAACAACAAAAAAACAAAAAACGGGGCTTCTATATCAATGCATGTGCTCACACATTCCTAAATAACTGTTTTGATTTTTTTTTCTTAGCCATTTTTTTTTTTTGAACATCCAAGAGGGTATAAAGCAAAAGAAGCAAAAGGCCGTGTCCTTGCAGGTCAGCCTTAGCTTTGGTCAGGTAGCATTTCCTCACCATTTGCCTACAGATTCTCGTCTGCTATTTGGGATGTGCTGGACCTTAGATATGGAGACTTACCCGCAGAACATGAAGATAGTGCTGGAGGTGGCATCATAGGGCAAAGGCAGTGTCTGTTGTAGGCAAAGCTGCTCACACCCTCCATTAAAGCCGTCAGAGCAGTCTATGCCCTTGGAGTGATCATAGCAGCCAGAGCCATCCTTCATGGGCTTCAGTTCCTCAGGACACTGTTTAGAGAGAAGAACAAGAGGGT
The DNA here is from genome assembly GCA_030674055.1 of Rhabdomys pumilio. Taxonomy (NCBI): domain Eukaryota; kingdom Metazoa; phylum Chordata; class Mammalia; order Rodentia; family Muridae; genus Rhabdomys; species Rhabdomys pumilio. The sequence continues at coordinate 77,162,414 of JANHMN010000004.1, read as the reverse complement.
GGTTATGCAGGTGTCAGGTTTCATGTCTCTTCCCACACACAGGTGGAGTCCAGAGTCTATTTTGACCCATTAAGAACTGTAGGACCTTGGATAGCATTCTTTTCTTCTAGGTACCTTGCAGTAAATAGGCCTTTTGTGGTCATCTTTTTCACTGAGCTGTGAGAACAAAAGGAGAATAATATCAAAATACTTAGGGCACAGACTTTCACAGAAATGGTGCTAGGGTCATCTTAATTGTTTTTATAATTATTGCCTGACCAGATCCCCCACTATAATGGTCACTGAGAAAGGCTTCTAAGTATATTAAAAATAAACTTGAATGTGAGTTTAAATTCCAGTTCCTCTCCTTGTGTGGCTTTAAGCAAGTTGCTACTCTCTCTGAGTCTCATTATTGCTATCTATAAAATGGGCATAATGTAACTATAGATTAGCTGTGAAGCTTAAATATAAAGTATAAGCATGAGTGGATACCTCACTTCAGAATTTGTCACATAATTGGTATTCAAAAATGTATATCACCATTCTTTATTGACTTGATCTTTTTTTCACCCTTATTCCTGGAGCCCTAAAGTAAACAACTTATATACTCAAAGCAATGTAGAGAGACTGGTTAGTCTGGCTTGTCTACATTGTCTTCTATGTAGCCACTAAAATCTTATTTCTTATCAGTACCACATCTCAGCATTGGTAAATAAATGAGACTGCAAATGTTTGAATCTTTCTTGTGCTGACAGTACAGACTGTTTATAAATCCTCTGTCTGTTGTACGCATCCTTCCTAAAAACCCTCCCTCAGTCCCTAAACAAACCCTAGCAATAGCCACATTCGAGGACCTCAGCTGTGACATAGTTTGCTATGTGTTTGTCTCTGTGGACGAGGGCTCTCGTGTTGAAGTTCACCTACCTTTTAATTCTTGTCACTGGATGGTCATCTCCAGATCTGCTCATAATCCCAACATCCTTGCCTTCTGAACAAGGTATCAGGTTTTAATTTCAGTCACCTTGCTGTCATTTCCACTAAGATAACATCCACAGCTCAGCCCTCTTCATCCATCAATAGACATCGATGATTAAAATGCCCTGTCTATTTGCCTCTCTCACTGCTGGCTCTACTGTTTCCTCCCCAACTTCCTAAAATTATAGGAATAACTACACACACACACACACACACACACACACACACACACACACACTAATTTTCATAAACCACTACAATAAAAAAAAAGGAGGTCAGCTCTCTTGGAAATTAAATTTTGTCTAAGTATGATTTGTAATTACAAATGCACAAGAGAATTCTTCAAGATATTTGAGACTGGTGCCAGCAAGGGTGATGGAGAAACTAGGTTATAAATGGCCTTTGTCAAGTACCAGGAAGGTTATAAAACTGCTACATTTTGTGCATAAAAAGAAAAATCAATTCTGCATGTGAGTGAAGTGTTGTACATATTAATACAAGCTCAGGAGAGACCTTGCCTGTTTCTGAACATCAACTCTCAGGATGAAGGGTGCTAATTGCCTGGTTCTTTTCGAGCAAGCTGCTATACTGGGGACTGGTTTCTGTCCATCTAGAAATATTCAGAAGCAAATATTGGATTTTCTTTCCAAGTAAACAGGAGAGCCCTGACATTAAGGTATCTGTTAAAGTTCCTTCCATTCCTTCTTGGCTCTCATTGCTTTTCTTGTTTCAGTGGATGCTCACTGTACTCCAGGTGGTTTTGTTGTTGTTGTTTTGAACAAGCTACCTGTTCTTGATTCTTTAGTCCTTATAGCAAACACACAAGGGGACTAACAATGGCACCTGAGGATTTGTGTCTACCTCAAACCCCAGAAACTGTGTGTTATCTTTTATGGTAAAGTCTTTGCAAGTGTGAATAGGCAAAAGCTCTTGAGACTATTTTGGATTCTATAGGGTAGTCTAAATGTCACCACAAATGTCCATTAAAGAGAGAAGAAGGAATTACACTCATTAGAAGCAGGCAGCAGGCAGCAGGCAGTGCAGAAATTGGTAACTGATCCATCGACATGCAAAAATAAGTGACTGTAGCACTCAGCTCTGAGTACAACTATGCCACCCTTGCTCCCCAAGGTGCAAGGATTATCACAGAAGAGGGACAGACAAAATACAGGTGGAGGATGGGGAACCATGCTGTGACATGATCTCTTCTCTATATGACATGGTCATTGCAATCCTGAGGTCACTGAAGTTGTGATTATTTATATACAACTTGGCTTAAGATCAGCTGGCATTCTAGTACAGATAGGTAAGGAGCTCATGAGAAACTCCTTGCAGATATTGGTAATTGGTGGCTGCTTGGAGAGGCCATTTCATTCTCTTTAGGGATGTGTCTGCTAGTAGCCTACCCATGAATATGCAGAAAGCACTAACTGGTCTCAGTAGGATATTTTTATAGCTCTATCTATCTCTATGTATCTATGTATCTATGTATCATCTATCTATCTATCTATCTATCTATCTATCTATCATCTATCTATCTATCTATCTATCTATCTATCTATCTATCTATCTATTAAGAGGGCATGAGGTAAAAGAGTAATGTTGGGAGAGTCCAAGGACAATGGTGTGGGGAGAAAATTGGGATTGTATCTGATCAAGATGATAGATAGATAGATAGATAGATAGATAGATAGATAGATAGACAGACGGACAGATAGATCCCCATAGAGGAGCAAAGTGCAGGTGAAGAAAGAGATATGTGCAATGTAGACATGAGTCGGAACTGATTCACCCACTAAGAGCTGTAAGAAGGAATGCATACATTCTCCTCTGGGGCTTTTAGTAGAAGCAACATCTACCTATTATTACCTTGGTGTCTTAGTTAGGGTTTTACTGCTGTGAACAGACACCTCTTTGAAATTGCCTCTTTTTGTGATTTTTGGTTTACAAGACCAACATCTTACCACTTGGCCACAGCACCTGTGACTAAAGCCACTCTTACAAGAGTAACATTTAATTAGGAGCTGCTTACAGGTTCAGAGGTTCTGTCATTTTCATCTAGGTGGAAACATGTCAGCATCCAGGCAGGTATGGTGCAGGAGGAGCGGAGACTTCTACCTTTTCATCTGAAGGCTGCTAAGAGAATACTGGCTTCCAGAAAGCTATGATGAGGGTCTTATAGCACACACACAAACAGTGATACACTTACTCCAAGAGGGCCAAACTTTCTAATTGTGCCACTCCCAAAGCCAAACACGTACAACATATCACACTTAGGGAAAGATTTCTGGCTTCCAGAAAAATTAGACCATGCACAGCTGTTGTTTTCAGACATCCATTTTGAATTTTCTACAGTAGCCAGAGAAAAGATAGATGGATACTGCCACTGTCTGTTTTCAGATGAGGGGAGTAAAGAGGTTAAACACATCAGCATTGGAAATGGCAGGATTTCCTAGGTTTGTCAACTCTGTAGCTCTTACCTGAATTATATGTGTTTGTGATAGTTAATCTTGATTGTTAACTGATTGACATATACATAAGAGATTAATAGTAAAATCCTGTGTGTCTATGAAGATATTTATATAAAAAAGTATTTTGCCATGTGTGCACTGTTCAAGTCATTGGTTTAATACACTAGTGTATTTGATTTTGAATGTTGTATTTAGAAATAGAGGAGCAGTGGATGATGGGATGTAATTAGAGGAAGAAATTTATGGAGACATGCCTCTGAAGGTTGTATCTTGAGCCTGCCCCCTTTCTTCACTATCCCCACTTTCTGGCTGCTCTGTGGTGTGCAGCTTTTGTTTTCTCCTATGTCCTTCTGGCATGATATTCTGCAGGACCACAGCCCAAAGCAATGGAGCCAGCAGACCATGGATTTAACCCTCTGATACCATGGATCACAATAAACATTTCCTCATTTAAGTTGTTTCCCAGTGATATTTGTCATAATCATGAAAACTGAGTAACATCAGGAAAGTTGCTTCAAATCCCTGTCATTTGCTGGTTAACAAAGAATCAGAGCAAGGCAGGGCTTTAGCTAATCTAACCATATTACTTTGTAGCTGAGGCTCAAAGAATGTATAGTTCTGGACAGATACTCAGCTAAGGGATCAAGTCTCCCTAGTCTCAGCTGTGGGCTCTCTGCTCACACATTCCATTTTGGCCATATAAGAAGTGTGCTTCATTTTACTCTGCCTCATGGGATTTACCTGTATATGAAAATGAATAGAAATAATAAGTCCTCTCTTGATGACATTTCTGCAAACTGTGAGAAGATATACCAGGAATTATGGTCTGGCTTTGGATTTGACATATAGTAAGCACCCAATAAGTCAAAAAACGTGGATAGAAAAATTATAAAATGATAAATAAATAGATCCTCTATCAGCTTAGAAAATGGAATTAAAACTCTTGGTTGTCTTTCTAGTCCTTTCCTATTGGTCACGTCCTTCACTGGATAACAGTGACACAATAATAACAGGTGGTTATTGTTGAACACATTGTATTGACTCAAAGCTGAGCAAGTGTCTTCAGTGCTAGATAGAAAGTAATTCATAATATAACCAAGCTCCTGTTTTTATAGAGTTTGAATTCTAGAGCATGAACAAACCAAAGGAAAACAAATAAAATGATTATATAAGTAGGTCACTTAGCATAGCAACAAAAGTCACAAGTATAATGTGATCAAGGTTTTTTGAGCATGGGGTGAAGGAAGCATAAATTAACAACCAAGATATAAAATAGGCCCTTCATTCAAAAAGAGGCTTAGGCTAATTACCTTAAAGTTTAGCATCAGTTTGAGCAATATAGGCAGCTTCACTGTAAATGTTTTCAACTCATGACTATACCAAGTTTTTCTATTTACTTTACTTTCCTTCTATTCTCATTAGCATTTAAATTTTAAAATAAATGTCCCGTATACATTTGTAATATTATTATTTCTGTAGTTCATTGTGTTTTAGGGATTGTAAGTGTTACCGCATAGTTTTCTTTCTCTGTCTCTAAGTTCGTTGCAGTACATACATAATAATGATAAGACGACTGAGGAGCCACAGAGACTGACACTTAGCAGTTAAGAGAGACTGGTGTTGCCCTTGCAGAGGATCAGAGTTCAGTGCACAGCAGAATCCACAGTACACGGTTCACAACTGTCTGTAACCTCAGCTCCAGGGGATTCTGGCATCCATTGGCACTTAAACACTTGCACATGCAAATACACACACACACACACACACACACACATTTAAAAATAAAACCTTAAAAGAATACAACTGGCTAACTTGTTCCTAGATTGTCAGGTCTTCCTGAACTCATCCTTCATGATTAGGAGTAAAAAAAAAAAAAATTAAACAATTTGTCAGTAACTGTGTGTGATTTATAAAGCAAGAGCAGCTCAGTCTTTTGTACACCATTCTAGTTCTACTGAGTCTTCTGTTTTCTTTTTGGTCTCAACGGCTGGAATATCCCACCCAGTGTTGTTTTAAAAACCAAAATCACAAAGTTTGATTTTACTAATGAATACTCAGGAGCCAGATGCTGGGATTTAAGCCTGTTAGCTCAGAGAAGCAAAGAAAGCACCCAGCTGACTTCCTACTCCACTGGCTCCCAGGAGGAAAAAGGTCTTTCTACTTCTCCCAGGAGTCTTAGATACGTTCAACTCAGTGACCCCCCAGCCTCCTTCTTTCTGTTTTCTTATGTTCACTCCCTATCAGCTGGTTGCCTGCCCCTCTTCTTGACCTAGGATTGACTTTATGTAGCTCTTGGATTTAAGGTGTTCACTAGGGCTGAGCCGCACTACAAAAAGGTTTTTCCAGTTCACAATCTTGGTTCACGTTCACAATGTGATCAAACGTCCTGCAACATCCCTATGTTGAACAATAGAGATACTGCCCATGCTTGAAAGAAAACAAGATGCCTTGATGGCCTGTTGTTCTCACGCCAGTGGCTGCTTTTCAATACTGGAAATCTCTTCAGAAATCATGGCTTCTAGAAATCAAACTTTACCTGGATTTTTCTGACCAAACTAAAGTTTTCCAAGTCTTTATGCTAATATTTCCACTCCTTCTACTCACTACCAATGCAGGTAAAATTAGTAAGTAATGTCCACACCATAGCTTTGGACTTCCTTAGCATTTACTCTGCTAAGTTATCTAGTCTGTCACTTTAGCCTACCATAAAAATCTCAAGATATATACAAAATGTAAGTACAGTTTTCAACAGCATATAACACGCAATCCCCACTGGAGTCACTATCATATGTAAAACCTCATGAGCAGTGCTTACTCTTGAGACCCTTTAGTCTTCCGAACTCCTTCCTATCAGCACCACCTACTGAGCTCTGTCTTCATATTCTCCATCTGCCTGGAATCAGTTTCAAAGCCTTAAGAACTATGAAAGGTGTAGTTGCAGCAACAGCTCCACTCTTGAGATACCGTGTTCCTGTTTTAAGTTTCTTTTGTATCCCTGTGACTAAAACATCTAAGACAATCAACTTACAGGAAGAATTCCTTTTGGTCAGTGTTTCAGCTCCTGGCGACAATGGCAAAGCCGAGGCTGTTCTACTTTTCCACAGGCAGGAAATAGAACATTGAGAAAGGCCTGGGAACCAGGTTGAAATTTTATATTCACACCTTCCAGTGACCTAACTCCTCAGGCTAGGCCCCACCTCCAAAAGGTTCTGCTCCACCCCCCAGTAACACCACAAACTAGGAACTAAGTGATGGCACACATGCCTTTGGGAGACTTCTCAAATTCACCCCACAAAGCACCTAGGACTTGCTCTGTGAGGCACAAGGAACTATGTTGTTTCCCAGTACAAAGAAGTATTTGGGTTGCCTTTAGAGTGGGCTCAAGGTTCACATCACCACATAACTCATCTGTGGGAATCTTACCTCTTATTCTGGTATTTGTTTTGTTTGAGTTTTTGTGCTGTGCTTAGACCGTGGGGACAGAGCTGTCATGTATGGTATTAGTGCCTTGACAAGGAAGAGAGACCAGAGTCTTATTTCTTTCAAACATGAAAGACATAGTAGATACAGAGAGTCAGGAAACTGTCTTCTCCTGAGAAATGGGATCAATCCAGCATTGGTTTCAGAATTCTTGTCTTCAGAAATTCCAGGTATAAATGTCTGGTATTTAACACACCCTGCCTGTGCCATTTTGTTATAGCTGCCTGACTTGAAAAATACACTCTGTAATTGACCGCCAGCTTGTTTCTTCTGTGTCTAGAAATCATACGATAGATATATGAGATTTTAACTCTATTAAGAACTTTTTCCTGTTCTATCTTACCCTGTATTTTACAGGCACCAACACATATCTAATTTTCTGTTTGTAGCACTGTATTCTAGTAACATCATATATATCTTGTGATAGTGTTGGCTGCTTCTTCCTATAATGTTGCCAATTGTCTGTTATTTTGCCAGATGTTCCAGAAGAAATCCTGAGGAAATCAACCATAATCATGATTTGTCTCCTTTTCCTTGACATTCTTTTATTTTTTGCTTTGCTCATTTTTCTCTGTGTTTGGTGCATAAACATTTACAGTGATTATGTCTTAACTGTGAACCATTCCATCATTTGCATATGATATTCTTCCCCGATAATTTCTAATAAGGTGTATTTTATCTAATATCAGTATAGTCCCTCCTACTCTTGCTATATTTCCACGATTTAGGTATTTTCTTTTTAAGCTTCAACCTGGAAATGTGAGATAAAATATGATAGGCAGCATATAATTGAATAGCATTTTAATCTATTGTTTAATTCTTGTTTTTAAATTTGTGTTGTTGACTGATGCATTACTGCCGTGCTTCTGTTCTGCTTTCTGTTCTCTCTCATTTCTCCTTTTTTTTTTCCCTTTCCTTTGGACTATAGTTAAGAGTTTCAATTGGTTTATCCATTTTTGAGTACATTTTTTTTTTGTAGAGTTTTCAGGTTTGATTGCTTTAGGTTTGCATAACTTGTTAGTTGACTGGCATCATGGTTTTTTCCCATGGGGAAGTAATGTTTATTAGTTTTATTTCTTTTTATGTTTTAAGTCTAGTTCTCTTCTCTCGTGTAGTGAAATTTCTTCATCATTCTTTTAAATATATCTAGAACTAACTGGACAATGCTATCAGTTTTGTTTCAATCATCAAACACAGTTAAAAAGACAGAGAGTGAAGGTCTACTGTCTCTATCTATGTTTGGTGTTCCAGAATTCCTTGTGTGATCATTTCTTTCCTATATGTGATTGGTTAATGGTTGATTTTTTTTTTAAAGACAAACTTTCATGTAGCCTAGGCTGGCCTCAGCCTCGATGTCAGAGTGCTGGAATTTCAGGCTTGGTCTGCTACATCTTGTTTGTTATTTTCTCTCCATTTAGACAATGCCCTCAGCAGTTCTTTTGAAGACAATTTGCTGAGCACAATCTCTTCTTTGTGTTGTTGAGAATGTTTCAGTTTCTCTTTGAATTGTAGGGGAAGTGTGCATTGAACACTGGATTTTTCATCACTCAGCACTTACAAAAAATATTGCACTTGCATGTGGTGATGCTGACAACTTTTGGATCAGCTCTTGGGATGCAAAGGCAGGCAGGTATCTGTGAGTTCTGGGCCATCCTGGTCTACACAGTTAGTTCCAGACCAGTCAGCGATACAAAGAAAGACCTTGTCTTAATGTCCCCCCACCAAAAAAAAAAAAAAAAATTATGCCACTTCCCTTACGATCTCTTAGGAAAACTCTACTGTATTGAAATGTTGTTTCTTCATAAATAAGATCCAATTTCAATTCGACCCACCAGTATTTTTTACATATAAAAAGTCAGACTGCTGTTTTGATGTGGATATCTATGTAGCTCTCCTGCTTAGTGCTTGCTCAGGTTTTTAAATATATAGGCTTTTCACAAATTGGGACATTTTCAGCTGTAATTCCTTTAGCCTGTTTCTTTACTTCTGCAACTCCAGTGGCAGAAACATTAGAACTTTGTTTTTATAGTAGTACTAGCCTTTAAGACTGTGTTCATTTTCTTTTTCAATTTTGTCTCTAGATGGACAGTGGTGGCACATGCCTTTAATCCCAGCACTTGGGAGGCAGAGAAAGGTGGATTTCTGAGTTCGAGGCCAGCCTGGTCTACAGAGTTCCAGGACAGCCAGAGCTATACAGAGAAACCCTGTCTTGAAAAACAAAACAAAACAAAAAAAGAAGAACCAACCAATCAAAGAAATAAACAAACAAAAAAACAAAAAACAAAAAACAAAAACCCAATTTTGTCTCTAATAATAAGCATAGATAATTTTTATAGATTTAATTTTATTAAGTATTTCCTTTGATATCTCTATTCTTTTGCTGAGGTTGTTCATAAAGTTTTTTATGACATTTTCTGTATTGTTCTGTCTAAAATTTCCACTTAGTTCTCTGTTACACCTTTATTATTATTATTAATTTACTAAGTCCATAGATTTCTTGTTTCCAGGTTGCTTGTTTAGTTTTTAAAAGTATGGTTATTTTTATTAACATCATTGATTAGTTGTAATACAAGTTATTTTGGTGTAGAACTATGCTGGCTATTTTTTTTTTTTATCCAGTTTGAGAGATTTCCGGTTATTGAGACGGCAAATGACTCCATGTGGCAACCTAGGCACTTCAGCATGGTACTTTGTTTTGAAGTTGGATATTGTTAACATTTTCCATTCTACACGTTCCCTCTGAGACTGCTTCAGTAATGGAAGACTATTTCTGACAAAGGTAAAGAGAAGCTCATGCTCTCTATGTGGCTTCCATCGACCTCTAAGAGGTAAGGCTCCTCCTTGTGGCTTTGGGAGATGAGGATCTGATTCCACATAGCACTGCAGTGAGACTGTTCCTTCCAAGGGGGCAAGGATTAAGCCTAGATGTTCCCTACTGTGTCTATCTGATTCCACACTGGTGGGCAGGGTCTCATTACTGCTGGTTCTCCTAGTCTTTCTGTGACAACAATCCAGTAGGGAAGGGGCGGTGACAGAAGGCTGTGTATGAGAAGAGGTCAGGCTGCTTACAAGCTCTTCTCACTGACAATGGGTAGGACAGGAGTGGGGTGCTCATTACCTGATTATGGAAATTAAAATTCTGGCGCTTTACTTCACCTTTCTTGGCCTGAAAGCAGGGAAAGTGCACATTTCACCCCTGTGGTTGTTGGAGTAGAACCATTATTATTTAACAATTTACTGCCTTGCCTAGCCACCATTCTCTGAGAAACTGACTATATTTAGCTATGGGAGCTTTGGGGTGTTCTATTTTCTTTCTTCAAATGTGCCTATTGGCATTTCTGAGCTGCTGCTTCTTTTGGCAGAGAAAAAAACTCAGAGAGAGAGAGAGAGAGAGAGAGAGAGAGAGAGAGAGAGAGAGAGA
>JANHMN010000004.1:77134318-77152078 GCA_030674055.1 Rhabdomys pumilio | reverse complement strand
GAGAGAGAGAGAGAGAGAGAGAGAGAGAGAGAGAGAGAGAGAGAGAGGATGTGTGGTATATATAAAATGTCTGGTGATTTTAGTTGTACTTAACTAGAGAAAGTAGAGACGAGATATCCATTTCACCGCAGGCTGTTTTTGTACAGCCCTACAGCTAAGACTGACTTTTATTTACAGTTTTTCAGAGAAAAAGGAGAACAAGAGATAAAAATAAAAGACCACGGGTGATTTGCCAAATCTAAAATATTTATTATATAGTACTTTATATTTTTTAAAAAAGAAAAAAAGACAGAGACAAAGTCAGCTGCTGACCCATGACTTCAGCCCTGAAAAATCCCCAGTTTATCCTAAGTATACCTGGAGGGCTTCAGGAGGGTTGTCAGCAGAGGAACGAAGTGATTTGATTTGCTGCTTTAAAGAGATTACTCAAGTTAGTGAATTCAATTATCCCTAAGCATTTTCTTAGAGCTCACAAGAGGAGCCCTGGGAAGCAGGCTCTATGAGTGGGAATGGGTACTGGGAGGAGGGTGAGTCCGTGTAACAATGAGCCATCCTCAGAGGGCACACCTCTGCTCACTGCTGTGCAGTAAGTAGGTGAGAGAGATGCAGTCTAATTCAGGTCAGCTGGGACACATAAGTTCAGCTCCCATTCTGCCTCATTTTTCCTGGGAGGATCCTTAAGAAGATTCAGGACAAAGGTCCCTGAGTTTTAATTCATCCCCATTCTAGAGGAGGCAGCAGAGGGTGCCTGGGAAATTCTCAGCTGTTCAACCACACACTATCCAAATCATCCTCCCCCAGCTGCTTCTTCTATTCCCTGTGTCTGCTCTAGATGCTTCCTAGCCGAATTTTTCATCATCACCAAGCCATTTGTTTCTGTTTGTAATTATGCATTTTAATGTTCATTAATTATGGAATGCAAATTGCTCAGAGTGCAAAATTTGTAATGAGTTGTTCTACCACCCCACCCCCACGTCTAGAAGGTGGGCCAGCTGTTCTCAGCAGAAGTGAAAACAACTAACTTACGAGACAGTACAACAAAACACATTCTTCTGTGGCCTGAGTGCATTGTATGGTACCCTACCTATAAAGCTGAGGGGTTTCCTGGTGGCAAAAAAGAGGACTTGTCTCTCTTGGACCATGAGAGACCTCTGTGTGCCACTTTTATCTTATTTTCTATAGGGACCTAGGCCCGAACTGTTTACCTGACTTCTCTGACCTCAAATCTTTTTAGGTAGAGAACAAGTAAGCCATATCCCCACAGGCTAGAGGAATCTCTTAGAAACTGGAGTTTCATCCGGCCCCACCTTGGCCTCTAACTGGTTAGGTGGCTTTGGCAGAACACAAAAAGACTGTTTTCTCCATTATAAACTAAAGACACTGGACAGTGGAAGTTGGAGAAACTGTTCAGTGCTCAGATTTTGTCAGTGTTTTGTGTAAAGGAGAGAACCATCTTGAAAGCATTTGAGAGGAACTGACTGAACATCAGAGTCTTTATAAGGATGCTCGTGGCTTTGCTCAACTATGATCAAATTGTACCACTCTCAAGGGGATCTGCTAGTATTCATTTTCTTTAGGCCTCTTCATCAGAGCAGCAATAATAATAGGGCGACCTTCCAATCATAATGTTCTTCTTAACTTGAACACAGTTCCTATGACCATGGTCGAAACTCAGTGATGAGGCTCTAGAAGAGCACAATGTCAATCACATAGATTGTACAAAACTACAGTGAAGTCTTTTTTAGGAGTTTCTTTGGTGTATGACCTTGCTCTAATGAGTCTCAGTTTCCACGTTTATATAATGAAGAAAGTAAATGAGATTCTGGCTTTCTGAGATCATGTACCCTGACACAAAACAAGTGCTCATGAAATGTGGGCATATTGCTACTTACTCCAGACATAAAACCTTCGATGAAAACTCAGGAGAACTATCTAAGAAAGGTCAGCAGACACAGCCAGAATGACCCTTTGTTCCTTTTGGTAATGCTCAGGTTGAACTGCTGTACTCCTGGGTACTTTGCAGATGAGAGAACTGAGGCTCTGGATGACCAAGTGACTTGCCTGAGGTCACACAGAAAGTGAGTAGCAGAATGAGCCTATTGTTGAAGAGTCCCTGACTGGAAATATTCCTCTGATCCTCATTGAGGTCAGACTGCCTGTCATGTCCCAAATGTTATAGATTGATGAGATCCATAAGGGATTATTGGGGTCCTTCTTAGAGAGGCTCTCTGCTGGATCAAGCAACCTTAGAAGCTTTAAGAACCGAGAGGTTATTTGTAACAGGCTTGGATGTGCAGGTCAGATACAGAGTCTTGGGAACAAAACAAAAAGAAGCAGGGAAGAAAACAAACAAAACCAAAACATATATTTACTGAATACCTACTGTGTATTCGATACTACGAATGTTTCTGAGTTTTCACAAGGCTCAGAGGTTCCTCTAAGATATTCTAATTTTACAGACAAGGTTACTAAAATCACATAAGCGTAGTGTGGTGGTTTGAAAATGCTTGGCCTAGGGAATGGTACTATTAGGAAGTGTGGTCTTGTTGGAGTAGGTGTGGCCTTGATGGAGGAAGTCCATCACTGTGGTGGTGGGCTTAGAGACCCTCAGCCTAGATACCTTAAAGACAGCTTCCTCCTGACTGTCTTCAGATCAACATGTAGGATTCTTGGCTTTTTCTCCAGCACCATGTCTTTCTGGACATTGCCATGCTTCCTGCCATATTAATAGACTGAACCTCTGATCATGTAAGCCAGCCTCAATTAAATGTTTTGGGTTTTTTTGTTTTTTGTTTCTTTCTTTTTTTTTTTAAATAAGAATTGCCCTGGTCATGGTGTCTCTTCATAGTAATAAAAACCCTAACAAAGACAGCAAGGGTTGCTGAATTCTGCATGAGCTGTTGTTTGATAATAGAATGAGAGCAGTTGGCTTTCTTGGTCCCAGCGAGCCTGCTGAATGCTACCTGGAATCTACGTGACTGGAAAAGGACAAACTGCTATCCCAAACGCCCCATCCTAATCCTCCTCCCTTTCAAGCTTTCTCTGTCAACAAGGCCAACTAGTCCAGCAACTAATACTGAAATTGATTTGTACAAACACACTAGGCAAGATCACATAATTACCAGGAGTTTAATCAACTCATGCCAGTTCAGTTGCCATTCAATTTGTTCTGGACCTTGATGCTGACAAAAAGAAAGAACTGTACTGCACTAAGAATTAAAGGAATCAATAGTTCTGGACTATGGAATAGCAACTGTAGTCTTCATCTGGGTCCTCTGGCCTCAGGATAGATATGTTAAAGCATTCCCCAACTCCTGGGAGAGGTTTAAGCACATAACCAAATACCCATCCCACACAGGTACCACCAAACAGTTTCTATTCCCTTCAGATTTCAAACTCTGGGCAAACGTGTCCATGTTCTAGTTGTCCTTGTCTTCCTAAAGAAACCCACATGCCTTATATTACAGCTCCTGTTGATACTGTTTTGTGCATCTTGTCCTGACTTTTGACATCATAATATTTAGAAGACAAAAGGCAATCAAGTGTAGTACAGAAGCTGTGTGGTATTGAACAACTAAGGACACCTCTCTTCTGCTGGCTTTAAAATAGACTCATTGATAAATAATGGCCTTCTGGGGTTGTGGGTAATATGTAGTCCCATCACAGGTAATAAATACTTATGGTCAGTCTCCTTCTTGTTTTGATTATTTGTTACTATATTTTGTGCGACTGGGGATGGAACTCTGGGTCTCACACATGCCAGGCAAATAGTTTACCGCTGTGCTTCATGTCTCTCCTCCACTTCCCTTTTGATGCACTGGTCAGAAAAAAAAAGATTTATTCTCTCTCATGCTGAGATAATTCTTGCTATGTAGTCTGTCTCCCAGGGAATTCTGCCTATTGAGAAGGACTGTCTCAAATAGTCTTCAGTGCCGAATGGCAGGCAAGGCAAGTATGTCCTTTCTGGTTAGGCAGGATTAGGCATGTACTTCTCCTGGTGCAGCCACTTAGAAGTCACAGGATGCCATATAGTCCTTTCATTAACACTTCAGGCCTTAATTTTCTCAATGTAAAATGAGACTAGTTTATACCTAGTTAGAATTGTAACAGAAAAAGTAAAATTCAAATATTTAATGCTCCACTTTGGTATATGACATATGGCAAAATTCCAAATAATATAAAAGTTATTATGATTATTATCATCACTCTTAATACTTAATGCATGGTAAATATTTTTGAAATGTAATGTAAGGCTGGTTGCACAGCTTCATTTTGGCTCAGTTTCCAGTAAAATTCCAACAGGCCATTCTCTCCACATGCCAGCCATCTGTGCAGCATTCAAAACATGCTCACTGCAGGCACGACAAAGGAAATTGAAATGTTTTTAGGCCATCCTGTGGGCCAGGCACTACACATGGTGGTATCCTCATACGACTTTGCTGACAATCTACTGCAGTTCTATGACCTTGCTGTGACTAGCACAAGCTTTGTAGAGAGTAAACATGCTTTGAGGTCAAGCTCTTTCCCCCCAGTGCTTATCTTCAAATGAGGAACAAAGGGTGGGTTCAAGTATACAGCTTCAACCCTCAGTGAGAATTTGCCAAATGGGGGAGCTGGGTGAACTAGAAAGAATGTATTCATGGTTCAGTATGGCTAAAGCCCTAGGATTATGACAGAGAACAACAGACAAATCCTGATTAAAAAAAAATAGACAAACTAGCCAAATAGACATTTCTTTAAAGCAGAAGTATGAAGGAGCAAAAATTCCATAAAAAAACAATCAGATCAATTTCATTAATTATTGGGAATTTTCAAATCAAAACCACAATGATGTCTACATTATTCCCACTATGGCAACTATTACCAAAAAATTAGTAGCATGCAGTGATGAAGGTTTGTAGAAATTGAAATCTATGAGCACAGTGTTGATGGGAGGGATTGTAAGACAGTGTGACTGCTATGGGAAACAATATTAAGGTTTCTTAAAAGATAAGAAGAAAAAAGGAAGGAAAGAAAGAAATGTAGGAAGGAAGAAAGAAAAGATAACATAATAAAAGGAAAGAAAAGGAAAAGGAAAGCATCACATGGTCCAATGGGTCCATATCTGTGTATACATCCAAAGTAAGCAAGAGCAGGGTTTTGGAGAGACACCTTGCATAGCATTATTCACAGTAGATAAAAGGCATAATTATTGATGAATGAATGGTTCAAAAAAGATGCAGTATGTACATACATTGGATTAGTATTTTGCCTTAAAAGAGAAACTCTGGTGCTTGGGACACTGTGTGTGAACCCTGAAGCCACACTGAGTGAAATAACTCACGAAAATACTAACACTACGCTTCACTTTCTTGAGGTTCTGTGAGAAGATAGAAAATAAAACAGAAGTTAGGAGAAGTTTGGGGGAAAGTAAAGGAGCTATTTTCTTAGAGGGTACGATTCATTTTTTTACCAGATAAAAAAGGCTCTGGAGGTTGGTGGACAATGATACAAATGCAGTTAATGCAACAGTACCATACACCTAAAAATAGTTAAGATGATATGATTGTTAATATCATCAGTCTGAAAGGAACTAGAATTATAAGCCTCTGGAAATGTCTATATGGGATTGTTCAGATTTGGTTAATAGCCAAACTGAATGTAAGCATTGACATTCCATGGTCTGGGATTCTTAGGCTGAATAAAAAAAGAACAAGCTAGCCGAGCATGGTTGTTCATCACTTTCTGCTTCCTTACTACAGATGGAATGTAACAAACTGCTTAGAGCTTCCGCTTCTCCGCTATGATAGACGCCCCTTTCTGTGAGCCAGAATAATAAATCCTTTTACCTCTGAGTTGCTTTGTCAGAATATTTTATCATAGTACCAGGAAAAGTAATACAATGGGAAATTCTGTCTATGTGTAACAAGAATATTAAAACATTTTTAAAAAGATTAATGTAGAAGGCATAATGATTACTAGAAACCCAAAGGAGACCTTAGACAACCTGCAGGATGGGGTGGACATATAAGAAGGGTAAAGCTATCTTCAAAATGGCTTGCCATGGGGCAACAATTCTGGGATAGCAAGATGTCGTCACCACACAGTAGTACATGCTCTCTCTATGTGCTTGTCTCTCCGTTTCTTGATCACAACTGACTAATGGACCATACGATCAGGTTACTTTACTTTTTGAGATTCTCCAGGTGTTAGGAACCACGATCAGTCATGCTTGTTCTCAAAAGGACCCTTCCATTTGCTGGTCCTAAGTATTTCTAATTATATAGTGATGGATATGCAATTTGTTCTCTGACTTTCAATTGAATCTCCCTCCTATAATTCTTTGCAAGAATCTCAGGAGAATCTTAGTGGAGGCTGGGTGACAGTGTTCAGCTCCTGAGCCCGGGAATGGCAGAAAAGAACATCTAGCGAGCATGGTTTGGGTTCATGCTCACAGCTCATGCCTCAAAAGGCTGATCACCTTTCTGATTGTCTCCATCTGGAGCTCCCTTAGGCTGTGACTGAACAGGTGTTTCATTCAGAAAATGCCTAATCAGAGCCTCTGGTCTCTCAGGTCTCATGAAACCCTAGCGGTGCTCTAAAAAAAACCTCTACTCAGATGGTGTAGAGGGGTGCATATGAATAATCTTACAGTCCTTGAGGTTTTATGTGGTAGAAATAAGAGCCAAGGGCTGAGTGACGGGAGGCCAGAGAATACTTTCTGAGAAAAACCTGCCAGGGATCCTGAAAAATGTCTATTCAATAACTGTCTGGTCATGGTCATAAATTGCCTTCGTATAGCTCATTAATAATAATAATAGCTAACAGTTAATAGTGCTTACTCTGTGCCAGGCACTGTTTAAATGTGTTTGGAATATTAACTTATCACATGCACATCAGCCTCCTGACATTATACTATACATTTTACAGAGAAGGAAACTGAGACACTGACTGAGAGATTTATAGCTTGGGCCAACTTTGCAGGGTAAGTCAGGGACCCAGGCAAGATTATGAAGCCATGCTATGCCCCTCTCTGCAGTTGGGTGATATCTCTAAAGTATTTGACTTCTGAATCCACTCTATTGCTCTAGATTCATGTTATTGTGAGGAGATCCATATTTTATTTGGGAGAGAATGATTTTGAAGACACAGATGTGAGGAGCCCCATTGGGTCACATAATGTGTACTATGGAAAAGGTTGAGGCTGAACTTGAGTCTGTATCATTCTAAAATAGGTCACTTGGGTTGATGACAAGGCTTTGAGGCAAAGTCATCTCTTCTTCCTAGAATGGGCTCTGAACTTCTCCCACCTAGGTTCAGATATGTTTTGGTTTAAAGATGTTGGGAACGAAATAGCATCTACCATGCTTTCCTTAGATGACAATGCAATGCTAAGCTGGGTTACGTTACCCCATGTGAGGGTTAACATTATCAATTTGACAGAATTTATAATTATCACAGAAACAATTCTGTGGATATGGCTGTGAGAAATTATGTAATTATGTTCACTGAGGAGGGATGATCTACTCTAACTGTGATGGGTACCATTGCACATGCTGAGATCTTAGACTGACTATAAAGGAGTACATGAGCTGAGGACACACATTCTTCTCTTTCTGTTTCTGACTGTGGATGCAATGTAACCATGTATCTCCTGCTTCCATTATCTTCCCCGTAGTCATGAACCTGGAAATGTGAGACAAACCAGAGCCTTTGTTCCTTAAATTGCATCTGTCAGATATTCTGTCATGACAGTGAGATAAGTAAATAGTAGCCCCATCTTTTCAATTGTCAGGAAAGGTGCACTGTTATCTCCCAGTTCAAAAGATGAAAAACTGAGGCAGAGATAGAGGAAATAACTTCCCTCTGGATTCACATTACACAACTCTAAATTTATTTTGTTTTATAGAAGCCCAGTTATTCACTGTGAGTAACACAGAACCAAGGACATTCTGACAAGATATACATGCTACAGACATGTATGCAAGAGGTTACCTGAGGAAAAAGGCTTAGATTGGGTGACTAACATATCACCAACTCCCATTTTAAAGAGTGGATTTTCTGATAGCAATTTCTTCCTCATAGCAGCTCTAGGTGATAAACATGATCCTGCCCACTTGACAGACAGTGAACCTGAAGTGCAGAAACGGTCACAAAGGCAGTAGGTGGTATAATTCACTGTCCCAGGATCATTTTTGTTATTCTCTCTCAAACAACTCCCATTAAAGATAATAATTTAAAAAAACAAAGCAAAATAAACAAACAAACAAAACAAGCATAGCTGAGAACAGAACTCCTCAGTAATCTTGTATCATTAGTTTTCTCTCCATCAACAACTGATCCTATGGTGGCTTCTTGAAGAAACCCCAACTGAGTGTCCTCTTGTTCCACCCAGTTCTGCTATACTCTACTGGGGACTGCACTGGACCTGGCAGGTTGAAGACTTTGCAATATAAAGCTGGCCTCTCCTTAGATGTCAATTATGATGGCTCCACCCTTATTTATCACCAGCTAGCTGTAAGCGGGGATTCCCATAACCTGTCTGAGGTTTGAGTGATCCACTGGAGTAGCTCATAAGAACTATGGTGACTGACTTACTACACAGGATATACTTAGAAGACACCAGTAGATACATATAAGGAAAGGTATGTCAGAGAGCATATAGAGCTTCCAATCTTCTTCAGGCTACCTCACTACAGGATCTCATTTTCAAAAACTCCCAGAAGTGCTTATGGAAATATTATCATAGTTAAGTTACTGGTCCCTGGGGATCAAACTGGCCTGCAGTTCCTCTGCCTTGTCTGAAGGTTGAGAGGTAGAGATAAAATCTTCTAGTCCTTAATGGATCTTTCCTCTACTCAGTTTCCCCTGATGGTGCTATGAAATATCTTGCCACATACCTGTAATACTACTGCTTGAGATACCAAGGCAACAAGATGGTGAGTTCAAGCAGGAGGATGGTGAGTTCTCAAAGAAAAGCAGGGAGTGTGAGGGGCAGATGTAGTTGTGCAGTGAAAGGTTTATCTAGCGTGCCTAAGGTCATGAATTTGATTCCTTGTACCATGCAAATCCGGTATAGTAGTGTGTATCTGTAGTCTCAACACTTCAGAGGCATAAACAGGAAGAGCAGAAGTTAAAGGTCATGTTTGGCTCTCTAGCAGGGAATGTGAACTGTGTAAGAACCTGTCTCAAGGTTCTTATACAAACACTGAAATGGAGGGAGAACTACTTTGAAAACTAGAAGAGAGTAGGTAGGTATTGTATCAGTAGACAATGTCCCTGGGAAATACTAGCAGGATTTCTTTCTTCAAATACTGGAGTTCAAGTTGAGAGCAACTTCTCCAGTTTTACAAAGTCAAGTAGTAGAAGCAAGATTTGAACCCATGTAGTTTGACTTCAAAGAACTCCCTTTCACTATGGTGCCTAGCTATGGGCTGCTTTTTCAGGGGTCAGACCAGGCCCTCATTAAAGCTGCAGAGATGGACCATTTTAGGCCTGCTGCATTTTACTGGCTCATTTCCCTTCTCCATCTTTTGTAACTAAAAACTCAATTTGCAGCTCAAGGCTGTGTCCTCACACCGTACCTTCTCATTGATCGCCCAGACTCTGAGTGAGAAACGATTTTATAAGCTAGTTGGCTTTGAAAAGCATAGAGTGGCAGCCATTGAACATATGCTTCTGTGGGTATATATTTATTCAGCTTATGTTGAGTGTAATTTTGGATGCTTTGCATATTTTATTTTTTGTCACAGAGAGCAATTTTTAAAAAAGGGAAGAAAAAAATCTCATCACTAAATGGAGACAGATGCCATACAGATATATATCCAACATATACATATATATATATATATATATATATGAGAACTGGAAAAGAAGAGGCTCACCAGTCCTGTATTCCAGGAACTGACGTGGGTAGAAGGTGACTCACAAGCAATGAGAATCAAGTGTTAATTTTGATGTCCATGAAAAGATGTCTGTCAGGTTGGCTCCAGGCCAGGTCCTGAGATCTTTATTCCAAGGCCTGCCTACCAACCTGCCTCATTTTGTCTTCTTGTTACTATTGGGAGAACAGAAATATGGGCTTGAGTGAGCCACTCAGCACTTCTGCAACCCAGAGTGAGTAGTTTAACATTTAAGACTGTGACTGCATCATTGTCTGAAGTAAACAGCTACAGCAGTAGTCGTATGTAGGTTGGGACTAAGATCTCAGACCAGAGCAGCCTCCAGTAGCAGCTTTTGAAGCTGTTGAATTGAAAACTATACCCTTACATTCTTACATAAGATAAGCACTTTGCTTATCTTTTTTAGTTTCACATTCCAGAGGAGAAAAGCCACCCCATTTTGCTGATATGCAAATGCTTGGATTCAAGCATCCAAGGTCACATTTAAAATTGGCTAAAGAAACTTTTTCTTTCTGCCTATTGTATTTCCTGCCTAAAAGAAGGCCTGCCCTCCACCAAGGGTAAATTCAAGATGTAGCATTTTTAAAGGGGAGTCTCAGAAAAGGCCTGAAAGGGTTTGTATTAATCTGGGGGAGAGATATGCCTATGTAATGTGGCAAATATTGAAAGGAGAGAAGCAGCAGCCTAAGGGAAGCCTGCATGACAAGGGATTCTTTGAAAAAGGGGTGGTCATCTCAGTTTTGCAAAGTATCTAGGTGTGAGCTAAGGATAGGACCCAGAGCATTGCTTGTTGACTATGCAAACAAATATGAGCTCTTTGGGGATCAGAACATGGTCCATTCCTCTAATAGAAGGAACTGGAACTTTTTCTGCATACATAGGAAATACATAAGTTCTGACTACAAAGCTTTAAAATGTGAATAAAACCGTAGAGAAGATATATGAGCATCTATTTTTACTTTCGCTACATATATATATATATATATATATATATATATATATATAAAATTTAAATTTGCTTGGTGAGATGTGCTTTATGCTGGAGATTTTACCACCACAAGCCAAAACTAAAATGGAAATTACTCTGGTAATGGGTTCTTGATGGTGAAATTCTGATTAAAAATACAGGATCACATCTAGTATACAAGTTAAACCCATCCTTGCTTATAGACAAGAGAAAGGAGTGACATGGGAAGTGAAAGATGAGCTTTAGTTCTCAGATGCAGGCAATATTCTCCTCCTTGACTTGGGAGGTGGTTTGAGCATGTTCCTTAATTAGTATTGATGAAACTGTAAAGGATGTTCCATGCAAGTTTCTACAGCTTGTACATCTCACAGTAAAATATATAAACATAGATCAGAAAAACAAAGAGAAAACATTAGATTGTTGAAGATGATTTCTGGAGGACATGACAAACACTTCAAATAGTCTCCCATAAGTCTACCATAGTTTACTCATATTTAAAAGGATAAGTTCTTAGCAAACAAGGCATGATATCACACGACTGTAACCCCAGCACTCTGGAGACAGAGAGATAGGAGGATGGTAAATTTGGGATCAGTCTCACAATCGTCCTGGGCTACTTAGTAGGACCTTGTATCTAAACAAGTTGTTTATGGTGCACATCACAACATCTGGTTTGTGGACAGTTTTCTTTTTTTTTTTTTATTGGATATTTTACTTACATTTCAGATACCATCCCCTTTCCCCATTCCCCCTCCCTAAAAAACCTCTGGCTCATGCCCCCCTTTCTTTTTGCTTTTATACAATTTTTTTTAACTGTTAATCAAAGGCTTTATAAGTTTGGTAATGCTCAATCAGAAGTGTAACCCAATACCCAACCTGGATATATAATCTATCTTTGACTGGTGGAGACACATGAACCTCTGTCTCCATTCCCCCCTCTCTTTCTCACTCTTCCTCTCTCTCATCACCTAGCTTTTCCTTCTTCTTCTCCTCTCCTTATTCCTTCTCTTCCTCTCAGTACTTCTTCCCCCTTAGCTCCTTCTACACATCACCCTTCCTGTTTAAAAAAAAACAAAAACTTTTCTCTCATAATACAATAAGAGCATAATTATGCCTATTTGTACCAGTGAGGTGCAAGATAGTCCTAATACCCAGTCCATCATTTTGTTGGCTAACCAGAACCTCTGTCATCTCTCCTAACTAAAACACTTAGTTTTGAACCTGGCTTTCCCCCGCCCCCCTTGGCTTTAGAATGAATGTCAGCTGAAAACCATCTATTCAGATCTTTTCTCTCAAAGTAAATAGTCAGGATTGGCTATGAGACTATAGGTTTTCAACCCCATCAGAAATCCAGACTGACTTAGTTAACTGAAATTATGGGAAGCATTAAGCATAGCTTCTAAAACTTAGCCAATTTATAGAGACCGCTGAACACCTGGACAGACCCTATACTACCGAACGTTGGAGCATCAAATCTTCAGCCTTCTGGCCCAGAATCATCTGACAGACCTTAGTGGTGCAGAATTATTAAGGGCTGATTACTCTGTCTAGGCAGATAATCAGTCGACTAATCTGCAAGTGTGTCCTTTTCTGGACAGTAATTTGTCTGTCAATGGAAAGAGGCAATTCTTGCCTAGTGGCTGTTGTGGACAGTTTTTAAAGACCAAGGAAAGTCAGAAAAGGTTACCATGTATCCATCTTTGTCATGTTTTTCTTTTCTAGAAAGGAACTGACTTTGGGAAGTGTGAGCCTGCCTGCTGCTCACACTGGACCCTACAACATCACAAACTGTTGTGATCCTGACTAGTTTACAGTCAAAACACTTTGACAGTTTGCCTCATGTCACACAGCTTCCCAGTGACAGAGATTTCTTTTGAATCCAAGTCTGTGTCATGGTAAGCTTTTGGAGAAAGTCAGGGAGAAGCTGCAGATTATAAGACATAATAACTTTGTCTTTAAATAATTAATTCTGAAAGTACTGGTGGTAGTGGTGGTTGTAGTGGTATCATTCCCATATATTTATCCCCTGAACTCATAATAAAATATAAAAAAATTTATGAGGCATAAAAATGTGCTATCCAGATAAAGTCTCAGACAAGAACTTGGGTCATATCAGTTACATGTCACTAAAGCTACTGTATTCTTTGTTCTCAATCTCATCTATCTATCTATCTATCTATCTATCTATCTATCTATCTATCTATCATCTATCTATTATCCATCCATTCAAGACTGGGCTTAGGGAGTCCAGCATGCTTGTGAAATGTGCTACAACTGAGCGATACCTCTAGTCATGCATTTTTATTTCTGGCACCAGGAAAACAACTGTATATGGTTATCAAGCTGTGTATAACTTGTTGTCATTAAGGAGCAGGGGGTAGGGAATGCTTTTAAAAACACAGATAGAGATATGCAGTTCTGAAATGGAAACTAATTCCAAAGAATCACACCTGAATTCACTTTATGCTTTCATTTTTTAAAAAATAAAATGTATGTGGGTTTTCTTTTTACTCTATGCATATGTTGCTTTTCCTGTATGCATGTCTACGTACCACATTCCTGGCTGTATGTCTGCATACCATGTTTATGCCTAATATTTGTAGAGGCCAGATTAACACATTGGATCCCCTGGAACTGGTGTTTACAGATGGATATATGCTGCCATGTGTTGCT
Organism: Rhabdomys pumilio; assembly: GCA_030674055.1. NCBI lineage: Eukaryota > Metazoa > Chordata > Mammalia > Rodentia > Muridae > Rhabdomys > Rhabdomys pumilio. The sequence continues at coordinate 77,138,557 of JANHMN010000004.1, read as the reverse complement.
CTGGGAGTCAAAGCCCAGTCCTCTGGAAGTTTACTCAGTGCTGGTAACCATTAAGCAAACCATTTTTCCAGCCCTCTCCTTCCATTCTTAAACTTGTGTATGTAAACTTTTATTTCTATTTGCATATGAATATCAAAGACGTATAAAAAAATCTCTGTATAAAGTAACTGTGGCATAGTTATCTCTAAAAAAGACCCTGAGCTTTCTCTTTATAGATCTAAGTCATGTTTGAAATCATTTAATTTTACAATGAGCATAAGTTATGTTAAAACAAAAATAAACCCTAAAATAAAAAAAAATAAATAAATAAAACAGAACACCAGATGGGAAAACTAACTCCACGAATATAAAACTTTTACTATTACAATTAAGATGAATGTGGTTATTCTAGTTTTTTACCTCAGAGCCAAGAAAAATGCATCCATCCAATTATCAGCATCCTCTGTTCTGAGAGGCAGGTTTTGCAGGTGCTGGGTGTATCCACTGAGCTGCACATCCACAGCTCGTGACACTCTCACAATATCCAGGAGAAGGAGACCCGCTGCCTCATTGACTCTGTACACCCCTGCATTTGGCAGCTTTCCATGGGCATCTTGCACACTTCACTGAGCTACACTCCCTAAAAGTTCTGTATTGCTTTTATCATTCCCTGGCTTAAGGGCTTATTTGGCCAAACACCCTAGCCTGCCCTTGAACTACAATATGAAGGTAGAAAAGGAGGAAGAACCTAAACCAGAAAGTGTGAACACTAGCTGTAATGTAGCGCTGTTGCTTTTGGGAGAAAAATACAGCCTATGTGACTCTTTCACCTAAATCCTGAAGCATTAGAAATCTCTCCTTTAACATGATGGGGGACCTATTCTAAAGGAACGTTTCACTGCACAGGAACAGCCCATGTCAAAAGTGATGAGAATGATGTGGTTTCTGAATTGGAAACAAAGTGTCTGAGAAGTCAGTGCCACCAATGATACCTTTCTTTCCATGAAATATGAGGCAATAATTACAAATGATATTTATGAGGAATTTTCCCTGGTTAAGGACAAGTTCTCATATTAGGCTGCTGGGTATAAATCCCCATGCTCTACATCCTGATACCTGCAAAGATTTAAGCAAGGCCAACTTTCTTGCGTTGCTTCAGGTAGTTGGTGAATAGCAAGCACTTAAACTATGTTAGTTATCATCAGCATCACCACCATCATCCTCATCACCATCACCGTGACCATCACCACCACCACTACCAACACCACCACCACTATCCCTGCAGGACATACATCATGATAATAGCAACTGTGCTTCCTAGATTCTTAGGGCCAGGTGCTGGTTATATGAATGCATTCTCACAGTCATTCCTAAAACTAACTTACCTAGGTAAGTCTAATGATCCCTGCTTTACTCAACAGGAAACTGAGATTCAGAGATATTAAGTAATCTGCCCCAATAGTTACATGACTAAAGAGTAACCAAGCAAGATTGTGGCTCAAATTTCTTAGATTGCAGAACCTGTACTTTTCAACACTAGACTGACTTCCTGAAGGTAGGAAGTGCCAGGAAACATTCATACATGCTGTATGGGTGCCATTCCAAAGAAGAAAAAGGGATTGAGATGGGTGGAAAAAATGCATACTTAGAACCTGAGTGGCTAGTTTAATGATACCTAAAACAACCAAGTAGAATGATGGAGATTTTCTTCTCTGTAGTTTACATTCCAACCCGTGCATGAAGCCCCCTCTCTCTCCTGCCCTGTCCTTTGTTCTCAGTCCTTCCTACACCAGGACCACTGCCCCCTGAGAAGATTTATCTTAAGGTCATGGACTTTGACATCAAGAGAAACATCAGCAATACACTGGCCACCTTTCCAGATCGGTCTGTTGGGTGCCACATAAAGTGGCACCACCTTCCTAAAGCAACTTACATAATTCTTACTGTCAACAGGTACAGAATCATAACTACATTTTCTACTTCCTGCCTCCAATCCAGGTGTCTTTCCCAGATCTTTTTTTTTTTTTCTCCCAGGAATCAAAGAGTAAACCCCACCACTTTGGAAAAGCAGGATCTACTTTTTGATTTTAAGGGATAATGACATCTATACAATAAACCTCGATTTCCAGAAATATCATCAGACTCAGAAAGGGCAGGTCTCAGAGAAATGAAATGATGAGAGGGGGAGGAGGGATTGAAACAGACAAGCCTTCAAATGTCACAGGAAGAATAAAGTACTTAAAGTTATAGAAGGCTGCATAGGTTTTATGAGAATGCCACACATTATAATCTCAGGAATGCCACTCTGCCCCACCCCTTTCACCCTTTCCTGCATGGTTTGAAAGGAAGAAGGCTCAGCTGAAAACTTACAAAGGAGCTATTCAAATGAGATGATGATGAGAGAAACAAATCCTGATGAGAGAACTATTCTGAAGTTTGAGCCTTGTACTGAAGCAACAAAAACAGGGCAGTTTCAATGTCCATACAGACTAATTCCTCCAACACGCCCACTTTTCTTGACTATAGAGGAAGATGACTGTAACTTGGTTTTTGAGAGTGAAAGAGATACTCTCTGACCTGAAAGGCATTTGCTGCATCTCTGGAGACTCATCCTCAGGCGCTGGAAGTTGCTTTCTGAACCAAACAGGCTTTCTGAAAAACTTGAATTTGTATTGTGGCTTTGCATTTACCATGCTAGTTGGATTTGGGCAAGCCTGCTGTCCTTTCTGTGTCTTATGTGTATCTTATGAATAATAATAGCCCTTGATTTGAAAAGAATCATGGTGATGGTTCAGTGTGGTGCATTAAAATCACTCAATCCTGAGCCTGGCATATCATCAGCACTTAAACATTTTCTATTGGTACCAACAGCAATCCAAGACTGATATTCACAGCATCTATTCATTTACTTATTAATGGCATTAACAATATGAGTCTGGTAAATTCACACATGCAGAATCCTCTACTTTTGGACCTGTTAGATAAGAACACAGTCTGATGAGGACACTCTGACTAGAAGTCTGAAATAGTTCCCATAACGATGCCTTCCTCCTGACTTTGCATCTTTCTAACAATTTTCAAAAAGAAAAATGTGGCAAGCATCATTCCTCCAATTTTAGATGTTGGCAAGGCCCTCCTGGCTGTGCTCTAAATTCATCATTCTTGTTGGAAAGCTGTACAGGGAAGAACTAAACTATTAGAGCCCATTTCTGGGAAAGAGAGACCACTGTCTAGGGTCCAGCTCCCACTGAAGCTCAGCTCCACTGCTATATTTGCCCAGGAGGACTAGAGGCACATGAAGATAGGATGGTCAGCTATGCCTGGGCTGTGCTCCAAAGCAATTTCTCACTCTGCTGATTCCCCCTGCTTGTCTTTCTTGCCCTCTTAAGTTTTTCCTCTTTAATTACAGCCCAATTGAGTCATTAAAAGTAGGAAATGATGAGGAATGGAGAAGAGCCCCTTTCTTTGCCTTATTGAACAAGATTCCAGCATTTGCTTCTTTATGACCAATATCACAAGGCACACAACAAATGAACATTCTTTTTCTTATTCATTGGCATTAAAAGGACAACATCTTGTTGTCTTCTCAATATCGCTGGGTAATCATGGCTCCTCTGGTCTATACTGCTATCTTGGAGGCCAGATGGCATTTTAGGTCAGAATAGAAACAGAAAAAAAAATGTAAAAGATGAGAGTAAAATGTTACTGGTGCTTTGTAAAGGATGGGGAGTGTGGAATTGGCTTGAAATGAGGCTGGCATGCAGAGGCAGGGCTGAGAAATGATGGTGAAAATGCCTCTAGAAGATACTGTCACTCCATAGGATCCTTCAAGTACAGGAATGCATGCTCTACCACTGCCTCTTTCATTTTCCTTCCCACTCTGCCCTTTACAGACAAGTTCCTAAAAGATAAGTTCCTTTTCTTCAAATGGAAAATGAAGGTGGGAATAATAATTAGCTCACATGATCATTGTGAGAATGAAATTGGTTAAAACAGGCAAAGCACTTAGAACCTCAGTTACATGCAGTCACTGCATGGATGGTTGCTTGCATATCACTAGCATTTCTGCTTTGGAAAAATGGACACAATGCTATTTCATGTAGGACACCATCTTAACCGACAGCCGAGAAAACAAATGGGTTATCACAGAGTAAGTAGGTGCTAAGTATATGTCATTTCCCCCCCATCCATATTCATTGTCCTCCTCCTCCTCCTCCTCCTCCTCCTCCTCCTCCTCCTCCTCCTCCTCCTCCTCCTCCT
>JANHMN010000004.1:77100743-77117754 GCA_030674055.1 Rhabdomys pumilio | reverse complement strand
AGGAAAGGAGTTCAGGGCAGATAGAGAGGAAAGGAGTTCAGGGCAGACACTGCAGATTTTCCTTAACGCTTGAGAACTCAATCCATCATTCTGGCCTGAGTTTAGGTTTTAGGGTTGTTGTACTCTGTTGTACTTCTGAGCAACCCTAGGAGCATCAAATAAGGGGTGAATAAAGAATCCAGTGGGTACCCGCAGAGACAGAGGCAAGCTGGAGTGATAGGTGTAAGATCAGCGCACCAGAGACCTGAATGTGAAACTAGTTTTTTTGACAAACGTTGCCAGCGTCAACTTCCCCATTAATGATAGCTTCCCCATTAATGATTTCCTGGGCATGTGCTACATGCAAAGTATAGTGTAGGGTCTTTTTGTTTTGTTTTGTTTTGTTTTGTTTTGTTTTGTTTTGTTTTGTTTTCCTATGCAATTGCTTTCAATTTCCTAATAGCCTTGTAAGCTACAGATTTTTTTCCTTCCATTGAGTAACTGCAGGGAATAGATTTTTAAGGGAGTTGTGTCACTTTCCTTGGTCACTCAGGCAAGGGACATCTGTGCACACATATCCACTGGAGTTTTTCCATACCAAATTTAAGCATCAACAAATTGTTGTTAGTGGCAGGTCTGAGCTCCCTCAGCAGTTAAGGCAATAAGCAAACATCAGTGCCTAGTTTCTTATGATTTAGAGAAAGATGGATGTTAAGAGCCTGTTTGTTCTTTACACAATTCCCACCCTAACTCCTGGCCCCACGACACTACAAACCAATATAGGAATAAAAGATGCAAACCCTGTGGTTCTTCATTTGAGTTGCATATCAAATATCACAAAGTAGGTAAGATGGATAAATTGTTCCCCAGGTCTGGAGATTTTAAGTCGAAGAAAGCTCAAGATGTTGACAGAGCCATGGTCACTCAGTAGCAGATAGGGAGAAATTTTGAGTTTTCATAACTCCTGAGGATCACTCTTAGCTTTCCTTATTTCCATAGCTTGGAACGTTATAATCCAATATCTGCCTCTACTGTTTTAAGGATTTCTTCCCCTTATCTGTGTATCCTACCCTGACTTTTAAAGGACATTGCTAACTTCTAAGACATGAAACTTTGTAATTCATCCAAAATTCATCCAGAAGCATAATCACCCAGGCAACACGCTTTACATATAGGGCCTCCCTGAGGTGAAGGTGTTTTGAGGGTTAAGACCGTGCAAATGGAGTCAGATGTCCTATTGGAGGATTCTAGCTTTTTGACCATCCCCCACATGTTATATGAAGTTACTTTCCACCTATTCAGAGGACACAGTCTTTAAAAATGTCATCTTGGGAACAAAGACCAGGCTCCCAGCAGACAGTTACCCCATTGGTACTTTGATCATGGATCTCTTAGTTTTGGAATTACGAGAAATGTATTTCAATTCTTTATAAAGTAACAAGTCTGTATGTCTTGTTACAGCAACACAAGGGGCTAAAACAGTCATCCTTTTAATGCAGAGTTATAAAAACTGTGAATTCAGCATTGCCCATTTCCAAAAGTCACATTCTTTCTTCTACATGAAGTCCCCTCTCAAACTCTATCTTCTTATCTCTGACATGTGAGCTGTATTTGTTCTGTTTATAACTCTAGACTGTTATAAAACTACAATAACTTGATATATACAAATGTGTTCTTGAAACTTGAAAACACATTTACTGTATATTTATTCAATAAATATTTGAGTACTTACCACATGACAGTCACTAGATTAAGGATGAATCTAGATTAGATTTAGTTTCTCTGTAACTTGGTCTCTTTCCCAATGCCCAGACATCATCTACACATCCCCAAACATGTATCTAGCTCTCAGACTCCAATTCTGCTCCTTTTCCCACTGGAAAATTCTGGTTTTAAACTAGAATCAGTCAGACCCCAACAGACTGGGTGACACTATAGCCCCCATCACCTGACTGACTGGTCAGGGGCAAAATGCTTCATCTTGGTGCCATTCAGTTTTGTCAGCCTGTGCACCACACAGAGTAAGCATTAGGAAGGGCAGCTGGGAACAGATGCTGGCATGGCTTGCTGTTAATAGACACCAGGAAAGGTCTGTACCTCTCAGAGAGAGGTGTGAATGTATGACTCAGAGCCCAGACAGTGACAAGCCCCCCACTGATGCACACTAATCATTCTCTAGTAACAACATGAAACCCTGTTTTATGAGTAATGGTGGGAGAAGAAGAGGCAACAGCTGCATGATTGGAGTCACGCTTCCCCCCCCCCTATCTTTCTCAGTACCTCTTGCAGGACCCGAAAGCTGCGTGTAAAAAGGCTTGTCTGTAATCACTGCCCTGCAGCGGAGTCGGAGCCACACAAGCTGTAAGGTTTTTGTTATTTTGTTTTTGTTTTTAAGCAAGTCTCTTAACTTCCAGCTTCCAGTTTCTTATTAAAAATGGGGTTACTAATATCCTGATAATTGAATTTACATGAAAAAATAAACTCAGTTATTAATCTGAAGTACCCAGTAATACCAAGCATAGAAAAAACATCCATCAACAATTGCTAATGCATAGTATGGTAAAAGTTTCAGAAAACATGGCTTAAAAATATAAGAAGCCCATGAAAGAACTAGGGAAGGCCTGTAGTTCCTGGTGGGCCACTTGCTCATATGAAGTGTTCTATGGGTATCTAATTTATTCTAGGCATCTGGCTGATTCCTGGATGTCATATAGCATGCTATGTCTATCTGTGGGTCTAAAGAACTCTTTGGGCTTTTTCAACTTTAACTCCATACCCAGGCCCCAGTGACATACCTGCTTACACCTCCTAATTCTTCCCAAACCAATTCTAACTAGGGCCCAAGCATTCAAGTAGCTGACCCTGTGAGAACCATTTTCATTCAAACCACTACATTATCAGTGGGTCTTATAGTGTGGTGATTTGAATGACAATATCAATGTGTCTGTAGGACCCACAGAAACTGTGAAGCAATATTGCACTTGAGACACCAAGGATTGGTAGCAATCCATTAAAAAATAACAATGACCAGGATAATGGAGTTGTACCAGAAGGAACAGCACATGCTGAGACCTGGAGTAGAACATGGTATATACCCTGATGGGGGACTGATGTGAGATACAGGATGACTAGAATGTCAAGAAGGCCAGGCAGCAGGCAAGTTAGAGAGGGATTTTTGTGTCAGGTACTTATAAACACTGGCCTTCATCATCATAAAAGCCCTGGGCTTCAAGAAAGATTCTAGCAGCAGATCTAAATTTTACTCAGAATAATAATGAAGGTGAACAGTTTAAAAAATAATTATAGGAACAACGACAACCACTATGATAATAATAACTGTTTACTGTGCATTCATAATGGCCACACCATAATGTTAACACTACGAGTTTCTATTCCCTTACTCTTTAAACACAGTGGTGTAAATCATAAATCACCCCACTTTACAAAAGAAACTGAGACATCATCTGGAGGATTAAGTTTTTGGGAAAGCAATTAAGATGATACACTGTCGGAGGAGGGATAGTGTGGTGAGAATGAGAATAGCCCTCACAAGGTCGTATATTTGAATGTTTGGTCCCTAGTTGGTGGAACTGTATTTGGGAAGGATTAGGAAGGGTAAGAGGGTGTGTCACTGGGGTCCAGTGTAGGGGGTTGATGTTGCAAAAGCCCATGTCAGGCCCAGTCTCTCCTACCTCCAGACTGCTGCTTTTGGGTAAGATTTAAGCCCTCAGTTACTTTGCCAGCGTTATTCATGCCTGTGTATCACCATGCTATACACCATGATGGTTATATGCTCATTCTACCTGTAAACAAACCCTAATTAAATGCGTTCATGAGTTGCCTCAGTCATGGTATCTCTTCACAGTGATGGAACAAGTAACTAAGCCAGGCAGGAATTTTCTGGGACAGCTGTGGAGGTAAATCATGCTTCACAGGGAGAGAATACAACCCATTTAATAATAATAAAATGCCTGACATCTACTGGAAAGTTAGTACTTTGGTCTCATATGAACCACCTCATTTAATTCTTGCCTTAGTCCCATAGGGTGCTCTTATTATCCTATTTTTACCTCAACATGAAAAAGTGTATGTCCACAAATATAGTACTTGTCTCTTACAGTTCTAAGAAGATTGGCAGAGAACCCAGGCAACTGACATAGGCCCATCTCTGAAGTGTCTAACCCTAGTCTCCTTGGTGTCCTGGCTTCCTCTTTATGATTCTTTCTTAGCCAGTAATTCTGAGAGTTGAGTTCAAGCTGACACTTCATATTCCCCTTCCTCTAGCAATTATAGTTTGCACTCATTTAGGTGGAGAGAATGGATTGCTGAGCAGAGTGGTCTCGTAGCTTCCTGTGAGCATCTTGTGTCTTTGAGTAGCTTGTAACTTCCTGCATACTAAGAGACTCCTTGATCACATCTCCTGGGGCACTGAGACTGCTGCAGCTGCTCTCTGAATAAGGACAGGGCAAAAGGATCAGAGGAAGGAGGTGGGTAAGGTTGATTAGCTTTGTGGCCTTGAGAATAGAGGAAAAATTATTACAATGCCCATTGTTCATCTGTGAAACAGACAATGGCATTCAAATCACAGGGCTGTGGGTCAGAACTCAGTGAGATATGAATGCTCAAATGGGGATCTTCACAAAGGGTCAGCATGTTTTAGATTGTATTTGTACACTGGATAAATATTTACTTACATTTACCATGTTGGCTGGAGGTTAAGGGTACTGAAAAGAACAAAGCAGCTGTGGGTTGAGGTTTGTTAAATAGAACAGACATTGGACAGGTACCTGTTTCTGCAGTGGTAGAAGTGTCTATTTCTAAGCCGAGGCTTATGATTAGACACTTTCTATATCTGTCTCTGTTCATGCCTGTGTCTCTATCTGTATCCAAGGATGTAATTACAAACTGATGGATGCTCTGAAGCATCACACACCAGGAAAGCATATGGCAGAGATGCAGATCTAATTTAGGGTGAAGGGGTTGGAGCTAGGAGAAGGTTTCTCTGGAGAATGCCACTCTCAACCAAGTCAGCCTGGAGCTTGGTGAGGTTAAACCACAAGGGCTTCCTCAGAAGTATCCTGATGATGTATGTCCCACCTCTACCATCCACAGTGATAGTGGTGTCCAGTTGATCTCAGAGGCCATCTTTCTTCTTCTCTGAACTTGATTTGATTGTTCAGTGATACACTTTCCCCTCCTTGCCTTCTCCATTCCTCCCTTTCTAAGTTCCATCATTATTTTTTTAAAAAGAAACAACAGGAGAAAGAAAAACCTGATTCAGTGACAAATGTTGAATCTTGGGGATGATTTATTCATGAAATACCCACATGGAGTCTCAGATTGCTTCCCATGAGTCGTACCCCAGAGAGAAGCACATTGTGATGGGCATTTGGTAGCGAGAGGCCCAGCATTTCTGGAGGGTTTTCTTAGAAAACCAGCACCTTTCCCAGCTGTGAGAGCCCCAGGCTGCTGGGAGCTGGACAATTTGGAAGAGCCTGGGGTGGCAGAGGGTGTTCTGTGGACCAGCAGAGCCCACCATTACACAGCGTGTGGGTCTGTATCAGCTAGAAAGGTGAGCACCAGCCTGAGGGGGTAAGGTACAGAATCCAAGTCCAGCTCTGTCTCCCTCTGCTGTGTCCTTCACCATCTTTGGGTCTCTCTTTCTACATAACCACAATGATCACAAGAGTCCTTCCAGGTCGATGATATTATATGGCTCCCCAGAAAGGTCGTCGGCTGCTTTCCATTGTCTACTATCCATTTCAAAGATAAAAGACAACTGTAAGAATGGAGAAGGAGTGATCACACCCCAGAATTTAAGGAGCTTATAGTAATCGGTAGTGAAATCAGAAATAAATACCAGTGTATCACCATAAAGAAACTGAAGGCTCAAAACATTGCCCTGCCATTTATTAAGTCTCTGAGCCCCATTTGCTTTTGCAAAAATGATTGTCAATACCCCGAGATAATGACAATTACGTAGAGGAGCTGTGCCATACACTCCACTGACCAATGTCATAAGCAGCGTCTTAAAATCACAACGATTTAAAATCAAAATAAATAATTGAATCATAATAAATTAATGCATCAATAGACGGCACATGAAAACATTCTGCAAGCCTCTGAGCCTAAAACAGAGATAGGTACACTCACTTCAACTTAGGGATGGCCACTACCAACCACTGCAGGCTTTCCATTCACCCTGAAAATTGCTCAAGTCCAGACAATTTTCTTGTATGTGTTCTTGCATACAATGTGGAATTCTTTGTCAGTTTCATGAAGCCAGAGGCCCCACACACATTACAATCCTGCTTTTCATGCGTGGAGTCAAATACAAAAGCATTCTAAAAGAAATCATTTATCAAAATCTTTTCTTAAAAAAACGCCGCTTGTAGCATAATAATATATGTGCTTCTTTAGTGACACATCAAATTAAAAGATCCAGTGCCAGATGCAATAATAACCATAAATTCAAAGTAGCTATGAGCATAAGCTATATTTTAAGACATCTGCAACAAATGAAATATGATATCTAGCTATATGTAATTTCCATTGACGACAAAGGCACAGATGCTGTTAACACACTTGTGTTTGTTGCTGCTGTTTGTAAAGAAAGGGGATGTTAAATCTCACTGAGAGTCTAGCAGAAGTAGCAGGACATTATTCTCATATGTCATTTTATAGATCTGCACTCTGAACCCCAGGTAAAGGACTATAGCCTAGACTGACACCTTGGTAGATGAAGTCCTTTGCTGAATTCATGTCACTTTGTGAATATAATCCAAAGCTTGGGTCCAGATAGGAAGAGACAGGAAATTAAAAAACATCAGCTATGATCACACCAATATAATTACATCCTGGAGAGCCCCATAGGATATAGTGCAAGAACAAACGTTGGCTTCAGAAAAATATAAAAATCCCAAAGGTTTTGTCATTGTAGAAGTCACCTGGCTTCTATGACTAACATCTTTTCATGTGCAAATGTCACTGCAGTGTTTCCTAAAAGGGTGGCAGTGGATGTGACTAGAAGACACTGTACCTCTGTGCCAGCATGCAGCTCCTTGTCCTGTATCTTTACCTTTGTTCTTTGTGTGTGTGAGTGTGTGTGTGTGGGGGGGGGTGGGGATGGGTGAGTATTACAAACACTGCAGTTAGTCCTGGAGAAGGAACATGTAAATATGCAGTTTTCACAATTTTCAGTATTTTCTGAGTGTCATGCCTCACACTATAGTGGTGCCGAGACATGGCTCTGCCCTCAGGAAGCACACAGGCTGGGGCAAAGGGCACAAGCAAAGCCATTGACACAGGCCAACAGAATACATATAGATGCATCACATCGGGCCCTAGCATCCTCACAAAGAAACAGTGATTTCTTCCTGGTCTGAGTGGTGAAGCCTTCCTGAAGCAGGAAGGATGTGATGGGTCTCAAGTAATCGGAGGACAACGCTGATTAAAGAAATGGATGGGGATTCGCAGAAGGGAAGAGGGGAGGAAGAGGAAAGATGTGGGTGCTAAAGATCAGCATCCACAGAGGCAGAGAATGAAGAGCCAGAGGTGGAGTGTTGCCGAAACAGACAGTGAGCCCACGACTAAGGCAGGTAGTGGGCAGCTGAAAAGGAAGCTTGTTGGTTCTGGGAAGTGTGTTTTGCAGACATGTTCCACTTTAACACCAAAAGGCAGCACCAACCAGCCAAATTTATATGTGAAAACGCCAAGGCTCAAAGTGGGGAACTCACTCACAAGCCCACAGTTCCCTCTGGGGAACCTGGAGTAACTGTTTCTTTTCTGTAGGCTAAGGCAGAAATCACTTGCTCTAAGCCTCAGCAAGGATAACAAGGAGCTGTCCTGAAGACAGACTCAATGCCTGGCATTGAGTTTAGTACAGCCACAGCTGGAATTCTATTGTATCCCGAAGCTCTTCCTGAATGAGTGACATTTGAAGAAGACTAGGCCCTCTCAAGTTCCACCATCAGACTCCGGAAGCAAAGCCTTTGAGTTGGACTTGGTTGGTTGGAGTTCTGCCTCCTCCCAACCTTACAACAGCCCCATTCTGCTTCCTTTGTACATTCCCTCTCTGACCCCATTGGGGGCTTTGGAGAGAGTAAGCACAGAAGAGTGTGGTGATCACAGTAACTCACAGTAGCTCTCCAGGGAGCAGTAAACCAAAGATCAAGCTGGGGCTCAGCCTGCTCTCTTCTGCCTCACTTGTGCCTGCCAGAAGACTCTCATTGGCTTTTGTCCCAGCCACTCTGGCTCCTGCCACATGCTGGCAGGCAGCACAGCACAGGAGTAGGTAAGCAGGTTTAGCTTTTCTCTAAGAGATTGCCCAGTGACACACAGTAAATGCTAGAGTTAAAGAAAAGCTGGCCACAAAGAAACCCATCTGAAACATACTGGGTGGTTAGAGGAATGAGTGTGTATACAGCCTCTGAATTTCCCAAAACTAATTCTTCTTTAGCTCTTGCAGTCATATTTTCTCTGCCAACAAAGTTTCATGGCTTTTAATTGTTGATTTTCTTCCCATCTCTTCCTTCTCTCCTTCTCTTCTTCCTTTGTCTTTCTTTTCCTTCCTTCCTTTCTCCCTCCCTCCCTCCCTCCCTCCCTCCCTCCCTCCCTCCCTCCCTCCCTCCCTCCCTCTCTCCTTCCCTTCCTTCCTTCCTTCCTTCCTTCCTTCCTTCCTTCCTTCCTTTCTTCTTCCTTTTTTCCTTCCTTCCTTCCTTCCTTCCTTTCTTTTATTTTCTTTTTTCCTTAGCTTTGAAGTCTAGCATACAGAGTATTGGTTTTCATCACAGTATTTTTATGCATTATTCTTAAGTAACTACCTTTCTTCTCCCTTGCCTCACACCTTAACTCAATACAGACCCCGTCCTGGTCCTCAGTTGCTCACTTCTGCCTCCTGACACATTCATTCCACTATCATCTCCAACTCCCTTAAATCTGTCTTCACCCATTCATATAGTCTTGTTTATGGTTTTATCACATGCATATATGTGCACACACACACACACACACACACACACACACAAATCTAGTTTCTGCATATGCTAAAAAAACATTAATTTTTCTTTTTGGACATGGCTTATTTCCCATAATATAATGGTATCCAGTTGCCTGTATTGTTCTAAAAGTTCCATAACTTCATTTTTCATTTTGGATGAATAAAATCCCATTGAGTACCTACACCACATTTCATTATCCATTCCTTTGTTCATGGACAATGAGGTACATTCCATTTCCTTGAGTAGAACAATATCTCTGTGGTAGGACTTAAGAGTTCTTTGGGTATATAGTCAGATCACAGGATGGTTCTATAATTAAGGTTTGTTTTCCTTTCTTTGTTTTGAGAAAACTTCATATGTATTTACATACTGGTTTTCCCAGCTCATACATGCACTAGCAGTGAATACTGGATCCTCTTCTCCCTCATCCTCACCAGCGTTTTTTGTCATTTTTTTTTCTTGATAGCATTTCTGATGAAGTGAGAAGAAATCTCTAAGTAGTTTTGGTTTGCATTTCCATGATGGTGAAGGATGATGAGCTCTTTTCCAACATGCTTCTTTCATCTATTTGAGCCCAGTTAAGTCACATTCTCCACAACCTTATGGACCACTGAGTATGATACTATTGCTGATCACAGGACAGCCAAGACTCTGAGTTCCCTGCCCATGTTATTTCATGCAGTACTTGCAGCGACCATGTTATATAAGTTCATGCAACCCATTGCACAAATATAACACCCAAGGCGAAGTGGCCCAAAGCTGTAGCTCTAGCACTTCTGAAGCTGAAGTGGGAAAGACTATAAGTCTGAGAGCAGCTTAAGCTATATAGTGAATTCCAAGCCAACGCTGATTATACAGTAAAGTCCTATTTCAAGAGACAGGACAGGAGAAGAGATACAAGAGGGTGAGATTTGTGTGACTCTAAAGCTAAGGGAAGCCACTTCCATGTCACCCTGTTATCAATTTCAACTCATTCCGAGTTAAATGCTCATAATTCAACTCCACTGCAGGCAACACACCTTGTATAAGGCAGAGCTGGATTACCCTCTTCCAAAGAAGAGGGAAAAGAGTAGTTGGGTCCAGAGCAGAAGGGTGAAGGAGGGACATTATATCTGATTATCCCACTAGGTTTTAAGTGTTAAACGCAAAAAGAAAACCTCTTTGGGATTCAGCTCAGTGACACGCACCATGAGATATCAAATATTTTTCTCTCTATAGTAAGCCAATGGATGGGTAAACAAATAATGAAATAAATTATCAAGAAGTTAATTGATGAGAGGGCTGCCCCAAATTTCCTTTACAATCATCTTTAAATAAGCCCATAGATCTTTATAAATCTAAAGTCCTCCCCTAGTTTGATACCATCCCTTGTGGAAATGACATTAATTTAGGCTGTGTGGGATACAAGAAAAACGGGAAGCTCCATGCTGAACTCTCTAACCTTTTTGACTCAGTGAAATGAAGAGCTGTTTATGCTGCAGGTATGACTGAGATCTAGAGATTCCCTCTACCACAGGGAGGACATAATTAAGAATGGTATACTGTACATGGAGGGTTTTTTCCTTATAAGGGTAGATCTCACATTAAGTTTTCTTACTACGATGTAAAATCATACAAAAGACAAAAGAACACTCAGAAATCTGGGGGCAGTTTATATGCTTCTTATCTTGATTGTAATGATGATTTCATGGGTGCAAAGGGAGAAATTATAACAAGATCCAAAAAGAGAGGTGGCTAAAGCCGTAGATGAGATTAAGAACAGCATGGATAGCCTTGGAATTAGACAACCCATTGTAGACTCTAAATGTTTTTTTGAGCAGGCAGATTGATTACTTGAATGGTGGAAAACAACTAGATGTAGTCGTCAGAGACTTGAGTACTATTAGCCAATCATGGTGGTTATGAATTAGCACCTTCTGTTCTCCTGGACTTGGTTTCTCAAAGTGTGAAACAAAGGCTTGACTGAATGCTCCTTCCGATTGTTGCTTCGGATGTCACTTGGTTTTCCTGGGAAAGCAGACACGGGATGCTTTCGTCACGCATCCTTTCCCTGGTAGAACCTGGAGAAAGTGTCGTAACTTTCTGGGTTGCTAGAAGACACTGGCTTCCCAACAGAGAAACTGGAAGATTTCAAAGAGTATGTCCTGAGGGAAAGGCTTCTTTGACTCATCTTATCATAGCTCATCTCTACATTCATTCTTTTTTTTAATTCACATTAGAGGAGTAGCTCCTAAATGCCTGGCCGAGCTCTAAGCATGTGCATGTGTGTAGAGACATTTTGTGTCCTCACATAGCTTGTGTTCAGACAAAAAGGCACTTTTACAGATACACAGAAATGAACCATGGCAGACCCACTTGAGATAAACTCTTAAGTCAGCTTCTAGAAGCACAGTATTTAGTTTATATAACCCCTTACATGTGTGGAGGGTCGTGTCATTCTCAAATGGTTGGCACATGAATCACTTTATTGGGTTTTCAGAATCATTCCTGTTCCTGTTGTATACATTCAAGAGAAGAGTAATGCAGTTCATGAAAGAGAAAAATGGTTCCCTTAAATTAGATCCTAGGGTTTCTAGGGCATTGACCAGAGCTTGCAGTGACTGATGGTGGTGATGGGAAGCTGGATCTGGAGAAAAGTTGTGTAAAATGAGGTTGAAAGACACATAAGTGCATTGTGGGAGACTAGACCTATAGAGCAGGAAACCTTTCTGCGACACGACTGCAAAGGCAAAGAGCTCAGTTAACTTAAATAGCACATTAGTGTGGGGAAGGGATAACAGTCCAAGTGTCCTTGGAACTGATTAAAAAAAGGGGGGGGCACATGCAAAAATGAACACTCATAGCACTTGGAAGAGCTGAGTATACTAAGCAGAGGAATCTGATTTGGACTTTGTTGTGTCCCCTGGTCCTCTTGACCCTGGTTTTCTTATTTATCAAAGGAGATTTGAGTACTGACCCACAGCACTGGCAAGAAAACACAAATGAGAAAAGTGGCTGAAAATACCACATGTGATGCCTGCCAGGCACAGATTGAGTGTCTGGCCAGTGCAAATTCCCTTTTACTGCTCTTCTCAGTTCCCAGCAGGGTGGCAGCTGTCTGCATGGTGTTGACAGGTTATGAGAAATCCTAGTGTCTCAAAAGACTCAGCTTATGTGAAATACATGTCACCTCCACCTGCAGGAATTTCTTTATTCAATCAAATAGAGATGACAGGCAGGGAAAGGCTGTGCACAGTCTATTAGTTGTTTGAACAATAAAATACTAGATAGTAAGATATGGTAATTAAACATTAGCTCCTTCGTTGGCTAAATAAGGACTCTAGTTATGTCATAGCATCAGAATTATCTGTACATGACTCAGTAATTTTTATGTGGCGAAAATCAGCAGGTATTTGCCCACTGATCATCAATAATAAGACCATTATGTATTCAAGCCTCAGATGATAACTGTTAACTTATTTAGACATAATAGAAGAATTATCCAAATTTCCACTCATTTACCCACTCATCCATCTATCCACCCACCATTCCAACCACCATTATAAAATATTATTTCTTAAATACCTACTGGTCTTGCTCTATCCTTTGAACTGCCAGCAATACAGATATACATAAGACTATGGTTTCTGGATAGAGCAAAGCCAATGGCTTTTATGAATAGGAAAAAGTGTCAGAATGTTCCCAGAGTCTCCGAAAAGGAAGATAATGGGGCATACATAGATTGAGAAAGGTGCCTGAAATGCAAACTGTATGCATGCATGTATTTACTTAAACTGACTGCATTACTTTAAAAAAGTCTGTGGTTGTCCTGAGGAAGGGGAGAGAAAGAAAAAGAATAGAGACAGAAAAGTAGGAAAAACACAGAGGATCAAGGACTAAAGGCAGCCATTCTATTCAAGCCAGGGTAATAAATGGCAAACAAGACTGGACTGTAAAGAAAGTGGCATTGGGGAATGAGAACCTTGAAGCAAATTGATCTCTAAAAGCTTGCCTCTGCTTCTCCTTGACAAGATGCTATTGGTTTTCATCCATCAAGTAGGAAAATAGTTTTGCCACATGATAATTCTCAGCCTTGATGGGGTATCGTAAAATGCTATATTCCCATTCTACTTGTGGGGTGATAATTTGACAAAATGTATGGAAAACAATCTTGCCTAATGCACCAAGACTTTTGAAATTTGTTCTTACATTTTGACCTAGTGATTATAGTCATAAATTCAGGAGGAAAGAATGAGCAGTTCAGGTGAAAATGAATACATAGATGTTCATTACGACGTAGTGTATAATGAGTTTCAAAATAGAAATAATCTGCATGCGAAAGATGGCTCAATGGAGAGCAAGCATGAGGACCTGAGTTTAGATTCAAACAATGCATGTGAAACTCAAGCAGGTGTATTGGTAGCCTGCTATTCCAGCATTTGGTAGGGTAGTGTCAGGAAATCCCCCCAGAAAGATGACTAGCTAGACTAGATAGAAATTCTGGGTTCCCTGCTGAGCAGAAAGGTCTGCCTTAGTAAATAAAGTAGAAATTGACTGAGAAAGATGCCTTGGATCTCCTTGGGCCTCTACATGCACAAATACACTGAACTTGTGCATCCATACACACACATGCACCGACACAAAAGTACAAAGAATGGAAGCAATGCATATACTCAGCAGTAAAGAAACTGCTATAGATATTGTGTATTATTCATACAATAAGACTTCACATGAAAATTTAAAGTAATCATTTCTAGATATAATTGATAATATAGAGAGTTTTATGCCATAACATCAATTTTAGAAGAAGCCAGAGCAAATTTGAATAGGTATGAGCATGTGTACACATGTACACATGTAGTGAAAAATATATAATCTAAGGAAGAGACAACATCTAACTGAGATTGATTATATACATACATACATATGTGTGTGTGTATTTGTGTGTATAGACAAGAGTATGACCAATGTATAGTCTTTGTGTTAATTCCCACAGTATCCTTCATATCAACTGCACCTCACTGGGTTTGTGAAAATTCCCATCACTATTTCTTGAATCATAACTGTATAAATTTATCAGTTAATGGGTCTTGTCTTCATTTTGCTCACAAGGTGAGAACAGGAACTGACAATACAATTCTTGGCATATGAATCTATGTGCTTAAACTTTGGTTTGCTTACTGTTGTCACAAATCACCCAGTAGGGGATCCTAGCTACAATGAAAGCACAAATAGGACCATCTGTAAGCCACTAAAGAAACATTTCAAGGTGTCTGGATTTGATGTAGTCCTCTATTGAATGTTGTCATCCCACAAGCCAAAATTCCTGGAATTCTGGATGTATCATGTAAAGAAAGGGAGGCAAGCAACTAGCACATGATGTGGAAAGAAGTGTTCATCATCTTGGCTATGTGATAATCTCCGATGGCGTGGGGAAATACAAGTGCTCCTGAACGTCAGAAAGACTGGGCTGCTTGGGAGGCCATGGAATACGGAAGAAGCAGACTTAGGCATTTCTCTGCTGCAGCCCTGGGTGACCTTGGGCAGTTGTTAAATCAGTATAGAGAGAAAGCTCACACAGTGGAGCTCATATCTTCACAACTCAGGAGACAAAGTTTGAGATCAAGGCACAGGATAATTTCATCCTAAGTCTTCTCTTTGCCTACAGATATTTGACACTGTGTTCTAACCTGTCCATGTGACAGCAACCCTCATTGATTTCTGTGGTTGCCTGGCAATCTTTGGCATTCCCTAGCTTATACTAAACACCTGGATCACTGCCTTCCTGGTTCTGTGGTCCACTTGCATGCATATCTGCCTTGGAATTTCCCCTTTTGTAGTTATTCTAGTCAGATCAGATAAGGCCCCATCTAACCTTAATTAGCTCTTTAAAGATCTTCCTCCCAGTTCAGTCAAACACTGATGTACAAAAGGTGAGGACTTCCGTGTCAACTGAGAAGGGACATCATCAAGTCAGTAAACATCCATCTTCTGATTCTCAATTTCTGTATTTTCAAGAAGGCTCACTGCTACTCATGGATTGTAGAATGTGTCTATGTACCGACTCATTCATTCCTTCATTCGTTAATTCATCCAGTCTCTCCAGATAATTCTTCAGTATGCACTGTTATCAATTAGGTGCTACCATTTGCTCCAACTTTGTACAAGAATATAAAGAATGTTAAATTATTTTTAAAAATATCAAAGGGATAATGAGTTCCTCCTTTCTTGGAGGTCTGTGAGAACATAGACTATAGGACAGAGAAAAGTCTAGTCCTGGCCAGAGACAATGTCTAGAGGTCCAGGATCTACACAGTGGTTTGCCCTTAAGCTCATCTGCTGGTCTTGTACTAAATAAGGCTACTAAACAAGGCTGCTGCTGCCTGTGGGTGCTAGAAAGCAAATAACTGGGTAGGACACAATGGACACAGAGATCCTGGGTGATGTACCTAAATACTCCCCATGCACAAATGACGTGAGAACTGATAGCTGCTGCAGTTACAACTTTTATTTGTTTTACTTTGAGATAGGATCTCATTAGCCCAGGCTGGCCATAAACTTGCTCTGTAAACAAGCTGGCAATTGGTTTCCTTCCTTCTTCCTTCTTCCTCTTGGCCCTATCAGCAAGGAATAAACTTGGAAAACAGTAAAAAAAAAAAGTGATTTAACTAAGGCTTTATTTCTTGTTTCTTGTCTGGCATCATTCTAGGTGTAGTGCAGACAGAAAAAAAAAAGTACTTTTACCTCATTGGGTTTATGTGATAGTGAGGGAGGCTGCTTTCTAGCAGTGAACAAGAATTAAGGAGTTATGTGGCATCAGTATCAAAGTTACTATGACAGATGGGGTTAAGGCGAGCTGGGGCAGGGTGTGCTGTCTTTCTAAGGTGATCTGGGAAAGCCTCCTCAATAAGTCATCAAGGTGTAGGGTCATGGAGATAATCAAATGGCATAATGAACGTGAAGTGATTAGTGTAGCATTTGGCACAGAGCAAGTGCTCAGAAAATTGCTGCTGTTGATGTTGTTATTGTTAATTATGCTCTAAATTCCTTGCCTGAATATGGGGACATTATGCCTAATTCATAAGGTTGCTGAATAGATTAAATTTGGAAAAGCATATAAATAAACTTGCATGACAAATTCAATGACTATTGAGTGCCAAGTAGGTAGAGTGTTCTGGATGGCAGAGGAGGACCCCTGAGGAAATGGCTTCGAAGTAGAGGCAGCATGGAAGAGCTGCAAACAACCAGACTGGTAAAAAGCTTGTTAATAGGCAGGGGAAATGCAGATGCAAGGGCCCAGGCACAGGAGTGGGATTGACCCATAAATGAGAAGTAGAAATCAAATTGAGAAAAGTTTGCAGAGGTGACAGTAAGGACTCTGTGTTTGATTACTGGCAGAAAGCAAAGACATTGGAAGGTTTTGAGCAAGGAAAGGAATGACCTGATGTATATGCTAAATGATAATTCTGACTTCCATGTATATGACAGGTATATCAAGTCATTTGGATTAAAAATGTAACAATGTTTACCTTCGTTTAGCATGAGGCCATTATCAGTAGCATATATGAAGTGTGTGACCATTAATAAAAAACAAATGTATAGATTCAGTGTCTTCTATGTATAGACCTATCAGTTATAGCACTAGAGATAGAGGCAGAGACAGTGTTGCTTTCAGGGACCGACCATCCAGTGGTATTATTGGCACAAAACAGGTCCAGAAAATTGTTCCCATTCGATATGGGATGATTTGTCATAATATATTATTCATGTTTCTATCTGCACTGCTCCAAAGGTAACAGTACTGAAGTATACTGGTTGACTAGTAGATGATTCAGTGGGTAACAATACTTGCTGCCAAGCCTGACAACCTGAGTTCTATCCCTAGAACCCTATGGATAGGGTCCATAGGTGGAAGGAGAGAATAAACTCCCCCAAGCTGCCTTCTGACATCCGTGTGTAGCTTCCTAGGCATACATGTACATGCACACACGCGCGCGCGCGCGCGCACGCACACGCGCACACACACACACACACACACACACACACACACACAC
>JANHMN010000004.1:77050364-77092028 GCA_030674055.1 Rhabdomys pumilio | reverse complement strand
AAAGAGACCAGCATATTTTTTAAAGTCAGAACTGCTTGATAATGACAATCAGAAGATGTCTGTCTCCTGACATGATCAGTTAAAGAAAACAATCTTTTTTCAGAACTTCTCATGTCCATATTCTACTTTCAATGTCATAATTTTCAGAATAACTTTATAGGTAAATCTCACTGTATCCCCACAAAATGATAAAAGCCATGATAATAATAATAATTACCAGTTGAAGACACCAATAGGCTACATCTTCCTCTAACCTTTACAACATCCTAAAAAACTAAGCATCCCATTTTACATGAGAAGAAATCAATGCTCAGAGATTGTGGAGGAGCCTTAGCTGGAGAAGATATACCATTTTCCTAAGGCCTTGTATCTCCTCAAGTAAGGAGGGGGACACGAATTCCTCTCCCATCCATGCTTGAATGTTAACTGGTTTGCTCTTAATAAGCTTTTGTCTTATTTTATGCTTGAACAACAAGAATCTGGAAACAACAGCCCAGGTTCCAGTCACTAAAAATTAAAGAGACCAGCATATTTTTTAAAGTCAGAACTGCTTGATAATGACACTCTCTGCCCAGATTTTACCAGATCATTATTTTTTTTTTAACTTCAGGAATTATCAGAATTTCCCACTTACATGAATACAGAAATCAATCCCAGAGCATCTCATAGGATTCATGTGCCATAGGAGATGGATGAGTTTTTCTAGCTAGTTGTACATAATCAGTGGTAATAACTGAAATAGTTATTACCAGGGTTAAGCAGTCACTCAGTAAAGCATTTGCCGTGCAAGCATGAGGACTGAGTTCAGATCTCTAGCACTCATGTAAAAATCTGGATGTGCTAGCGTGCTTGGATCCCCACTGAGCTGGCAGTAGGCAGAGCCAGCCAGCTGGCCCAGCTCTTGATCAAACAAGGACCTGCTCTCACTTGCCTCCAGTTGTCTATAAGCACTATTTTCTCACTCTGTCTCTTCCTGCTATTGGCTTCACGATTGCCTAGTTATTACTTGCACATTTAAATGTTTTTCCATGGCTGATGAATTTTGTTTTGTGCTCCAGGGTCCTTGTCTATTTGCCATCCTGGCTGGTGTCACAGTAGATTATGAAGATTGTTGGCATCTTACATTCTACTGCCTAGTCATTTCTCTCATTTTTGTAATAAGATATTTAGTAGAGCAACTTAAGGGAGCAAGGATTTATTATGCTGATGGTTTGAGAGAATATAGTCCATTATGACATGAAAGACATACTGACATAAAAGATATATGAAACTCCGAGGCTCTATCACAAGGAATCAGGAAGCAAAAGAATTCATCCTGGGGGCAAGGGTTAAGACATGACCCATAAATTTTGCTGCTATAATCTATATCTGCCAGCAAGGCTTCTTACCCAGATCCCGCAATCTCTAAGAACAATTCAGTTTGCTGGGAGGAACTAAGTGTAGGTCATGAGCTTGTGGAAGGCTTTTTATATTTAAACTATGACCCTGGGCCCCTAATCCCCATTGGATAATAGTCATCTCATCAAGCAAAATGCATTTAGCTTAACTTTTATGGTTGTCCTAGACTTTAGAGTTCCCACTATGTTCAAAGTCTTCTTTGAGAATCTTAACTATGAATCATTGTAAAAGCAGAATATAAGTCAAATAATTCCAACATGCCTCACAATGTAAGCATTTCCATTGAAAAATGGGGAATGAGGGCAAAGCAAGGAAAGAGGGGAACAAGGCAAAGCAGAAATCCTACAGAGTCAGCGCCATGTGCTTATAGTAGCCACCATGTTGACAATATCTTGGGCTCTCTATCAGAAGTTAGGCTTTAGTGCCTTACAGCCCACCAAAAAACTCCATGCAGGTATTCCAGTTCTGATACACATGCCTATCCTCAGGGGCATTCAGAAACTTCAATACAAGTCTCCATGACCCAAAACACTTTCAGTTTTGTAACTAGCACTTAGATAACACTAGATTCAGCTGTCAGCTCAGGATGACAGCTTGTTCTCCCTGGGCTTCCACTGCAGTGGTCATGTTGTAGTTGAACCTGGAAAAAAACCTCTCTTGAGTGGCCTTCTTATCTTGTTTATCAATTCTTAAGCACTCTCTGTTTTCAAATGAATTTGCATCTTCTTACCCTGAAATGGGTGGGATCTGGCCCCTCATAGATGGCAGCATTCTAGGAAAAGTCTCTCCTCTCTAAGCCCCCTTTCTCAGCCTTCAACTTTCTCTGCTTGTTGGGTTTTTTTTTCTCACAAAACTGTACATTTCCCCCACAGTTTTCTTCCCTACTATATATTTTCTTCCTCTGTAAATCAGGCTAAGAGAAGTGATCAGTAATTGTGTCACAGTCTGAACACTATACTATCTTGAAATTTCTTTTGCAATACAAATCAGCCCATCACTTTTGAATTCAGCATCACTCAAGATTTCAGAACACAGTAAAATAGGGGCAGATAATTCAGGATAATTCAGCAGAATTTAGCATGAAAAGCCTTAAGTCCAGTTCCTGATAAAGCCGTTGTTCCCTTCTGAAGCATCCTGAATATGGCCTCTACAGTCCACATGTCTGTCTGCGTTTGGTTCTTTCCCAACTCCCTTCAGAATCACTCATAGTCTCTGGCTGCAACACTGTGTGGCTTTTGTGAACCTCAGCCCCAAACTCTTCCTTAGTCATCCCACAAAGTGAAAAGCTCTGTGAAGCACAGGGCTGGGCTTAGAACTTCTACTTAGAACAGCTCTACTTCTCAGTAATAATTTTTGAGTAGTTTCTTTTATTATTTTCCCATTGTGACAGAATATGTGACAGACACTATGTAACGGTGAAAGAATGTATTCTGGGTCCTAGCTCAGGGATCCTTGTAGCCTGCTCTTAGTTCCTCCATATTGTGTAAAGTAGTAGTTTCTGAGGTTGTTCATTGCCTTAAGAAACTCTGTTTTATAAGGAGAATTTGATTTCATTTTGACGCTGGAGGAAGACTGTACCTGAGTGGCTCTGGAAGTAGAATATCTGCCTGGTACTACCCATGAAGCACAAATTGATGAATGACTTATTTCCTGGAGTCAAGAAGGGCACCATCCTATAAAATCATCAGGATGAATTTATACTATAGGAATATGCAGGCATCTTAAGTTCATACTAGAGAAAATACAGGCAAGAATTTATCAGACATGGCAGACTAAGGAAAGAGTGTAACCTCTCCACTTGGATCTCATAAAGAGATAGACACTCAGCACGATGATGACAATGGCACCCACTGACCTGTTTTCTGTCACTTAGTGTGTGTGTGTGTGTCAAAGACAGACACATAGAAAACTCTTGACAATCCTTAGGAATCCAGGAAGGCTCATTCCCTGATGTTGCTTTGACCTAAACAACTTCCACTGCCTTGACCTCTTGTCCTTCATCTGTCTGCTTGTTTTGGCTCTGGATCTGGTCCAGCCAGCTTACCTTGAAGCTGAATTCAATTCTGCATATTTGCTCTCAGCTTTAAGTCCACAGTGATCTGATTCTGCAGACATTTGGGTCCCTTGTTTTAGCAATCACTATTTACATTTCTATCAGCCCATTTCTGAAACCTTTGAACTCCGCTACAGCCTCTTTAACCCTTTGGATCTAATTCCATAACATGTGCACATGCACACACAGATACATAGATATATGTTCTGTTCATTGTGATTATGAGAATTAGCATTGGTAATTAAGACCAATAATAAAAGAACCCACATTTGCCTAGTCTAGATTACCACGAAAAGTGTAATGATTAGGCAAACAGATGCCTTTGAAGCCTCCTTATTTTGTGAGTTTATTGTGAATTTATTATGATTCAGTACACTTTGACATTGTGCAAAGACATAAGCTGTGGGGACTGTAGCTTGCACATGGACGTGGGTTCTGTTGGGCTGAGCTGTGGATCCTGTGTGTCTGTCAGCCCAGGCGGCTGAAACCGTGGTGGCTCCGGGAGCAAAAGCTCGGGAAGTTCACTTCACACAGGCCGGACAGATATAGGGCTATGAGAAGCCACCAGACTCCACCCGGCCGTGGGGAGATCTCAGTTTGAAGTCCTACGGGGGCAGAGCTTTTCCAGGCCGAAGCTGCTGACCGGGAGACTGGTGGTCTCTGTCCTTGGGCTACAAGACGCCACTGGGGACCACAGAAGGACCGAGATGAAGTGGGCATACTGGCTGGACCGGTCTGTAGCCTAGAGGGACAAGGGAGAGAAGCTCCAGCAGCGCTCCACGGGGTAGAGACTCTTGGTCAAAGCAACTTGCTTGGTTGGGTCAAGGCTGGCTCGGCTAGCTTGCTTGAGTTGGCAGGCCTCTGTGGTAGGAGATTAGACAGCGGCTAGATAGTTGAAGACCTTCTCCACTGTTCTCCATGGCTGGCCCCCCAAACTCGAGGAAGTTCATGATTTTAAAAGGTTCATTGTCATGGTGGAAAGTGGATAAAGCTGTATTCGGTACCCCATGTCCTCAGGGAGGGCCTGGGAAGGAATGTTTAATTGGCACCCTCTGGCCTTTAGGACTTCATTAATATGGAGATCTCTTGAGGCTCTGTGGCCTATAGTCACGCCCTCAACCTGTGGAGGGGCTGGTAGGGGCATTGCCCTACATGAATAAAAAGGCGCTGATCAATGGAAGTCTTCGGCTTCCTGTCAGGAGCCTCGAGTCTGGGAATGTGGCGAAATGTATGCCGTCCTTTGCAGGGATACCTGTTGGGTCTCCGGCCATCTCTAGCCAGTGTTCCACCAGAAACCATGCTATCCTTTCATGGTCCCACATAAGTCTGTTCCACTATGTTCCCAGCACAGCATATTCAGGGCTGATACAGTTCATCAAGTCAAGAAAAGCAGGCCAGTGCAACCAGATCCTGCCCATGGAGGTGGGAGGATGAAGTTACTTGCTAGTTTACTCCTCAGCAGATAGGAGGCAGAAAACTGGGCTGGAATCAGTGATGGGCTAAAACCCTCTATTATTCTCCCCTACTTTCTTATAAGTCCAGCTAAGCCTCACATCCCAAAGCTTACACGACTTCCCACAACAGCATCCCCAGTTGGGGACCAAGAAATCAAATGGACCTGTGGGATCAAACAAATTAAATCATGACAGTTTCTTTAAAACTTCCAAAGAATAAACCCAAGATTGACATTGTGTTTCAATCTTGGAATGTTTTTTTGTGTGACTGCTCCTCTGCAATTGGTGAAAAAGTCAAGCTCCTTGTTTTGGCTCTTTGTGATCATAAAACCCAGCGAATGCCCCTTTTAAGTGCTTTGAATGCTCTCCAGGGTACCATGTTTTGTAGAGAATGAGAAAGATGACCAGTTCTCTGAAATAATCTCTGGCCCCTGCCTTGGAGGCTTCATCCCACCACCTCCCTTCTTACAGTCTTGGCTATTTCAGGAAACTGAAAAAGACAGCCTAGGGAGCTAATCTTGGGCTTCACTTCTTGGAGGGCTGTAAAGGAGGTGGGGGAGGCAGATTTTCCTATACAGAAGACAGTGTGTTCCTTTTGAAATGTCCTAGCGGAAATAAATGTACAACCTATTGTAAGCAGCTAGGAGCTACCAGCAGGGGTTGGTGTGATACAAAAGGGGCATTTGTAATGGCACAAAACACTTAGCACTTTACCAAGACATGCACAGGATACAAAAAGAGAAAGGCCCTGACGAATCTGCCAGGAAAGCTACAGCAACGTGCCTTGAATACAGGACAGCAATCACTACATCCGACCTGTAGTCTTTATATTCTTAAAGACGCCACTGCTTCTTTGTGGCATTCAGAATGGAGAGTTTGAACGCTGGTAGGAAAGGCCAGGTATACCCCCTTCTGTGCCTCCCACTCAGACATTTGGCTCTGTTCTATTAAACAGACAACCCTCCTCCAACATTCCAGGTGCTGGGGGCAAAAGAACAAATAGAAACCTACCTTACCTACAGTGTGACTAACTACTGAAAGCTATACATACAAGTAACAAAACAAAAGTGTGTTTTATCTCCCAAAATATACCTTCAAAACAACCAGAACCTGTGAAGCTCAAATGAGCCCACTTCAATTCCTTCAACTGGGTGGCTTAGGGGTGTCCTCACTATAGTCACAGCACTCAAAGCATCCAAAAAAGATGGAATGACTAAATGAGTCTCCTGTTCTTTTTTCGGTTGTAAGGGTTTAGGAAGAGCACATCTTCAAACACGGGAGTGGAAAAGGCTCTCTACTTGATTATGAGCTTGACTCTGTGTGGCTTTCTACCATCATTTCCATTTCTCCTCTTCTTCCCATATCCAGGCAGAAGAAACAGTGCCTCCTTGATTTCCCTAGACCACCAAAGCCTCAGATATCAGCCAATTTCTAAGGGGGGGACTTGTGTTGAGTGTGTGTGTGTGTGTGTGTGTGTGTGTGTGTGTGTACCAAGATCTATGCTGAAGCTGCAAAGAATCAGGAAAGACTATAAACCCTGTCTTGTTCCTTGAGAGTTCCAAGGAGAATGGAACAAACCCAGCCCCCTAGAGGCTGCTACATACCACATGTGATAGAGTCAGGAAAAGTAAACATGTGCAAAACAGGCATACCAAGAAGTAAATCCTACATATCTGCTCAGAAAGAGACCAGAAGACATTTTGTCCGATGCTATGGGAAAAATTAAAAAGAAAGGAGGAACTTGTAAGCAAACACTACTTTATATGAATCTGGACAAAGAACATTGCAGAAAATATCTCTGGTTATTCTGGGACAAACAGGCTGGGGGTGTGGCTTAGAGAGTCCAACAGTGTAGACTCTTCCTTCCATCTCCAGCCCCAGTGCAATGCTTGGTGGTCTGAGCCTCACACTTTTAAAACTGGTTCCTCACACTCTTTACATACTAGGTGTACGTTTGGTTGAATAGTTTGTGGATTGGTATGACAGGGATCTGATTCCTATTGTACCCCAGCATCTGGCACATGGTGACTGTCAGAGAGTTCATCATAAAATGGGTTGAAATAGGAGCTGAGAAGATGGCTTCCTGGGTAAAGTGCCTACTATGCAAACAAAGGGACCAGAGTTTGGGTACCCAGTATCTATCCAAAATTTTAGGGATGGCAGCATGCTTTTGAAAACCAAAGTCAGAGAATGATGTAGAAGCAATCCTGTTTAGGGATTCTGCACCTCACATTCCTGCATACTCACACCCACACTGTAAACACCGTCAGACATACATACTGTCACCACCTCACCCCCCAAAAAACTTTAAAATGCAGTGAATGAAAGCTGTTAGCTGTTAATGGGATATTTGAGATCCTTAGATCTCATTCCTTTAGAAAAGGAATTAGATAATTAATCAGCCTTTAGATATATGCACACCAGTTTCATGATAGAAAGAGAAAAGTGGGAAGAGTAGAAATCGGAAAGAATGAATACTAATGAAGAAGAGTAAAGAATGAACACTCATGTATAGTAAGGAACACACTGCCATCACAGTCATTTAATTTCATGGCCATATTGATACTGCAACATTATACTCTATGTTTTTCTACTAGTTCTTTTTTTTTTCTTTTCTAGCATTTGACTATTAAGTCCTTACTTGGTTTCAAATAACAACTGCTAACCTTTATTGAGCAGCGGCTGTGTCATATTTACAAAAGGCAATGGGTATAATTTTGATTTTGAGAACAAGCCTTTCTGATAGCTCCTTGATTCCCTTTCCATAGATGAAAATATTAGGACAAGAGAAGCTAAGGTACTTGTCTAAGAGCCCACATCTATACAGTAGTTGATGTAGCTTAGAACTTACACCAGTCATATATCAAATACTTAATAGAACGGTGATACATTCACTACTTAGAGGAGCAGTCTCTGTTTCTTTTGACTTGTGATGACAGTACTGGATAATGCATTTTTAAGGTCTAAATATGATCTGACTGCTGCAAAAGTCATGCTGAAACTTAATCCTCATTATGAGCTAGTAAAAGATGGCAATAAATGGCATCTTG
Organism: Rhabdomys pumilio; assembly: GCA_030674055.1. Classification (NCBI taxonomy): domain Eukaryota; kingdom Metazoa; phylum Chordata; class Mammalia; order Rodentia; family Muridae; genus Rhabdomys; species Rhabdomys pumilio. The sequence goes on along the minus strand of JANHMN010000004.1, from coordinate 77,084,073 downwards.
ATGAGATGATTAAGATGCTGACTTTACTGATGCAGTAATTCATCCATGCAACTAGAGGATGGATGGGATATTTTGAAAGTGGAGCTGCCATGGAGCCAGTTTGGCTAGGACTCTCTAGCATCCTTTGGATTCCACCAGTAAAATGTCTAATTAAGTTCAGGGTGAAATTTGGCAAACTTGAAAGAGAATTGAAAATCAAAATTAGCCTTATCTGTAATTCTTTTCAGTCTCTGTTATTATGTTGCAAGCAACATAAAACTGTTTGAGACTAGTGTTTCTATTACTGAGAACTAAACACATGGGGTTTGATGTTATCTGAACCTCTGGTACTCCTTGGGGGCCATGACACCTCAGTCTTCAGTCCAGAATTCACAGAGTGAATCTCAGTTCCAGGCCTAGGAAAAATCTTTCCACCTTTGTTTTGCAGCATGCCTTGCTTTTGCTAAGAATATTAGGCTTGCCTCCACTGGCTTTCCCATTGGTCTTAAGTATGGCTAAATGGGGGCCATATTTCACCCTAGAAGCAACTGCTTTTTCAGGAAGGGCATGTGATTAAGAAAGACGGATGGCAGATAATATCCATTACCAACATCTGTACTGTGCACAGAGATCTTATTTGGCGGAAAGGAGTGATGTAAGACCTAGATCATTGCTGCTTGAACTAAAACACAAAATGCAGCAGAATGGGAAGGAGAGGGAGGGGAAGAAAAAGAATAGAGAGACCCATCATCCCCCATAATGCAGACTTTAACTTCATGCCTGGGTCCTCAGCCCCAGCTCTTTCTGCTAGCAGACAGACAGTACTGGGACAAGTTGTCCCTGTAGCTGGAGTCAGGGTGGTGGATAGAGGCTATGGCTTTACTTGGATAGATTCCAGTATGTTCTCACATGCTGTGTGTTAGGAAAGGTGAACCTTTTAGAACCTTTAGGAAAAGTGAGTATTTTCAAAGAGGCTGAGAATGATTAAAGAACCCAGTAATAATATAAGGTTAAGACAGAGTTAAAGTCTAAAGTGATTAGGGCAGGCTGTCAGCTCTGTTACTTCCTTACTTCAAACCCAGACATGTCACAGTTCCTCTCATAGTCTGCTGTTTTCTCATTTGCAAAGTGGGTAAAAACAATAATACCTTGTGAAGCTACTCTCAAGTATGAAGTGAAGTCACGTGTTACAGATTCTTAGCCTTTTCCTTTTTTTTTTCACCACCAAAACCATTCCCACCATCTTTAGCATAGACAAGGAAGCTTTGTTATGAAATGCTGGGATTTTTACTAAAATCTCTTATAGAACAAGAGGAGAAGGCTGGTCTTTATGGCTCCAGGGGCAACCTGCAATTGATTGACATGTATGAAATACAGAAAGCACATAGGCAAAGAGCTTAGGAAAGGTGGCAATGGCCTGGCAATTCTTCAGTTGCTGTTCACCATTATTGGTAGTTTTGTTTATTTATTATTTTTTTATTTCTTTATATTTTGGAGGCAGAGTTTCACTCTGTAACCTGTCTTGTCCTGGAACTCAATATGTAGTCTAGTCCGTCCTCAACCTGACAATGATCTTCCTGTCTTACCCTCTGCAATGCTGGGATGATAGGACTAAGCCAACAACATGTAGCCCTGTCAGTCCTCAGAATCACAGTGACCCTCCTGCTCATAGTGAGCCATATATTTGTTACCACCATTATTATTGAGAACCTGGGCATTTCTATTGAATGCAACAAATACATAATGTGCAATATCAAATTATATGAGCACAGATAACATGCATCATAATATAACATGGGTACACAGGGATTGGGCTTTAGGCATATGGGTGCGATAAGAAGTTTACCATCTGAGAGATGTGTATTTCCTAACAGCAAACACTAAACACCAACATCCTGAAGCAGACGTGAGCCTGAAGTATTGAGCAGCAAACAGGCCAAGGAACTAAGGAGGAGTGACTCTGGGATCTTCAAGAAATAGTTGCAGGAAACAGAGCAGAAAGGGACTTAAGGGCAGTAGAAAGGACAATAGATTCATTATAAGTGTTCTTCAAAAGCCAAGGACAGGGTGTATCTGGGCAGGAGCTGACGAAATCTGCCATTTGTCTTAGAATGACAATCCCACTATTGTGGGACAGTGGAGAATGAATTATAGAGAGACAGGCAGGAGTGGTAGTAGAGGCCAGTCATGTCACTCCCTCTTTCTGCTCAGGGTTGATGATAGCTTGAACCTAGAAGGCAGCTAGGTAATTTTAAATAATGGCTACATTCTCAAGGAAGTTAGGAGCTGGCTTGGGTGAGAATACTTACTGATAAAGAATAACTCCAAATTTTCTGTCTGAGTATTAGGACACATTGTGGTGCCATGTCTAGCAATGGGGCCAACTGTGAGAGGATCTGGTTGAAAATAACAAACTCATTTTCAGAACTGGTATTTTTGAAATACCTATAGCTATCTAAATGGACACACATTATAGGTGTGGACCAGGACTAGAGTGGTACAAGAAATTGCCGTCGTAGTGAGAGGCCTGAACATTATGTCCTGGTGTCCTTTAACATTTAAAAGGTTAGGAAGTGGGATCCAGCAGGGAGAGTGAACAAGACCTACTCAGTAGAAAAACAGAAAATGTGAGGCAATATTGCTCTAGACTTGAAAGAAGGACAGAAGGAAGGAAGGAAGGAAGGAAGGAAGAAAGAAAATATTTCCAGCAGGAAGAAGTGACCATGATGTGAGAGGCAGTGAAGAGTCCCAGCATGCTAGCATAATGCCTGAAATTATTTGTCCTCTGTGTTAGATTTTTGCATTGTGATTACATGTCTTAAAGATGAATTAAAAGGAGAAAGGATTTGCTTCAGTTCACAGTTTCAGGTTTTATTCATGGTGGTGAAGATAGACAGGACAGCCTACATTATGGCCGACGAAGAAGAACAGAACAAGAATAAAAATGGCCAGTGACCTCCAAAGACCCACTTTCAATGATCTACTTCCTCCAGATAGATGCTACCATTCCCGGTTTCCAGAAACACCTAAGATAGCAACACCAGGTGGGGATGCAACATTTGAACCCTGAGTCTGAGTCTGTGGGGAATTCAGACCTTAATTATTTGTATGTGTGTTGGGGTAGGGAACTCCTGTTTTGTCTTACTTAATACTCCTTGTGACAAATTAATAATTTTAGTCACCTATTCATGGCCACACAGCCTGTAAAAGTTGTATGCTGCAAACTTGGAAGCCCTCTAAGAAATTCCTGACCAGTTCTATCTACTGCAGTGAAGGTTGCTATACACTGGAAGGTTGACCTGCCTTACACCATGGACATCCCAGGAGACAAGAGGATGACTAAACACAAATGTTAGTATCTGCAATTGGAGTCTGAGACAGAAAAGAGGGCAGGAGTAGCCAGGCTGGTGAAATTGAAAAGCAGGTCTGGACCCCAGCTAAGAGAATCATTCCAGAGCTGCTTTGTTAGTGTTGATAGATGTTCCATGGTTAGGTGTTAACATCAAGTGAAAAGAGAGGAGGCGAATACAGATACTCTCTTTCCTCTACAACTGCATAAATCTAATATTAGTTAACAATAAAAATCTTTCCTGGAAACTATAGTGGGAGGCAATGATGTGCTTAATTTTTGGCATTTTGTCTGTTGGATGCTTTCCCTCTGTGATACTGAGATCTGGAGGTCATTACTCTATGTCCAGTGTTACTGTTTCTAGGGCCTCTGCTTTCTGCTTTTATCATTAGGTACATCCTCCAGCTGTGCAGATAGGTTCAGTGGAAACTACGTGAACGTTGTACTCCTTGTAGTACTTGAACACTAGCAAGTAGCGGCTGATACTCAGCTTCCCTGTTATTCAGACATGGCTGCAGCCAAATCCCTTATCTACCTGCCTGCATTTGTCAAAATGTAACCAATCATTTCTCGAATTCCTAAGCTTGGAAAGAGGAGAGGATTGGCAACTGAGAGAATTATAACACTTGGCACACAGTAGGTCCTCATTAACTATGAGGGCTGCTCTCTTTCCTCCTAAAAGCTAAGGGCGGGGATCTCACCCAACCTTTTTCTTTTCTACAGAAATCTTCCATGTTTAATTTATAGCCTGGTTTAGGTAGTCATAGTTTAAATAATTCATAGCCTTGCTGTTGATATTTGTACTTATTGAATTCCTTTAATAAAACATTTAGGGATTTCTTTACCACCTCCTCCCCCCACCCCCACACACACCAAAGTGTATTTTTTTTTTTTACCAGAGAATAATTTGTTTTCTAAAATCTAGGACTTGGCTGCCCTTTCTTTTCTTTACAACATTGAATCCTGTCTGTGGAGGTGGCTATGGCAGAGGCTGAGGGGAAAAATACAGTCTTGGGTTCTGTTTGGTCAAGGTGTGCAGGTTCTATGTGAGTTCCTAGGTGGCTGGGGCTTGGGAGGGTGGCTTGGTTTAGAGGGCAGGGCTTGCCGTTGAGTATACAGACTTCTACACTAGAGCAAGACTTGAAATCACTCATGTCATTTCCTTGTAGTTAGAACCTCATACAGGTGTCATGTCTAAGCTCTTGGCTGATCACATAAAGGGACCATAGCCATTCCTGTTGTATTTGCTGGAACTACTTCTGAGCTTTGCAATTCTCTCAATCATAGAGCCATTTCCCCTTCTGTTCTTCCCCAGCTTTGACCTCCTTGTTTGTGTACTTTGATGTGGCGAAGGGACCACTCTTCATTTTGTTTCCTTTTCTGTCTTGGTATGGTGTCATTTCCAGTGGAAGCCTCAGCCCTTTCTTGGACCTTGTGAAAATACACTGGCTTTGTCATTTCTTGGTAACTCTAAGTTAGTGGCAAGGCTAAATAGGGTTTGGGCATGCTGTGCCACCGTCTTCAAGAAAGCTCTGGCTCTTTTGCAAAGACACAGTAAGATCTGAAACACAAGGCAAGCTTCACAGGTGCCTACTGTATTGTTCGAAGAATATACACCCTTTTATTGCACTTATATTTCATTCTCTACTGCCAGAATGGAGACACATGCTGGGTTTCTGCATTTGTAATTGGGAATGAACAGATGGGAGAATCGCAGTTGGAAGTAATACTGTCATTAAAATAATGTATACTGCTCGTAACTCTCGAGCGTGTGCAAGAAGGTGAGTGGTGCCACGTGGAGTGAGCTCCTTTTCTATCTGTTCTCAGGAGGATTAAGAAGATATGCCAGAGGGGTGTCTGAAAATCCATGTTCTTTTACAGTCCTTCTAAGGGTGTGTCTCCGGGTCACGATTGCAAAGAAGAAAAAGGAGCATATTTTCTATGCTAAAGAACAGTCAGGGTGAAAGTAGGAAGGTCAGAGAAAGAGGTTGTTTTCCTTGATAGCATGTAAAACAGACAACATGGGGAGAAGTTCTCATTCAGAAAGAAGGAAGCACACAGTAGAAAAGAAAATTTGGGCAAAGAGATCCTAGAATTCAAAGAAATAAATGGAATGTAACTGCATGCCATAAAGATCTTTAAGCATTACACGGGTCCAGGTCAGGGAGTCAGGAGATATTCTTTCAACATGTAGAGGAACTTTTCTTTTTTGGACTTAAGTTATTCACTCTAAAAGGAGAACAGGGTAAACCATTCAAGGAAAGGCTCCATGGCTTGAAAAATGATAGGACAATTGTAGAACACAGAGAGTTACATACTGAGTCTTATTCTCTCCCACCTCTCTGCTGGTCTTCTGTCCGATAATGTCCGTCTTCTTCAAACCTGAGAGCTCAGAGAGCTGGGTCACCCGGCACTGCATGTGTGGCAGGCCAAAAGTCATATTTGCCTTGTCTGGCAGTGACTTTCTTCTAGCCACACTGTCATAGCAGTAATGGCACAGCCTAAGGAAGGCACAGGATGAAATAATCCTTCCAATAGAAGTTCAAAATAGACTCAGAATTAGCATTTTACACATGACTAAGTGAAAATTCTGCAGAGAGAAATCACCTTCTGCAACTATAAAATCCACACACTTATAGGTGGGCTTTAGCATCCACTCTACCTGGCAGCAGACCTCCAGGTGGTCTTTTGGGCTGTTCTGAATATCACATCCATAGATGGAGCCCAGGATTGGGTATGATCTACAATTCCTTTCTCTAAAGTGGGGGAATGCTCTTAGAAAATTTTCTGCTCAGAGATGTTTCATCATAGTAAATTTCTAGATTGTTTTTTACTCCCATGGAAAGCATCACCCCTTCAGATACATCAATGTTACAGACACAAGGGAGATACTAGGACATTATCTTAGCATGTCTGTATCCACAGTCATAGAATTGCTAGAAGGTCAATGAATTCCCATGACTACAACCTGACTTATTGGTAAAACATCCTTTGGCTAGCCAGGCAGCACAGTTACATTGGTCTAGATACTTTTTGTTTTTTTTTTCAAAGTAATTTACACACTGGAAGGTATGTTATGATAAAGTGCATACATACAGAGAAACACACACACACACACACACACACAAACACACATGCACACACACAAATTAGGTTTCTACTTCTTTATAGTAGAGTTTTTAAATCCTTTGTCATTTCCAAGTGATAGGAACTTTTTTTTTTTTTTGGTTTTAATGAGTGGCATTTGTAGAGATGCTGTGTGGCTTTAGGAAGAATGCCAAACTATGAGGAGCCTAAAGCATTCCAATTTACCTTCCGTTCCTCAAGAATGGGAGAGAAGTCACAGAGATAACCATCATCCATGTCTTCATGAGGCCATCACGAAAACCCCTACACTGCATGGTTCGGAGTTTGCAGATTGGTGAGCACATTTCTGTGCCAGGAGTATACCATGCCTCCCTGGACATCTTTCTTTTTGTCCCCATCTATCTCTTCAACTGCACTTTTATCAGATCCTCTGTGATAACCACTAAATATAAGTCACTGCATCCCCAGGTTTTGTCAACTGTTTTGGCAAGTTATTGAACTTAACTTGAATCCCCAGATTTGTGGTCTTGTCTAGCAATAGTATGGGTAACCATTTTTTGTGACAATTGTCTGAAGGGAAGGCAGAGTTTGGGGGATGAGCCCTTAAGCTTCAACTATGCCAGTCAGAGAATGTCGTAAGTCAGATCTGAATTAGATTTATAAGTCTCCCAAAGAATGTTAAAATAATTTAAGAATTGGTTGGGCAAACAAAGAAATCCACTCCTCTGGTGTTCAAAGTGTATGAATTGAGAGACTGGCTTTTTCTTAGCAAGTAGCACCGTTTTCTATGCTAGGGTGGCAGTCTCTTTCCAGGAGAGAGGGCTGCTTGTCAGTACAAAGTCTCGAGCCATAAAGATGAGCGCTTGTTTCTATGTCTGACTCAGTGTGTCTGGAAAACTGAAAGGAAAGAGGGAAAATGAGATAGTCTGTGTAAATGAGCCCATAGATATCCCATCAATTTACTGCATCATCACTCTTCCCTTACAGATGAGGAAGTGTTTAAATGGCTTGCCAAGGTAAGGGTAAGAGATACAGTGTAGACTTTGAATCCAGGTCTTTTTTTCTGAGTGACATCTTCAAGCTTGAGACCTGGTACCTACAGTGTATTTTCTCCTCTATTGGGAGAAAGTAGACCTGGGCCTCCGTGCTTTGCCTACATCCCACTTTCACAGAGGTTGAAAACTTTGCAGTTTGTTTAGAAAATGTCACATTCTAGAATTTGGAAGGTGGGATGCTAGCTTCTCTGTAGAGACGTTTTCCCAGCGCTGGTCAATCTGACCATGTTCTTGCTACTCTCCTCTTCCTGCCACCTTTACCATTTAATTCAGTGCTTCCTGTAGCTCTCAGGTCAATGTTCACTTTCTTGGAGAACCTTTTTGATCCTTACTTAGGTTCAGGGGACTCAATTAAGTCTCAGTATTGCCCTACTTAACTTGTGGTTCAGGGATCCATTTGCAAATATTGATTGATTGGTGCTTGTTGGATTAATGCTGACTTCATCTTCCTGACCATAAGATCTAAAGGGGCAAAACCCGTGTCTTCTAGATGAGAAGTCCATGTACATTAGATGCTTAATCAGTGTTTATTGAATGAGCAGGTGACTGAATATACAAACGTGCTGCATTCTAACCATCATCTAGATAAGTTAAGACTTCCTTTTTTAAAAAAAATATTGGATATTTTATCTATTTACATTTCAGAAGCCATCCCCTTCCCCATATCCCCTCCCTAGAAACCCTGTATCCCATACCCCCTCCTCCTTTTTGCTTTTATACCATTTTAATTACATTTAATTACAAGTATTAAGGTCAGTTCTAGGTTAAGGAACTAGCATTACAATAGATGCAAATAGTCAAGGAACAAGCAAGGCAATAAATACAAATAGTCAAAGAACAAGCAAAGGAATGGGCTAGAACATTAAGACTTCCTAACGAGTGAGTGTCTTAAGGTGGCCCAATCTGATTTTCAATCCTTGCTAGAATGGAGAATACCAGGCTCCACCCCGAGGCTCCAAAATAAGATTCTGCTTTTGAATATGGTTTCAGATAATTCTTAAGCACATTAGTGGCTAATAGGGACCATAGACATAAAAAAGGAGTGGAAAGGAGGGGGAAGGAGCCCATGCTGGTTACTTACTTGCCTGCATAATTAGTTTTGTAAGATTTTTCTGAGACCTCAGCATGTACTTGGTAATATTCAAGCCTGGACCTGTGGCATCAAGAGGGTACATGTGTGTGTTGCAACATGGTACTTCAAATTACTCACAGATATAGGTCTGGAACAAGAGACTACTCACTGACTGTAAGTAGTAGTGACTTTCAGTAGAAAGAACAGGGCAGTGGGCACTGAAGTTTACTGTCAGGTCTTATTGAACTTGAAGCTGGAAGACAGCAACGGGAGGTTGTCTTGATGATCCAGGATACTTAAATGTCTTCAGACATTTCTCATTCCAGATCTCTTTTGTATTATGCTGTCCTCTTGAAACATCCAACTACAACACCCTGAAATGAGCTAACACCTGAATCCCGTAGCCTCCTTCGCTCTTTTTTTTTCATCCAGTTGTCAAATGTCAATGTTCCATTTTCTTCTTTTCCACATACTGTGTTTTCCCCACAAGTCGATTTATTCCCTTCTCTGCCTCTCTCAGGCACATCTATTATCAGATGCTCACACATCCATTAGAAATGATGACTCCAAAGATGGTTTAATAGCCCGGAACACATTTAAGAAGCTGAGTACAAAGTTATATAAACATATGATGACAGTCTTATAAGAATAATTCCCTGTAGTTAAAATATTCAAAATCAAGCTTGAGGGTGTATCAAATAATGTTCATGTTTGTATCAGGACTTTACAAAACATTCATTTAAGTTTTTTTTTCTTTTTTAGCGAATAGAATTTTTTTTTTTAGTGGATCCAGCAATAAGTGTATACTACAAAACTGTGTTTCATAGAGGATGTCTGTCTCCTTTACAGAACCATGGTTTTCTCACTTTTTTGTTTTTTTAAATTCATTCTTTAATCATTTCTTACAGTCCAGAATTTATTCTCCTCCAGTTTTTCTTCCTTTTTCAAATTTGTATTATGACAGTACCTATTTATTGCAAACTCCTATAGTACTCACAACGCCTTCTTAATGTGAAAATAAAATACTATAATTTAGGTACCAGCCCCAGCTCTAGACCACACATAACCTCATTTTGCCCTCTATTAGAAATTCAGTCCCATGAAGATAGAGGGATGAAGTCTAAGCCCTATTTAGTGTTGCATGTCTATTTTCTTAGAACAAAGCCTGCCCTTTTACATATTCATCCAGTATCATATAGTTTTCTAAGCACACTAAGATTTCTATTCTACTTTACAGATAAGTATAGTTGAGCTCCTAGAGGTTAAGTCATTTAGAAGCTAATCTTGGTTTCAGATCTATTGGACTTCAGAGTACATAATCTTTTAGTCAAGTTGCTCTTATAAGTTTCCCATCCCTACATATCTCCTACCAACTTCCCCTCCCTTTTAAGAGGAGGCTCTCTGCTACAAAGACTCTTCCTTCAGAAAGCCTTCCTTGAAGACTTTGAAGCAGAAGAAAAATAAAAAGGATTATCCTATATCATTCTGATATCACTTATAATAGTAAAATGATAGTAACTTAGCCCTATGCATAGTGGCACATGCCTGTCATCAGCACTTAAGAGGCTGAGGTAAGATGATTGTTATACATTAGATTTTTAAAAAATTTTATTGGATATTTTATTTATTTACATTTCCGATGTCATCCTCTTTCCCCATTTTTCCTTCCTAGAACCCCCTATCCCATCTCTCCTCCTTCTTAATGCTTCTATACCATTTTGGTTACATGCATGTATTAAGGTCAGTTCTAGGTTGAGGGCCTAGCAATACAATAGATGCAAATAGTCAAGGAACAAGCAATATAATAAACACAAATAGTCAAAGAAAAAGCAAGGCATTAAACCCAATTATGTGAGCACTCCCGTGACCACTGTTTCTAAGGGCTTATCAGGATGAGCCTACTTCCCTGTCTTAGTTCAAGATCATTTTCATGTCTGAAGCCTACTTCCTTGTGTTCTAGCCTAAACTTTAGATTCCTGTCTGAAATTACTTCTTTATTCTAGCCTAATATTTAGAATCTGGTCTGAGATTACTTCTTTGTTCTAGCCTAATATTTAGATTCCTGCCTGAAATTACTTCTTTGTTCTAGCCTAAAACTTAGATTCCTGTCTGTAATTACTTCTTTGTTCTAGCCTAATGTCAAATTCCTGCCTGAAGCCTACTTCCTTGTCTTTGGCCAATGTCATATTCCTGCCAAGCAGTGCCAAAGGCTCTCTGCCTCTTCCTCTTTTTTATTTTATTACCAAGACTGAGCCTGTCTTAGGTCTATCTGACAAGAATGCCTTCCTTACCTGTCATGGAATATGCATTATCCAAAGCAATGTACTTCTGTCTTAGATTGGTAAGGCTCTGTGCAGAATCTTACCTGTCCTTGGCTTGCCAACCTGTTAATTGAATAACTCTATCTGCGGGTCCATTTTCAGGTTCAAGCCATGTACTTGGCTGCCAACACACACATTAGATTTTTATTCCTGCTTATCTTGTAGGCAGAACAAATTTTGGGTTGAAGATTTTGTAGGTTGGTATCCTTTTTCCTATACTGGAAGTACCCCTAGCTATAGAAGGTTGTCATTCCAGTCTCTTTATCCTCAGCTGCTAGGAGTCTTAGCTAGAGTCACCCCCAAGCTCCCAGGAGCCTTCCTTCTTTCTGTTCTAGGTCTCTGGCTTGTCCCAGAGATGCCCTGCCCCAAGGATTTCAGTTCTCACTTCCAGATTTCCTTTTCTCATATTTTATTCCCTCTCTTGTTTCCCTCTCCACTCCTACTCTCAATCAGATTCCTCCCTCCCTCCACCTCTAATATCTATTTTACATCCCTTTCTGAGTGAGATATAAGCATCCTCCCCTGGGCACTCCCTATTACCTAGCTTCTTTGAGTCTGTGTATTGTAGTATGATTTTTCTGTACTTTATGACTAATTTTCATTTATAAGTGAGCATATACCATGCCTGTCATTCTGGATCTGGGTCTAGATATTTTCTAGTCCATCCATTTGTCTCCAAATTTTATGATGTCTTTGTTTATAAGAGCCGACTAGTATTTTATTGTGTAGATGTACCACATTTACTTGATTCATTCTTCAGTTGAGCGACATCTAGATTGTTTTCAGTTTCTGCCTTTTATGAATAAAGCTGTAATGAACATAGTTGAGTAAGTGACTTTGTAGTATGGTGGAACATGTTTTTGGTGTATGCCAAGGAGTGGTATAAACTGGGTCTTGAGGTAGAACTATTCCCAACTTTCTGAGAAATCATCAAATTGATTTCCAATGTGTTTGTATACTTTGTATTCATACTAGACAATGGAGGGGTGTTCTCCCTGCTCCACAACTTAGCCACCATGTGCTATTACTTGATGTTTTGATCTTAGCCACTCTGACAAGTATAAGGTGGAATCTCATAGTGGTTTGATTTGCATTTCCCTAATTACTAACAATTTTGAATATTTCCCTAATAGCTTCTTGGAAAGCAGAAATTCCTCTGTTGAGAATTTTCTGTACCTGATCACTGGGTTTCATCTGCAGTACTGAACTGCACAGGAAATTCTGTAGGAATTCTATAAAAGCTCTGAAGTATCTCTTTTTGCAGTATATAGCTCTACCCAAGGTACCTGTGGTTGTTTGAATAATAATAGCCACCATAGGCTCATATATTTGAATGCTTAGTCATCAGGATGGGGTGCTACTTGAGAAAGACTAGAAGGCATAGCCTTGTTAGAGGAAGTGTATCACTGAGGGTAGACTCGGAGGTTTCAAAAGCCCATACCTCTCCCAGTAGCATTTTTTGTTTTGATATCTGTGAATCTAGTTGTAGAACTCTCAGCCATTTCTCCAGCACCATGTCTGCCTGAGTGCCACCATACTCCCTGCCATGATGATAATGGTTCAAACTTCTAAACTCTGAGAAAGCCCTAATTAAATGTTCTCCTTTGTAAGAGTTGCCATGGCCACGGTGTCTGTTCACAGCAATAGAACACTGACTGAGACAGTATCCAAGCAAAAGGAAGCATGGGTCTCATCTCCCAGGTCAGAGACATGATAAATGAAATCTGGACAGTAGATGTTTTGTTAATGTCCATGATTTCTTGTTCTCAAAGAGATGTTAAAAGGAGACTTTTATGTTTGTTTTGTCAACATTTTCTTCTCCGTCAATTTCCTAAAAATGAAACATTTAAGTCCATTCTGCTGAAAACTATAGCCTCTACTAACCACATTACCACCACTATCATCAAAAAAAATGAGTATTATTACTGAGTGCCTGCTATGTTCCAGGCCTTCTCATGTTTTAAATTTAAGGACAATCTTTTGAGAACCTTGCTGGAGTCTCAGTCATGACAGTCACCTTTGAAATAGATTTCCAATAGGGAATAAAAGACACATAATGTTTTTCCTTGCATGATCCCAGGATCTTGGAATTCCAGGCTCCATGTGTTCTAGTATGCTTCCTATTGCTGTGATGAATATTAAGACAAAAAGCAACTTGGGAAGAAAAGGGTTTTATTTAGCTCACATGTCTCTATCAATGTTGATCATTGAGGAAAGTTAGAGCAGGAATGCTGTTTACTGGCTTGCTTTCTGTGCTTTTCAAAACCTTTTTTTCTTATACAACCAAGACCAACTGTCCAGGAGTGGCACTGTGCACAGTAGTTAGAATATCCTATATCACCAGTCATAAAAATGTCCCATAGACATGTTCACAGGCCCGTCTGATGGACTTAATTCCTTAACTGAGGATTTATCTCCCCAGGTGATTTTAGTTTGTGCCAGGCTGACAAAAACTAATCAGCACACTATGCTATAGAAAAGTTAAGCTGCTCTTGCTACAGTGAAAGGAAAAGCATACATATGATTATTCATCTGCACATATACTCCTCCAGATTCCCTGTGACACAAATAAATGTATTAAAGGAAAAGAATTCACACTTAGTTAATTGCTTCCTGGTCAGAAATTACCTGCAGGTGTTGAGTGTGTCATCAGACTCTCAAACAAACTCAAATCAAGCCTTGTTGGTGCTGCCTGCCTGCTTGCCTTCCTTTCTTCCTTCTTTCCTTCCTTCCTTCCTTCCTTCCTTCCTTCCTTCCTCCCTCCCTCCCTCCTTCCCTCCCTTCCTTCTTTCCTTCCTTTTTTCCTTCTTTCCTTTCTCTTCCCTTTTACTGTTTCACCTTCCATCCCTCCATGCTCTTTTCTTTATAGATACAGTATAAATTTAGACCAAGTATTTTTTATCTAGACAGAATAATTTTTACTTTTCACATACAAGGACAGACAGTTGGACAGATAGACTTACAGACACACATACGCAGACAGACAGCACACACACACACAGACACACACACACACAGACACACACACACAGAAACACACACACACACACACACACACACACACACACACACACACAGACACAGACACACACACACAGTAAGAGAGTGAGAACATGTGAGAGAGAAGCACATAGCCATAACCAGATGTCAACTTCAAAGAAGCTGACAGTGTCTACTCACAGTTGACAGTGTCGACTCACAGCTGACAGCAAAAGACTGAAATACCATCATTGCAAACCTAACATCCTTTATGATTCAAATCACATTCCTTCCTATAGAACGTCCTTTCTCCGTTCTTCAGAATGATGGGCATGAATGATGGGCATGCCACATTGGTCCATTCTCATCTTTGCTTTGTATTTTCCTCAGTGTTCTTGCTCAAGATGCCATCTGCTGTGCTATTACCCAAACCTAAGTAAATGTGGTGTCTAAGATATTGTCAATGGTGAGTCTGGACTCCTACCATCAATGACTTTTTAGAACTTCTAAAATATCTTCAAGCAAACCATTAACATATATGTTGATATCCCAAAATGGACGCAGATCCCTTACTTGTCATCTACCCCTCCAGTTCAGGTTTTTAAAATTTCTTTTTTGAGATTATGGTGTAATTATATCATTTTCACTCTTGTCTTTCTACCCTCCAAACTCTACACAAAGAACAACAGGAAACTAAAGAATCTACACAATGAGAGAAAGAGTCTTCCCCAAGGAAGAACACATAGATTGTTTATCCAATACTGAATCAGAGTTTTCTTGATAATGCCCGTTTCCCATTGGCACCTTCTGCAGCCTTGGCACCTCCATCTGCTTTTTCTCATACTGCTGTGATTTCTTCTTCTTCTTTATTCCCTAACTCGATATCATTTGACATCACTTCAACACTTTTACATTCACAAAGCAATTTCATGTAATTTTGCCACTGCTATTTTCATTTTGACAAACTCTTTGCAATTAATCTTGATCATTTATGCTATCAATAATTTAGATAGGACATTTGATCACTGAGCTACCAGACACTGCCCTAAAGTTTTTCCTTATGTGCATTGTTTTACATTTTCATTGAATTATGAATGGAAGCCTTTTGAAAAAGAATCTATTTTACAGATGAGAAAACTGAAACTTAAAAAACATTAAGTCCCTCAAAGAGGGATAGAGCCAGGAGTTGAATCCCAAAGGAGCTGATTCTCAAATTGAAACTTTTAATGACTTTATCATAGAATAACCTGTTGACATTTAATTAGTCACATGCAGTTTACCACATATAGGAGAGGCTATTATTTAGAAATAAAGGCACAAAAATAAAGATTTATAAAACCAGAATGAAGTAAAAATAATTGAGTAGACAACCTGAGAGCAGTGAATCATGGTTTACAAGCTTTAGATAAACTAATTAGCTGTTATCAAGTGAAGAGGTCAGCCTGGACAATCTATTGTCAAACAGGCTGAATGGAAGTACCAAAGAAACTCAATCGTGTTGCCTCTGCTGAGCCTTTAGGTCAGGAATATTGGTGAGAAGCCATTTTTTTCTCATCATCAGCAACTTTGCTTTCTCTGGGATTGTCTCAACCACTGAATATTTTAGAACCTCTCTCTCTAGTGTGCAACCACGCCATATTACTCTCCCAGCGACTAGTTTCCACCTTTAAAGAAGATAATACATATCACACATGGCGATCTGAGCACCAGAATCAATCACACAGTATTAGTATAATAAATGCAGAGATACTGTATGACTTTGGGCCATGGACTTCTTTTATTTATATTTAATTATTAGCTAGAAGCTGGAGGGTTTTTTTCCCTTGACTTTCAGTGATGCTCACATTCTGTTCTTCCTCTAGCTAGCTTGTGAATTCATCTGTGTAACAATAAACTCATGTGTGTTTGCATGGCTCTAAGCTTTGGGTTGACTGGCACCACCTATTAAAAATTGTCTGGGCCATCATCAATGGCTTGTTTCTGAAAAAAATCTACAGCAGAGTCTTCCTTACCTGGAGGCTCACAAGGAATGGTTCTTGGGCACAACTTGTTTCTAACACTCAGTGCCCAAATAGTTATCACTCTTCTAGACAAAAGCAGTTCCTGACAGGTGGGGTAATCTTTAAGATGTTTCCTTGTTTCTTATGTATCACTTACTTTAGAATCATGTTGTATCAGATGCTTAGCATGTGTTCTTAGAATAAATAGGTGATTAGAAGCATCATTTTCCTTCTGCTACATAGAGCTGGTGGGCAGTTCAAACAACTCTCTTTAGGATTTTCCATTTCAAGGCAACTGCATCAATTTAGTGTTGGCTTTAGTTCTCTTTGCATATATACTCTAATGTATGTACAATAATGCATCATACCTCTTGGTTGCTTAGTCTTTGTAGGGTTCTACATTCCTCATGTCATTCCATAGTCAAGTTAGCTGCC
This sequence comes from Rhabdomys pumilio, assembly GCA_030674055.1. Lineage (NCBI taxonomy): Eukaryota > Metazoa > Chordata > Mammalia > Rodentia > Muridae > Rhabdomys > Rhabdomys pumilio. The sequence goes on along the minus strand of JANHMN010000004.1, from coordinate 77,067,796 downwards.
CTTTTTTGCCTATGCCACTCTCCTAACTGCCTCTTTTCCAACTAATGATAATCCAACATAATGGCTGTTGTCATTATGCAGAATTTATTATAAGGCTGGAAATCTATTAAAAAAATCCTCACTGGATCTTCACAACCAGCCCCAAATAGATTTAAATAAGAAAAAATATCTTAGGGAAACTTCACAAGCCTGAAAGAAATAACTGATGTGTAGACTCAGCTGTTGCTGACACTGGCGTCCAGCAGTTTGATCGTTACGCTATAGCTATAACATACCTGAAAATAGAAATACTGATACTTAGTTTTTTCGGATATTCAAACAGAATCATTTACATAAAATTTAATGTTAATGGGCAGTTGTATGTCCCACAACTCATCTACTTAGAACTCATTATGCTAACAGTTTACACTCCTGTGACTATAAAGTACTTCTAGTGTCTGCAAACTGTCGTATCCAACAAGGCAGATTGCTGAACACTGCTTGGAAGCTAAGTTGTGTGTGAACTAAATTATACACTCTCCGAGTTTACTGAAGAATGAACCAATGAACGTGGGTGAGGGGTATACCAGAAATTCTGACTGTGAGAGTTCTCTTAGACAATTACATGTGAATGCACACAGAAATGTGTCAAAAAGAGTAATGAAACTAACATTTAATGAGCAGATGCTGGAATCCCTACATGTTTTTACGCATGTTAAAATTAACAGTGACCATTTAAAGTATCTATGATGCTCTCTGGGTTTTTCCATACATTATCTAGAATCTTCTTAAGAAGGCAATGGAATTATAATTCTCTTAAGAAGTAGAGAAATGATAGCAAGTATACTAACAGCAAGTTTAGAACAAAAATCAGAATCTATGCCTGACTGGGTCTGGTGGTAACCCCTCTGAGAGACAAACTAGCAGTATTTCAGGCATTCTTCAGGGAAGTCTCATGATCTTCCAGCTGGATTGGCAGCATCATCTCCATTTTCCAGTTGGGAAAAGGTAATGTAATCTCGTTGGAAAAGGCAAGAAAAGAAGGCTTATTCTGAAGACATAAGGAAGATGACGATGCAAGTCAAATGATGTATGGCTGGAAGAACCAGTGGAGTTTGCTACACAGTCACCAAAGACATTCCTAAAATAAAGGTCTTCATGATCAGAGACAAGTGTAGCATATGTAAGAGGAAAAGATAAAACCAGTATGCTCACAGTCTAAATCTGGATTGACTGAGTTCAAAATCAGGTCTAGACACAGTACTTTGCTTTATTTGATTGTTTGTTATGGATCAAGGGGAGTTGATTATGCAGGAGCCAACTTAGAGAAGAGACACAAAGCTTATTTTTTTATTGGATATTTTATTTACATTTCAGATGCCATCCACTTTCCCCATTTCCCCTCCCTAGAAAACCCTTATCCCGTGCCCCCTTTTCCATTTTGCTTTTATACAATTTTTTAAAATGTTAATCAAAGGCTTTATAAGTATGGTAATGCTCAATCAGAAGTGTAACCTGATACCCAACCTAGATATATAAACTATCTTTGACTGGTGGAGACACGTGAACTTCTGCCTCCATGCCCCCTCTCTCTTTCTCTCTCTTTTTCTCTCTCATCACCTAGCTTCTCCTCTACTTCATCTTCTCCGCTCCTTACTCCATCTTTTCCTCTCTATGCTCCTTCCCCATTAGCTCCTCCTACATATCACCCTTCCTGTTAAAATAAAACTTTTCTCTCAAAATACAATTAGAGCATAATTATTCCTATTTGTACCAGTGAGGTACAAGATAGTCTTAATACCCAGTCCCTCCTTTTGTTGACTAACCAGAACCTTTGTCGTCTCTCATGACTAAAACATTTAGTTTTGAACCTGGCTTTTTTCTTGGTTTTAGAATGAATGTCAGCTGAAAACCATCCACTCAGATCTTTTCTCTCAAAGTAAATAGCCAGGATTGGCTATGAGACTATAGGTCTTCAACCCCGTCAGAAATCCAGAATGACTGAGTTATCTGAAGTTATGGGAAGCACTAAGCATAGCTTCTAAACCTTAGCCAATTTATAGAGACCGCTGAACACCTGGACAGCCCCTATACTACCGAACGTTGGAGCATCAAATTTTCAGCCTTCTGGCCCAAACTCATCTGACAGACCTTAGTGATGCAGAATTATTATGGGCTGATTACTCTATCTAGGCAGATATAATCAGTCGACTATTCTGCAAGTGTGTCTTTTTCTGGACAGTGATTTGTCTGTAGATGGAGAGAGGCAATTCTTGCCTAGTGGCTGTCTCACCACAACTGGAGTAACTCCAAGGATGCTCAATTCTTCTTAGAATCCAAGACAGGAAGCTGTGAGGAGCAGACAGGTCTCTAATCAAAATGAACATAAATACAGAAATATTTGTGACGTCAATTCTATGGATTTCTGACGTTTTGAAATCCAACTATCCATGTAAGGTAACCTGGATTGTTGTCTGTTATCTCCTCTCAGCCATTTCTAAATAAAATATAGAAAACACCCTAACAATAATCTCAAAGCCGTGAATTTGCTCTAATCCCTTAACTCACAGGCTAACCATCTCAAATCAGTTAAAAAAGTTAAAGAAGGACTGGGTCTAAGCCTTGTATTCCTAAATGTGTTATACAGGCACAATGCCCATGAGAGTATCAATATTCATTTCACTTTCATATCAATATGAAGTTCATACCAATGAAAACCTTAATTTTGAAATCCAAGTGAACTGGATTTAGCAGCCTAGCTTTCAAGCTCTGCCTCTGTGCAGACTCTTAAAGATACATTGTATTTATTTCTCCCAAATCTGGGGGAAATAAAGTCCATAGGGCCTTTGGGAGATGAAATGGGACTTGTTACTCACTACCTAATCTGAACAACCCTTTGCTGACTAATTGAATTACTCTTGGCCACCAACTGATAGACAGCTGCTAGAAGTGGTTATTGCATTATTAATTTGCTTCAGCAATTTCACATTAAACCTATACCACTAATAATTTCTACCCTTCTATTTCTTCCCTCCTAATTAGACTATTTAAAACTTGAAGGAATAGTCTTCCCATGCTAAATGGAAGCATTGGGAAAATTACATTTTTGATTGAATACTTCTCTGATAGGCCAGCAAATGAGACTGTTGAGTTGTTAATTATTGTCAGAGTTCCACACGATGCCTGCTAATGAGACAGTCAATCTTGGTTGTCAGTCCAAAGATATTAATGGAAGCTGATGGGACAAACTGGGAAGGAGCTTTGTGGAGACCAAAGGTGTCCAGGTCCTGGGATGTACATGGGAAGTTGGTGACCTCACATTGTTAAATATAAAAGGAACCAGTGATAGGTATGAGAAGAAATGATAGATGAAACAGGGGTCAAGACAGACAGGGTTTCCTGGTACCCTGGGTACTCCTGAGGAAATGTACTTTAATGTTAAATATTTATGACTGCTAATGTGGCTTTGTGTTTGCAGATTCTTGATAAATGATACACATGAGGAAGGGTGTATTGAACAGTCTGGAGAAGGTATACTTTTCCAAACTGCTCACCTGGGATCATAGTGGCCTGGTTCTGGGCCCCAATGCCAGGTGATATCATAAGATTTAGTCTCTCTTTCAGGACTGGTCTTACTGGTATGAAATGAGAGATGTCAGTTTTATTCTAAAGGACTGGGAGTAACAGACGGACTGTCATGTAAAAGTGGGCATCACAAAACCCTTTATCTAGTCTGGGACAAAGCAAATGCTCAATAGAAGGATAGGATTTATCTCAATAGATATTTCCTGAGCACTTTGTATGCATGATAAAGACTTAAACTCCCTGTGCAAACTCCCAGAGCAGATGGTATTTGGGAATCATCCTTGACCTTTACTTCTGTTTCACAACTGCCCATTCCTCCTCCCTCCCCTCAATCACACTGAGTCTGAAGGCTTACAGGCCGTTCTCCACTAGGGCTTCAGGAACCACTTCTTTTCTATATTTTTACTTTTCATTGACTAACCCAGGCCTTTCCATCATTTTCTAGGTCACTACCATCAATCTCATTATAATTATTATTACACTGTCCCAACCTCCTCACAAGTGACCTCTTTGGCTTCATCTTCTACTGTTTGGCTTGTCTCACTTTGCTTTTCAGAGAGCTATGCATGCCAATTCTGTCTCTACTGAGCTTTTGTTTTGGCGTCTTTGAAAGAGGACAGTTAGCTTGCTAGAATGGAATTGGTTGAGTGCTGTTCAACAAAGGTCATTGTGATATTATTGTGAAAGCATCATAATCCCAACGAACTGCTCCTTGCTGTCTGCTCATACATGTATCTTGGATTCATTATTATCATGTAGATATGAGGTGTAAGTTGAAGGTTAGACTCAAAAATTTTCAGTAGACCAGTAACAGATTTTCAAATGGAGACTTTGTCTACCCTGGCATGGGTGAGATGGTGTGATGGTACTCTGCACGAGAAGGGCAGAAACCCGTCTATGACTTTGACGAGTGATTCCTGCATTTCATTTTGCAATGTTGTGGGATAATATGAAAATGGAATTTTACTTTTAAAGATAGAATCTTATCAGTTTGGTTACTGTCAGATTGCTAGATCCTAAACACAATTTGTCATGATATACTAGATGGCAAAACAGATAGAGTCTTTGCTTATAAGAGATTCCTTTTTTAATTAAAAGTCAAACACAACCAATGAACAAGCAAGCTAATAATTATAAATAAAATTTCAGATATTGAAAAAGGATATGAAGACACATTTCTTATGGGAGGGTGAGCCATGGGAATGATATTGGTAAAGTCATATGTGTGGCTTGGTGATATTGAGAAAATATTAAAAGCTAGATAATCACAGAGAACGAAGCAAAGATGAATCATCTAATGTGTATGGAGAAAGGTAAAGGAACATTCAAGCAGAGGTAACAGTTAACAGGAAAGTTCCAGAAATAATAGTTTGGATACCTGTAAGAGCAGATATGATTCCACTGTGGATGCCATGTACACATTGGATGTGTATACCTCTAAATGAGTATAGTATAGAAAGGTATGAGCATAAATTGAAAGAGCTTCACAGGATGGTTTATTGGTGGTTGAGCCTCCTAGTGAGCTATGTCTCAGAAATCTGTTGAATTCCATGCCAAAGATAAATGTAGGCTGTGGTGGTTTTAAATGGAACAATGACAACCGTGCATGCACCTTTTATCCATTACTGTCATGTTCTTCTAATTGTGAAATAGGTAAAATCAATACTTCACTGAGATTCATTCTGATGGTGGAAACTGACACACATTCAGGTGTATGACACAATAAAAGAACATACAGACTATTGGTAGATCTCCGTATTCTGTCCTTTTGTAACAAGCAAACCCATTTTGGTCCAGCTCCTGGTAACTCTGACCAGTATATTTCCTAGCTATCCCCCAGGCTAGGTGTGGCTATGAGATGACTTTCTGTCTTCAGTGATGTGTACAGAGCATCTTTTGGTTTCCCACTTGATCCACAGATTCTTTTTACACTGGTGGTTTCTTCCTCCTGCTTCATCCTATTGCTTAGACCAAAGATGGCAGAGCTATGGCCACTGTGAGTGAAAAATTGGGATTCTAAAATGAAGAAACCCAAAGAATATGACAGTTTGGATTTCAAGCACTTCAAGGATTTGGCAAAGAGGAGGGATTCTAGCCATGAACAGCTCCTTCTGAAGTTTTATCCAAGAGATAGCTATAAGTACATTTCTACAAATATGTCTTTCATAGCTGCATTTCTATTTTGTGTCGCTGCTATGGTAGAGCAACTACATCCTATGAGTTCATTGTGCTAATGATCTATTGGGAATTATTAATGTAGAGAGAAGGTGTAATTACTTTTTATTAAATGGAGCTTTCTTCCTCATTTTTTTTCTCAACCTCCATTGCAGACAGGAGTAAAACCATCTTGCTTTGAAGCCAGGCAATGTTTGTTTGTTTGTTTGTTTTTCTTTTCTTTTTTTGTTTTGTTTTCCTTTCCTCTTGTCTCTCTAATATAGCACATCAAGCAGACAGAACAAAAGCCATTGTGAAGGCGAGTAGCAGGTGATTCCTTCCTACAGAGAAGGCTGGCTATCTGTCCTGTGTTTACAAGGCAGTCAAGTTAAGATGAGTTTAACTTGCAAAGAGGCATGTAAGCAATTAATGCAGAGTGTTTACTTCAGAAGTTAGAGGTGGAGGGAATCAGAGAGGAAAAGTAACCTTATGAAAATGGAGAAGACTGTGCTTTTTTTTTTAAATCAGTGGCAGAGTTTGTTCTTGAATTTCATCAGAAGAAGGGGAAATTGGACAGAGCAACAGGCAAAAGGGAGTTGAAAAAGACGTGAAGAAAGTTCAGCATCAAGGCTGGAGAGCTGGTTTGTCAATTTATAACTCTTATTGCTCTTTGAAAGACCAGAGTTTGGCTCCCAGCCTCTATATTTAGACAACTTACAATCTGCTATAACTGTAGATCCAGGGTACCTGCATTCTTTTGGCTTCTATGACATCTGTACATGTGCACACACATGAGCTTGTGCATATGTACACACACATGCACACACACATACACACTTCTAGAATGGAGTAAATGCCACTATCTAACACAACAGCCAGATTATGTTAATTGCATTTCCATGATGAAAGATAAGACAGAAAGCAACACTGAAGACCAAGTATCAGTAGTCTAATTGTGGTTGAGGCCTTGTCTTTTCAATACTGTCTTCAGGCATAGGTGACAGTCACAGCATGTAACAATGAGTACATAAGGTGCACTATTAAGCAGCAAATCTAGATATGGTATATGACCCTAGAGCCCTCTGACATGCCACATATCAGTTCTTTCACGGGGGAATAAACAGGAAGTCTGGAGAATATCTACCAAATGGTTCCAGTGATCAGAGTCATATAAGTGTGAACCAGCATTTACTTAAATAGCAGTACAAGGTACTACAGTATTTAACAAGTACACAGTATACTGCTGCTGCATACCTTCTGAATACTGGCCAAAACTCCACACACACACAAAATTGCACTGCATAGATGCTTTGAGTCAGAAAAATCAAGTTTCTTTTCTTCATAGCCTTCGAGGGACCAACACTCTACAAGTTTTCTTCCAAGCCCTCTATAGGACCCCAGAATACCTAACAGGAGCAACAAACATCAGCTGCAGTAAGTGCATGCAAAACACTTTCCAATTAACAGAGCTGAGTGTGCCATAACAAGAACCTTATAAGGAAGGCAATGGCCCCAAGTAAGCCTGGGAGCATAATGAAGCCAGTTAAGCTAGTTAACACCTAGGTGATGGCCTTGTTTTTTTTTTTGTTTGTTTGTTTTGTTTTTTTTTTTTTTATCACTTTTGAATTAATTTGGCTCTGCAGACTCAGATAAATGGTGGCTAGTCCATTCTTTTCAGCTGACATTTATATGCACGTTTGTCCACATATGCTGGCTGTTAAGAAAATAGGCTTAATTTTCCAGAAATGGGTTGTTTGTTGGCATACATAACCCAGTTATTTTCCTCTCTAAGTGTGCAAACTCATGGTGGTTCCTTGAATTCTCTGAGCTACTGTTTGTCTCATGTAGAAAGAGGAAAGGGGTGTCCCGTTTGTCCTGCTGGGCTGTTGTTAAGAGTAATTACAAAGTGTGCCAATTAAATGATATCTTACCTAGCAGTCTTCATGCCTGGGCTGGTTCGACAGACAATTGTTGGTGTTGTATTTTAAAATGACACAGATATTGAATTGAATTCCAAAAAGGGTACCCCATTACCCCATTATTCAATAGAGTATGAGTTTAGGGCTCATAAAGTCAATGCTTAAGAGCACTGGCCCTTAGAGTTTATATAAAAGAATGTAAGCCTGGTTCCTGCAGTTTACAATGCCAGGATAGTGTTGGTCAGGTAACTGCAGGTCTCTGAGACCCATGGTCTTCACCTTTAACATGAAAACAATACTGACTTGCCTCAAGGGAGAGTTGTAAGAATGATGGAAAGTACTGCACAGCCTGAATTACTAGAAAGACTCGAGTAATGATTTTCATGATCCTCAGAGCATGTTATGCTACAGGCTCAACCTGAATTTTGTATTGCCTACACACGAAAAAGATGCTTCTAGTCCCAGTGTTCACAGCACCGGCACTGCCTCATTCAGAAGAATAGACCAGGATAAACATTCCCTATCTTCTTGTAACTTGTCCCGTTAGATTTCTGTTACTATGACAAAAAGACATAAGATAAACAATAGAAAAGGAGAAATGACTTATCTTGGCTCATGCTTTACTCTATAGCAACTTGGAGCTACTACGTTTGTCTGGGAGGCTGGCAAAAATGGCAAGGACCCTAGGGTGGAACAAAACTGCTCTCCCAACTGTTTCCAGAAATCCTTAAAAGAGAAAGAGCAACAGGACAGAATCCTAACACACTCCCAAGGGAATGTTCTTGGTAGCCTACTTTCTTCAACTAGGCCCTGCCTCATTTACAGTTTCTCTTAGTTCCTGTGGTGTTACCAGCTCCTATTAACACATGAACTTCTCGGGAACAATTAAAAACTTAGGCTGTAAGATTTTCAGAATCAGTTTCTTAATTTACAATATAAGGAAATGATATTGCTTGGGTGTGTATGTTATTAGCTATGTTTTGAACATTAACATGTTTGCCATGCTAATGAGCATGCAGGTACTATGCTCACGTGTTAAACACCCCTATCAACTGTTGGAGGTAAGTAAATATCCACATTTCACAGAATAGATATTGAAGAAAAGATGTCATGTAACTTCCCAAGGTCACATGATCTGTGATTTGGCAGATCTGGAATTTCATACCAATGTATTTTGGCTTTAGTGTTGGTATCCATTATTATCAAGGTCTGGGCCAATATTATAATCATTTCCACAGCCACCACCATCACCATTGTCACCAACACTTCAACTGCCATCATGCATAGCTCCAGCCAACAGCATTCCTATAATTATTACCAGTACAATCACCAGCCTCTACTACAAGTTTCTAATACTAACCATTACAGTCTACTATCCAGAATTAAAATTATGCCTTCATCCCTGACCATAACCTTAAACACAGCTACCACCTCAAAGAACCACTGGCATAATCATGTTATGTGTATCCCAATGAGTGAGCAAGTACTTTTCATGCATGCTTTCATTTTGTTGTTATAAGAACCCTCTGGGTGAGTTAAATGACTTGGCCATGCTCATTCAATAAAACAGAGCTAATGTTTTCATTTGACATAAGTAACTGGCTTTCAAACCCTTATTCTAAGACATTTTATCACATTTTACAGTTTTCACATTTTTTTTTAAGAGCTGAGGACCGAACCCAGGGCCTTGCGCTCAAGCTCTCTACCACTGAGCTAAATCCCCAACCCCTTATCACATTTTACAAATTATAAGAGAACTCACACATTATTAGGCATATAGGTGACTTTTCCTTAAAGTCATTTCCCTCTTCTAGAAACCTGTAAGCAGTAGAGGTTCCACTTTCTGACAACATTTGGGTATTTGGTATCAATCTCTTTGCCTTGTGTGAATTAAAGCATGAGTTCAGTGGCTTCAGATAACAAATGGACCTACATATATCTCTACTTTGCCCTCATTTAGAACAGAACTGCCTTGTTTATGACTGAAAAGAAACATGATCAGCTAAGCTGGGTGGCCGTGTCCTGTCTCCCTTTTAAAGGGCTGGACAAAGTTGGAGATGTTACAACAAAATGACAGGAGATACTAGAATTCAGAAGCCTCTAATATAAGAAGTCTGGTTGTTTCACCATTGTTTGGATTTTATGTGGTAACTTCCAGTCTATTTTACTTCATAGACATAAGCAAAGTATTAAACAAGAGAATGTAGGGCTCATTCAATTCGAAAACATCAACCTTGACTTTCCGTTTGTCTCCCAACACGATGCCAGAATCATGATTCTACTGTGAAAATCCAGCATCTTTTTATGTTTAGCATTCTTTCATAGTTGCAAGTTGTCCCCAGCTGAAAGGCAGGATTCCTTACATAATTCTTTGAACACTCATGTTTAGCTCTGGCACTAGACACTTTCTTTTGTTTCCACTGTTTCTCCCATAATTCCTTGCTACCAATCTTCACTCCAGTCTTCTATGCTGTCTTAGTAAAGGTTTCTATTGCTGGGATGAAACACCATGACTAAAAATCAAGTTGGGGAGTAGAGTGTTTATTTGGCCAGTGATTCCATATAATATCATCAAATGAAGTCAGAATAGGAACTCAAACAGGGCAGGAAGTGAGAGGCAGGAATTGATGCAGAGGTCATGAGGGGTGCTGCTTACTGGCTTGCTCCTTATGGCTTGCTCAGTCTGCTTTTTTATAGAACACAGGACCCACATCCTAGTATGGAACCATTCACAAAGGGTATGGCTCTGCCCCATTAAACCTTTATTAAGAACATGCTTTGCAGGTTTACCTACAACCTAATCTTATGGACGAATTTCCTCTAGTGAAATTTCTCCTCTCAAACGATATTAGCTTATGTCAAAAAGACAAAACTATTCAGGACACAGGCCAATTTACATGTACTAAAATGTGTTAGGTATTGTTTTTCCTTTGCATAGAAAGGCATCCTATACAATTAAGGTCTATCCCTTCTTAAATTTCATTGTCTAGACTCAATTGTCACTTCACCAAGGACATAAAGAGTACAGTTTTCCACCACCCACACCACAACTATGGCTGGTCCATCAACAAATATTCATTGATTGGACAGATAAGAAACAAGCATTTAGGTTAGGGAGATGGCTCAATTGAGTGTTTTTTATGGAATAATGAGGAACTGAGTTCAGGTACTTGTGATTCTAGTCCTAGAGAGGCAGTGAAATGGGGGGAGGGGTGGTCACTGAGACTTGCAAGTGAATCAGCATAGCAAAATTGGCAAGATCCAGGAGAAAGACAAACCTAGTCTCCATAAAACAAAGTGGACACCACTCTAAGAAATTCCACTCATGTTGACATCCTTATATGCACATTTACATGCACGTGTTCACACATTCTACACATTCACATGTGTACACACACACACACACACACACACACACACACACACGAACAGACACATAAGCTGAGTATTCTAGGCTCATGTATTAACTTTCTTGGGAGATATACAAAAAGGAATTAATTGAAATTATAAGACAAGATAAAATTACAAATAGAATTAAAAATGAATAATATTAATTCTCTGATTCTTAGTTGATCTTGGTTTTTCTCCTACTTTATTTTATATATGTTTATTAGGATTTCCTCTGTTCCAAAACCAGTGTGCTAAATTAACATGAAGAGAAGGTACAGAATCTCCTTAACCCCTACAAAACTCACAAAATGCACTCCAAACATCAAAACTAAAATCACAAAAGTGTGTCTTATCTATTTTAGTGCATGTTAAGTACAAAACCATTTTCATTTGAAAAATTTAGTTTTCATAGTAACCTAAAAGATAGGCATCTATTCCATGTTTTTTTTATGGATAAGAAGACTTAAGTGCAGGGAGGTTTAAGCATATAACTTTTTTTTCATCCAACCAAACAGAATAGAGATATAAATATTAACACCTTGATGCCCAGGATCTTTATACTTCATTAAATGGTACTCTACTGTGCTATTAACACACTGTTGTGGCAGTTTGCCTACTTGTGAGCATTTGTGAGCATCAAACATCACTTCAAGCTTATAAATGACTGTCTTTTATATAGACAAGAAAGGCACTAAAATCTTATGTTCTCAGAAAAGGGTCATTAAAGTCACAAGAGATTATGTCATATATGCTTACAAATAAGAAGAGATTCTTGATTTCCTAATATTGGATTGTATACCTGATCATATTAGAGATGTATTATAAAACATCAGGCACCAGTAACCCAAACAGGCACCTCCTTTTGAACTTTTCTCCTCAAGGCAGAGGGATGACCCTGTTCTTAGTCAGGTACTGCCGGTTTCACAAGGCCCATGGGTAATTAGCAGTCTCATGGTCTCAAAGCAGTGTTTACACTAAGCTTGATTTGGAGACTTCATTTATTGCTTTCTTGTTAGGTAATATCTGCAAGGACCCTGTAGCGCATGGTCTGCTATCAGCTCTGCTTAAAGGACACTATATTGGGCCAAACAAGAGCACATTATCTTGGCCACATCATATCATCTCATTATTCTTTTCTTCAAGATAATAACAATTCATTGCTTTAAGTATGCAGGGGCATAGTTCCAGAGGAGAACTGATCATCTCTCTGACAGATTTCTAGCTATGAAAAATTAAAAAAAATCCCACAAATCGAATATTCCTAAGAATGAATTCCTTTTGTCCTCCTTGTGTGGCCAGGTTTTATTTCTTTAATTCAATTCAATAAGTATTTATTTTCAAAATTTGAAAGAACAAAGACCATCTTTCACACAGGGTTTTTACCCTAGTATAAAAGACAGTATGACCATACAAGCATCTGGACTGGGAGATGATGGGGAAAAATAATTGGAAGGAAGGAACAAGCAAACAATATATGCATAAAATATCATATGAAGCCTATTACATTATATGCAAATTAGAAATTCAACTAACGGCATAAAAGACATGTTGAAACAGTATACTAACTCAGAAAGATACACAGCACAGTAGTCACTTTTTTGGGCTATTGGTAGATCAACCTTGAGTACAATCCCAGTTCTGGTGCTTACTAGGACAACATTCTTAAATCAGTAACTTCATATGGTTTTAATATTCTAATATAGAATGATTAATATGGTGCTGAAAAGTACCAGTATTGTGGACTTCATTGAGGATAACACAATAGCAAGCTTCTAGTGGTAGCCAAACAGAAGAACCTAAGATATATATTTACTATATACTCAATGATTACTTTAATAATAAGAATCAATGATTTTTTAACTTAAAAATTTTAAGAAATTTTTTTCTCCTGCTCTCAGAGTCCTCTACAAGACTGCTACCTTTGGGAAGGTCTACTGTGTGAAATTTTTCTTTGTCAACACTCATGGTTCATATTTACCAAAGAGGTCCTTCCAAATTGGAATTTGAAAATTTATCTGGCTATATGTTGGACAGACCCAATTTTAGACAGAAATCAAGGCATACATGAAATTCTTCTTTAATTTTATTCTAATTGATAAAATTACCAATCTTTTTTGAAAACATAATATATATATATATATATATATATATATATATATATATATATATATATTATATATATATGGTTTATTTGCCTGTTTCTGTCTTTTTGAGAGAGTATATAATCATGTTGACATCTGATGTTGAATTCCTGGTATAACCAGTTTTCCTTCCACAGTCTCAAAATATCACATGCACCTGCCTGATATCACATGCTACAGATATCACATGCACCTGCCTGAATCCTATTTTTCCTTACTGTGTATGTGTGAAAGGGTCATATGTGTACTTCAGTACATGTGCAGAAGTTGGAGGACAACTTTGTGAAATTGGTTCTCTATTTCCATCTTTACATGAATTTCAGGGATTGAAACAGGTTAATAGACCTGCCTGGCAAACATCCACTGAACCATCTCCCCAAACTTCTATATTGAAAAAAAAACTCAACAAATTATCCCTCTTATCTCATCTTACAGATTCAAAGTATCTGCATGGAAAGAAGAACTAACAAAAAAACAACCAATAAAAACAATGATTCTACCAGAGACAAAATGATAACCAATGTGCAGGACTTCATTAGTGTACATAGTTTACCACCAAACTGAGCTCTAATAGAACTGTTAGAACCTCAGTGGAAATTATTCGAATTCAGAAATAGTGAGTCTGGATTCACTTTTTCTTGAAGCCTTTTATTCTTGAATAGTTTAACACACACTCACACACACACACACACACACACACACACACACACACAGAGAGAGAGAGAGACAGAGAGAGACAGAGAGAGACAGAGAGAGACAGAGACAGAGACAGACAGAGACAGAGACAGAGACAGAGATAGAGACAGAGACAGTGACAAGGTTATCATACAGAACTCTCTTATAGAATCAAGAGGGCTGACAAGTTCTACACAGCAAACAAACTGATTTGAGTCAAAGGCCAGTATATACTGTGTTAGGATCATAAAGAATGAGACCTTGCTTAATTTGAATAAAGTCAGGTGGGAGTATTTCCTCTCAATTGAGAGTAAGCTTTTTGTTCTGTTCAGATTCTCAAGTGGCTGATTGAGAACTGCCCACATTAGAGAGGGCAATTACCTTTATTCAGTCTCTAAATTTATATATTAATCTTATTTAATATGAAGTCACAGTAATACCCAGAATTATGTTTGACTAAATAATCTGGGCATTCATGTTTCATTGGCTCATTCAAGTAGACATATAAAATTAATCATCACTTCATAGCACAGTTTCAAAAAAACAGTCAATTTCTATTGAACTAACAACATTAACAATTTCTGACTTTATTTGGGTGCTGACTTATTTTTATTGGTATAAGCCTTATGTAAATCAGCTATATGGATTGAGCATTCACTTTGTGACTATTGGATCTACACTACCAAAAAAAAAAAAAAAAAAAAGCTCAAAACACAAACTGAGAAGTAGAAAACTTATTCAATCAATTTAACATTTGGATTCAATTTCTAGTTTTGGTGCTAAAATGTTTCACGTCCTTAAAAAATGATACCAATGTTCTTATCCTTCATTAAGAAAAGCAAAACAATAAAATATAAATAGATAACCCAGAAGAGCCTTTCATTCTAGCAAATCCCAGACATTAAAGAAGACATGACATGACACACAGAATGTGCTCTCTCTTTAGCGCTTTCTCTCTTTCTCTTTCTCATGTGCGTGCACACACTCATTCTCTCCCTCCCTCTCTCTCTCTCTCTCTCTCTCTCTCTCTCTCTCTCTCACACACACACACACACACACACACACACACACACACACACACACTGGTGGTTCACGCTCACACGCACAGTGCCTATCCCACCCACTAACCCAGTGTATTCTGTAGTTCCAGGAAGGTCTTGTCCCTTCTAGTAGAGCAAGGTGGCTACAAGCATTTTGATAATCTATCCTTAGTGCTGAAAGGCTCACTCTAAACTCTGACACTCTTCAGCTATATTTAATGGCTGGCTGTCTTAGCCTACTTCATACTTCCCCTAAAGTCATCTCCAACTGACTTTTTTTTTCTGCCGTGGATCTCCTACTGATATGCTTCTTTCCTCTAAATCCCAAAGCCCAAGACTTTTTGAATGTGGTGTTTTTTTATTCTATGTGCTTGCTTTCATGACTTGTCTTTCCTAAAAGCTTTTCTACTAGACCTACTTTCCCCATTCTGGTCTAAATGACTGGCTATGCCTTGTCTCCCCTTCAATTTTCTTATCCCATCATGACTTTCTGGGGAATAGGTGGCTACAATAAAAGCCTTAGCTTTTGTGGACAGGCATTGATTTACTGTGCAGATGAGTACTTGCACACACTGTCCAGCAAGAACAGCTTGTGTGGGTTTCCCTGAGCAGGTGTCCTTTCTGCACTTAAAAAGCCAGCTGGAGTTAAGGAGTATGACATTTAGAAAACATTTTAGGTGCCATTCAGAGTGAGGAAGATTGAAAAAATTAGGGGCTAAGTTCAGCTCAAAACAAAGTAAGGGCTTTAAGGAACATCTAGGTTGGATTAGCTCAGGGACAGCAATGGCAGATGAGAATGCAGCCAATCCAGTTGACCCGTAATTGCTAAATAGGCAGTAATTGTCCCAAACTGTCATTTTTTTTGGAACTTTGCTCTTAGGTTTCCACTTCTAAACTATGCAAGATGGTTACATCGTACAGAAATAAGGAATGAGCACTGTTTCCATAGTAGTTAGAACTGACAATATTCCTGAGTGCCTTAACCATCTCAAATATGTACCTGTTATGTGCCAGATCCTGTTACAGGCATTCGTTGAAAGTGGTTGCAAAGATGAACCACATATGATTATAGACATCAGGGAGCTCACAGATTAGAGAGAAGGGGCCATGAGAAATACATCTAATAATTTATACAGAAGTCCTGGCTCTGAGGGGGAAGAGGAAAGACAGAAGCACCAGAATTCAAGGTGACCTTATGATTACATTGATGTGGAGACCAAGGCACTCATGTTTGGGGAAAAGATGGGCAGATACTCATTCCTACTGCTACTACTTTCTTTTCTAGAGTAACCTATAGGACTGAACCTCACTCAAGATGCTAATAAAAATTATCTATAGCTCAACTCATCTAAAGAAGACAAACATGAAACTTCTAAGCTCAGATCTGGTTGGACGGCTACACAACTTTAGAAATTTACCAAAGCCACTGATACACATATCAACAGTGAGTGAGAATTATTGTATATACACTATATCTGGAAAGCTTCCTAAAATGTCAGAGAGATCTTCTAGATATATTTGAGACTATGCAGTATTGAAGACTAAGATCCTGAATACTTTCTAATTTCTTCAAGATAAAATTTGTTTTATTGTCTTGATGGGAAATACTGACTTGGTGTAGGTTCTGGTTAATTTTTTATGTTCGTATATGCCACATGGTCTATATCTTTTATTTTATAGCAATTTATTACATTTATTTTCATTTGAGGCTACCATATTGCACACTATTGTGCTTATTTTATATTTTTAGGATGCACTTTAGGATGCACTCTTAGGTTGTGTGCAGTTCTAAATGGGATATACATATCACACCCTTTCCCCCAAGTTTCATGGATCTTTGTGGGAGACAAGACAGAAAGATTGGTAAGAGTCAGTATTTGTTAACACCAAGGAAACAGTGTTTTCCAGACACAAGAGGATTCACATATGAATTCACAGCAATTATGAAGAAGTGCAGAAACTTCAGTTAGATATAATCCCATCATAGATAAGAGAAAGTAGGAATAAAATCTCAGAAAGTAGGAATAAAATAAAAATAAAATAAAATGAATAGTTGGGGGCCTATTGGTATCTGATAGATATTGAGAGAAGCAAAGTCAGTTTCCTTTAATTGTGGGGGCTCCTAGGTAGGTTGACCACATGTCAGGGCAGGCCTCATTCCAAGATCTTGCTAGACAAAATAAACTAGGCTTGATAGGGCTAGGGGGAGAAAGAAGTCTCAAAGTTGAGTGTGAATGGATGGGAATGTAGAGAGAGTGGTTCTGGGAGGAGTATGTTCAAAATGAATTGTATGGAATTCTCCAAGAATTAACACAAATATTGTATTAAAATATATTTTATCAACTTTTAGCTTTTTGACAGATAATATAAATAGAGACAAGAAAAACAAGGTTTAAGTTTCTAAGAGGCCAGACTTCTTCTCTGTTTATTATGGAGACTGTTGAAAACAGGATTACAAAACTAATTGTATTGTAGTCCTTTATGTGTGATCTAGATTGCTTGCTCTCTCTCTCTCTCTCTCTCTCTCTCTCTCTCTCTCTCTCTCTCTC
>JANHMN010000004.1:77031320-77050354 GCA_030674055.1 Rhabdomys pumilio | reverse complement strand
TCTCTCTCTCTCTCTCTCTCTCTCTCTCTCTCTCTCTCTCTCTCTCTGTGTGTGTGTGTGTGTGTGTGTGTGTTCTAAAATAAATAATAAGGGCAGATATAGCGATGGGGCCCTAGATTTTTAAGAGACTGAATTATATTAGGTGAAAGTCCTGTTTCAGTGAGTATGTCATATATTAACCACCCTATTTGAGAAGTATTATTATTTATACCTTACAAAGGAGGAGAGTAAACCAGAAAATTGTTAAATAGACAAGAGTTGGCAGAGCTAGAATATACATCCAGGCGTATTGGTTCCAAGGTTCATATTTAACCACTACTCTCAGAGATAGATATGTTGTCTGGGAAGGTGGCATCTCAGTTCTTCTTTGGAGAGAGGAAGAGATGCCATCTGCCAAAAACTGTAGATTAGATCCAAGGCAATTCAGGTGACAAGGCAAGGCTGAATGAAATGTAGTATAGTTAGGGAACCCTAAAGAATTTGATGTGGACCATGAATTAAGTGTTGATAAAGAGGGCATTGAGAGAGATGGGGTCCCGAATTTGTTAGAGACTAAATTTCATGAGATTAAAGTCCTGTGCCTGTAATTTTGCTTTTGCCAAACAACAACAACAACAACAAAAAACCAAAACAACAACAACAACAAAAACCATGATGAGAATTGGCTGACATCACAAATATAAAAGTTGCTGCTTTTATAAGACAATACGGTGATGAAGTTATGCTATATTTAGGGTCATGAATATCTCTAGTGACCCAAGGACTTGGCTCCAAGATTGGTGATATAGAGAAAGGATAAGAATTTATGGGCTAGGGATAAAATACTTCAATTATTTTCCTCTTCCTTTATTTATTTATATTTTTGTTTTGTATATTTGCCAAGGCATGGGTATTTTCAATATTATATGAGTTTGTGCTGTGTCATAAGACTGACAGGTTATAGATCAACTAAAACTATAAGCCCAAATAAATTTTCACTCTTTATAAATGGATGCATCTCAATAGTTTGTTATAGAAATTGTATAACTACATTAGGATATCAGAGTTGCTGGATTCAATTATTCAAGGATGTCATCAAGGAGCAGACACAGTGCTACATGATTTCCCAGGATGAATTCCTTCATACCAAGAATACAAATTGATTTCCAGAGTCTATATCACATTTAGCAAAGTCCAGAATAAGAAAGAAACTATTGCTATGGGGTCTGATTCTTAAGATCAAGGAGGAGTTTTCCAGAGGTCCCCCACATTGCCTTGTGTCTTACTACCTAGAAATGAGAATCGCCAACCACCAGCGAGGGGAATCAGTCAAATGGGATTAGGCCAATAATGAATTAACTCTGAGCAGAGATTAGACCTAATTTTGAACCACTTGTCCAAGTGGTTGGTGTTTGCTGGAAGTCTGTGTTCTATGAAGAATAAGGTGAGGGTGGGTCAAGAGAATAGTTAGTACTTCTGAGACAGATGTCAAGCCTTCTTCATGAAGTAATAGTGGCAGATGGAGAGGCTCAGGGTTGTAAAGACACATTAGACAGGTAATTCTAAACTATGTTGTATTCATGTCTACTGCCTTCACCAAATAGGCAGTTACCTCTACTACTTTTTCTCTTCTTCTCCTTCCCACCCTTCTTATATGCTTTACTCTATTCTTTCCCCATCCTGTCTTCATGATTTCTTCCTTTGGACCTGGCTCTCTTCTTTCCACTTTCCAATCCTCTCTCTTCTTTCAGTCCTCCCTTCTTCATTATTCTGTAAAATAGAGATTTGCCAAGACTTCTCTGGTTTATTATTTAGTCAATATCATTCTGAGTGGTGGAGTTTCAGCTCTGAACACCATACACACATTGGCTACTTGTGCCCTAGAATTGCAGGTGTGCAAATAAGTATCAATTTTAAACCCACACCATCCTATGTCTTAAAGAAATTCTTTGTAGAGATGCTATTTCTTAGCGATTTCTCCCTGATACCAAGAGTTTTGCCATCTCTGACACTACTTGCATATTCAAGAACTCTGTATGCAAAAATGAGAACCTGTTCTATGGGGGATACTGTTGACAGAAAAGGTATTTTAGAATTAAACTATCTTACTTCTTCCTTCTCCACCTTAACCTCTCTTCTCCTTTCTAGTCTTTTAGAATTTTTTCTGAAGCAAATTATTGTTTTTCTGTAGCCAGAGGGCAAAATTAATAGATTCCTCATATGCACAACTTTCTTGAAATAGAATAATGATTTTCAAGTATTAGTGCTGTGATGAAAGATGAAGATACTAAAGTAGAAACAGGAAGGAAGAGCAGGTTGTGTATCTTTGTGAGTGAGTGTCTGTGTGTGTGTGTGTGTGTGTGTGTGTGTGTGTGTGTGTGTGTGTGTGAAGGCAATGATTTAGGCTTGATATCCAGTTCTTGAGTTGGGAGTGCTATAGGCCGAGTAAATGCACTGGTAAATAACACAGGATCTCTGCATGGCAGAAGACCAATGTACCACTCTTCTTTGGAAAGGTGTTTTTTTTTCCCATTCTAAACATCCATACCTTTCATTTCGACCTCAAGTCTCATTAAGCTTGAGGAATTTTCCCTAAAACATGATGTTGTAAATTTAAAGATGAAAGAAAATGGAACAGAATAACAGAGTGTATTGTCTAAAGCTGGTACCAGGAGATAGGGGTAAGTGGATAATGATGTCAGAAGATATAAACTATGCTTTGGAACTTTTCCTGAGGGAGATTTTTCTTGGTAAGTATCTTGGAAAGCAGTAGATATATTCTCAGCAGTGCTCGAATCAGCTAGTTCCGTATCTTTTTCCCTGAATCATCACAACCAAAAAAGTATGATGCTGGGAAGTCAATCAACTCTTCTCTTCTTCTCCATCTCCCTGCCTCTCTCTGGAGAGTCAGGGATGAAAACCCAGATGATGCACATGCTATATAACCACACTGATACCAAGCAAGACCCCTGACTCTGGGTTGTTTGTTTCTGATTGTGCAAAACCAGTCATACAGTCTTTTTGATTTCTTCCCCCTCGGGATTTTCTAAGGAATATGAGGATAACTGATGGGGAAGGCTCATCAGGACACCTGAGTTAGGTGAAAAAGCTTATTATTTCTTCCAGGAAGGCAACTCCCGATTTCCCAGAAAGGCTGCATTGCCAGTCTCACTGAGTAATTAATGTGTAAATGACTTTGATTTTCCATCTTCACAGTGTTCTCTCTATTTCTGTTCCCATGGATCTCAGTCCTCTGTACTCTCTCCCAAAGGCAGGAAAGAGCAGAAGATATCTACAATGTATCACCCATGAGAATATCCAGAGAGATATCACTTTGATACAAATTTGGCCATGAGAGAACTGCTTTATACTCAATATAGATATTTAATTTACTATTTTCCTATACTCCTCTTCAGAGTGAAGAGTTTCTTCTCTGCAGAGTAAATTCCCAATAAGATGTGTCCCACCACTCTGAAAACTTTAGTGTTATTTTCTACAAACAAAACTAGTCTTAAGCAAAACAATGCTGTAATCATCAATACATCTAGTATCAATCCTTAGGTCCAATAAAGTTGCTTTTTGTTTGTTTTGTTTTGGTTTTGAGACAGGGTTTCTTTGTGTAGCTCTGGCAATATTGGATCTAGCTTTATAGACCAGATTGATATCAAACTCAGAGATAAGCCTTCTTCTTCTCCCCGAGTGTTGGGATCAAAGTCATATACCACCACTGCCTGGCATTTTAGTTTTTTTTTTTTGTTTTGTTTTGTTTTTGTTCATTGTTGTCATTTCTCAACAGTATTCTTTAATGAAAAGTACCCAGGTTGGAGCTGGGAATTGCCTTTATATAATATGTTCCATTAACAATGAATTATGAATTCTCTGTTTATTTTTGTCTTTCAAAATCTCAATTTATTTGAATAACTTTCTTTCTTTGTGTTTGGTGTTTCTTCAAGATCACATATAAGTCAAGTGGCGCATGGTCTGGTCTTACCTGGATGATTTTCACTTATTCATTCCTCAAGATATTGTCTCTTTTTCTTACTATAATGTAACCATTTACCAATTTGTGGGAGGTAAGTTGAAATTAGATTATTCCATTACTTATCAAATATTCAATGTACCCATTTATTAATGAAAATGATTATTGAGTGTTAGTTTCCTGTTAATTGACTGGGTTATGTTAACATAATTATTTATTCTGATATTTAATGTAATTGTTACATTTTGCCAGTGTAAGCTTTGTACAGATGAGTCTCCTGTCTTTTAACATGTATCGATATTTTGGGTTTCCTTTCCTGCATATGGTGTTAGAGGTTCACCTTTTACTTTCTCGGGCTCAGCTTTAGAATTAATCATTTCTCTAAGGAGCTCTGATTCATTTTAGTAGAAGTGTCATGTAGAAGCTAAGATGTGGACACTATGTTCACCACTAATGGCGATGGAAG
The DNA here is from genome assembly GCA_030674055.1 of Rhabdomys pumilio. Classification (NCBI taxonomy): domain Eukaryota; kingdom Metazoa; phylum Chordata; class Mammalia; order Rodentia; family Muridae; genus Rhabdomys; species Rhabdomys pumilio. Next base: position 77,045,930 of record JANHMN010000004.1, on the reverse strand, counting down.
AATTGGAGAAAGGATGTTTGCTGCTTATAGCACTGTAAGTAGGCATAATGTAACTTTCACGTATTCATGTGCACTTGTGCATGCATGTGTTGTGTGTGTGTGTGTGTGTGTGTGTGTGTGTGTAAGAGAGAGAAAGAGAGAGAGAGAGAGAGAGAGAGAGAGAGAGAGAGAGAGAGCGAGCACATGTGTGTATGAGAGGAGCTGTGGTGGAACGGGAGGAAGGTACTTGGTTTCCTTTGTGTAATGCATGATCATTTTCAGAACAGGATTTTTCAAAACACATTTCAGTGAATTGTTAATAAATACTCTGTGAAGAAAAGAGACTTTGGCTACCAAGTACTGGACTTCCCTGAGGCTTGACAGTACTCCTGCACTTGGCTGTCATATTTCTGATAAGTCAGTTCTAGTTCTGAAATGGTTTGCCCCTTTTGAGTGATATAAACTGATATACATAGACATGTACATATATACTTTATCTTTCTACAAAATATTCACAATCACCGTATGAAAATGGTACAAAAATACTGATGTTTTCTTCTGCTTTTGCTTTCTGTCACACATTGACACATATGAGGATATAGACATATACACAGCACTCACACATATTCAGTTTCAGACATGCTGAGGTTGACATTGTCTTGTAAGACATGAAGAAAAGAAAGTGACATGAGTCAGCTCCACGCACAGTGAGGATGACATTTTCTTGTGTATTCAGTAACATCACAGAGGACATGCTCACAGAGGATATAGAAAATGATTGGATTTTTTTAATGAGATGAAACATAAATGGGAAGTGAGTTAATAGAAATGACAAAAGTTCGGCATTTACTCAATAAATTAGCTTTGAAAAATGAGGGGCTTAGTAAATAGCTAGAAGGATATGAGAGTTAAGATAAAAATCACTGTTATTATTCCAAATGATTATCACCTTTAAGATGAGACATGATTGAATATGTTTAAATACTGATATGAAACAGTCAATATGGAACAAATTAAAGCTGGCCATAGAAAACTCTAATTTGGCAATTCTTGTTTGCCACATTCCCCTAGTGGCATCACCATATTTCTCTATTTCATTTTCCCCCTGTTACAGATGACCACTTCTTTTCTCCTCCTGGCTCTGGGGTATGGCATACAAGCCTGTAGGAACCCTTTTCCTTCTACTACAGTGTAGACTTGGGTATCCTAGTTCCTGGTTCCCTTTATCATTGTCACAGTGAAGACATATATATCTTGATGCATCAATACAACCCTTCCGTGGCATTTTATGCACCAGAGAAAGATTGAAGCTTCTTCTTTCCTATATGTTTAAGATTGAAGATGGGTCTCCAGAGCACCTAGCGGTCAAGCCCCATACATTATGGAAGATTTGGAAGCAATGTAGCCAACAGAGACATAAACCGAGATAACAGTGAGCGATGAGCACAGACTTTTGTTGCTCTGGGTATCGCAGTGGGAGAGACCAACTGAATCACATTGATGGGAACTACAATACTTACCATTCACACTTAAGCTATATGTGGTCAGTTATACATGGCAAGGAAAGGGGTCTCCTTTCTATTATAAAGACAAAGGAGTGAGAGAAAACATAATCAATAGATTAAGGCCTTTCTATACACTGGCATGCAGGAGATCAGGGTTCAGGCAAACAAGTGGCCATAGGTTCAAAAGGACCATAACATGGACATTACCGAGAGAAGGGCAATAACAATGAGGTTCAGTTGTTTATTTGGTGGCAGAAATTATGGCATGTACCTCATCTGGAGTGGTAGGGATTCGGGAGGGGGAAACTGCCAGCAAATTACTAGTGAGCTTATTTTTCTTTTTTTCACTCAAGAACGTGATCTAGAATATGAGACAGCCTTTCCCTCCTACAGGAGAAAATATATTCAAACTGAAGTAATTTTACTATTATTATGATGTTCCAAATGTAACTAGATAAACACACAAGTGTTTGACTACAGTTGATAGCGACTCTTATTGGCCACAATAATAATACTGATGATGATAATATTAATAATAACTCTTTGCATTAATTGCCTACAAGTGCATACAAAATTTATTTTTGGCTTACTTTTCATGCTAGTGTACATACACCTCATAGGACTAGGGAGTTTTGTAAAACAGTTTACTTTTAGATCATCATATATGGCATAAGCGTCCTTAGTGTAAACCCATATAGACTCTCCTAATCAATTCTTGATTTCACTCTTACTGTGCTTACATGAAGCCTTGAAACCCTTTTCAGCATCACTGCCCTTGAGTCTATGAGACTAGCTTGAAAGATGCAACTTATTTGTTGTTGCTGATTAGCTTTAGTGCCCTGGGGGATTGTCTCTGTTGATTTCTTAGCAAAAAAAAAAAAAAAACAAAAAAAAAAACAAAAAACCTGCCCCCAGGATCTGGCAAGCCTGAGGACCCTGGAGCAGCCTTAAGCATCTGGCACTCTATTGCAGCATCCTCTCTCTCCTATTAAGAAGAAGGGAGATGTGATGAGAGGCACAGGCTGTGAGGCTTCGGGCTTTTATCTTTGGCACTGACATGGGCAGCGTGACATGCAGGGTAATGAATTGCCCTCCTTGCAGAAATGAATAAGTTGTGGTCGGTGATGCAATGATCAATTTGCTCCATCACGTTAAGCTGCCCATTCATCATCCACACCTGCTGTCAGGAGCCCAGGGCTGCTAATGTTGGCCTCAAGCCTCTGCCTCAGCCTGCTGAACAACAAACAGCCTTTGGAGTTGCCTCTCTAAGGCTCAAGGCTGCCTTGATTACATTCTCTGATGAAAAGCCCAATTCCTGCTCAGCCACTGGTGACTGTGGAAACAAGGCATATTTGTGAACAGCCATGCTGTGGAGGTACAGCTTAATGAAACACTAAGGGACCCCTAATGGGGACCTAGGTATCCTGTTCCACTTCCCTATGATATGGAGTTGGGCCAATATGGTGTCATCCTTGTGCCCCAGCTTCTCCATTCTAAAAAGACAGCATATAGAAGACTGTCTCATTTTCTTCTAGACTGCCTTTCTATCTCTGAGTCCAGAGTTCATCCGCACTTTTCTGTGATGGGGTTGGCACTGTGATTTGTTTAAGTCTCCGTCCACCAAAAGCAAATAGTAGCATCTTTCATGTAACAGAAATTGTGTGGTAGCCATGAATCAGCTCATTGATTTTCACAATCGAATGAAGGATGAATTAGCACAGTTTACTGGTGACCAAACTGAGGGATAAGGTTATGTGAAGTTCCCAAAGCTAAGAGCAAAGTTTGGGATAGCAACAGAATCTTGACTCTCATGATTTTGCTTCTTGTATTGGAGATTATTTCGCATAAAGGAGCAGACCATTAGTGGCTCCAGCCATGTTGACTTCCTAATAATCTTGCAGGATTCAGTTGTTGCTAAAATTGTGTCTGTTCAGAGGGATGCAGAGTGAGCCAGAACAGCCAAAGATGACATTATGGGTTTCCTTTTTTATTTTTTACTACTCCAAATTTTTGTGTCTACTGACCATCTCCAACATACGAAGCCCCCACTAGATCATCAGTTCTTCCTGACCTTTCCTAAGTTCAGTTAAATAACAACCTAATTATGTTAGTTATTTTCATTTATGGGTAGAGAAAAAGAAGCCCAGAGAAAAATACTTGCCAGAGATCATTTTGCTTGGTGAATGACTCTCAGAGTTGTTTTTTTTGGTTTGTTTGTTTTTTTTTTTTTTGTTTGTTTTTTTAAATCACAACTGGGTGCGTTCATCATCTGCCCATTAAAACCAAGGGAAGAAAATAGGCATTAAAATCAGATCAAAGCCCCTGTGCCCATGCGAGTCTGCATGTCACATTTCTTCCCAGGTACAAATTGGTTTCCATTTGCAAACTAAAAAGAATAATCATAATAATGGCTACCTCTTATTCAATTATTATTAAATGCCAGAACTTTGAATTGTGATAACTTCATTCCAGTCCTTAATATATTGATATAGGTATTGTATTATGGTTTAGGTGTGTAAGGCTAGAAATGAATATAAGCAACCTCTAGCATAAAGTGAGTAACTAGCAGAGTTTCAATTACCTGATTCTAAAATAGAGTCTCTCAGCTACTTTGCTATTCAGAAGCACTATTTCTTAATAGTTACTATCATGACAAATTACCCTAGGATCTTATAAAAATGTACATTGTAATTCAGCTTGTTTCAATTTGGGTATTGGGATTCTTTGTTATATGGAGATGGTCATTCCACTGGCCTAGGGATCACACTTTGAGTCACCATGTATCAACCGTTTTCTGCCAAAGAGCAGATGGTAGATACTTTAGGTTCAGTGGACCATGCACATTTTGTTGCAGCTACTCAGTTCCACCATTGTAGCAATAAATTAGCTACTGGTAATCTGTTAAAAAATGAAAGAAGTTCTGCTGTAATAAAATTTTATATGTAACAGATGATGGGCTGAATTGCTTCGGCTATAATTTGCCAACAGTTGCCACTGGCTTTCCAGATCAATTGACTTCCATTGGTCCCACTTATTTTTATTCCTGCTATCAGCCTGACTATAGTTTAGCTGTTTTCTGTCTTCAAAGGAGGAAGACTTGCGGTCTTGGTTCTCATGCTATGGCACTATGAGTAGAAGAAACTTTTGCAAGTTAGGTTATTGGGTATGTGCCCTCAAAGGGCATATAAGCAGGGGAGTTCCTTTCTCATTTTGTGTCACAAGCTCAAGGAGTCACTTTTTGTTTTGGCTACCATCCTAATATACTGCCACCCAATCTTTACATCTTTTATTTGTATTTTTTGTGTCATACAAACATACAGATGAACATGTCCGCATGTCCACATGCGCATGCACACACACACACACACACACACACACACACACACACACACACATTTGTGTATTTTTGGAGGGGTATGAGTACCTGTGAATGTGGGGGTGTGTGCACATGCATGTGAAGCCACAGATTGTTGCTGATTTCTTTTTCCTCTCCTATTTTTAATATTAATAAATTAGTTGAGAGTGTTTCTGTTACTTATAAAACACACTGACTTCACTAAGCTGGCAGGCCTGCCAAGAAGCTCTAGGTATCCACCCATCTTTTCCTCCCCAGTGCATGGATTACAGATGTACACTGCCATCGTTTCAGCTTTTTCCATGGATGCAGGAGATCCGAGCTCACATCCTCATGCTTGAAAAAGCACATTACTACCATTGTTCTGTCTTTCTGAACTCTAGCCTTTTGTCTAATTAAAAGTAATTTGATATAACCTTAAGTAATTTCAGGCAAAAGTTCTCAACATGAGGTTTGCTGGTCAGCATTATATACATTACATGATAAGCCAGAAGGTAGCAAATATAAAACTTCATACTAGACTTATTAATCAGAGAAACTATGAGTGAGCCTAGCAATGCATGACTTAGTAAGTTTTTTATGGGATTATAGTTATCTATGCTCTGTTATGAGTAGGGATAATACTGACACACATGTGAAGTGTGGGCAAGACGTTTGTAGTTTCGGCAGCATCAGAAGTCAGCACATAATGGGAATATATGACTTAAGCTCCGGTGTTGAAAGGTTAGGTCTTTTGGTTTTGTGGCCAAGGACAAACAAGTTTTTTTGTACAAGGTCTTTCATTTGAAACAAGATCATAAAAGTGTTGAAGTGTCAGGAAGCTTTAAGAAGGACTGAAATCAGGTGATACAAAGCATCTGTCAGATAGTAGAGACTGCCAGATGGATGCCCAGGAAACTGGGAGCTTATAAGTCTGAGGTACAAAGTGATGGACAAGTACAAATGTGAGAAAACCAATGCAAACAAGTTTAGTGTATCCTACACTGTGGACTCTTAGCAAATACAAACCCTAGCTTGACTCTTCTGAGCAGGGTAGAGACTTAGAAAATATACTGTAATGTAGGGATCCCGTTAGGGATGGAAAACCTCACCTTTGAATCTCAACAGGACTGACTTTCCACCTTCTACTGGTCCACCATCTAACTGTGTGCCCTCAGTCCCTTGCTTCAAAGAGAGCATTATTTTTTTTCTCCTGTGAAAATGAGGGCCCTTGTTACATAACTCATGGTGTTGTGAGAGTTACACATTTTGACGTAAAAGTTGTTTTTTGTTTTGTTTTCCATTCACTCTTTACAGCAATAGACACACTTGCTGTGGATAAACTGGTGAAGAAGCAAAAATAACCACTTTAGCTCTGGTAGAGTTTTCAATTTATTGGAAAACAGAACAAGGCATCACAGTCAACTGTGACACATGCTATGATGGAGAATGACAAGGGCCTCTTTCCAGAGAGGTGGCTGATCAATCCAGGCTGTATTAGAATCAGTTAAAGGGTTTCAGTTCTTTGGTTGCTGTTTTGTTTGTTTGCTTTGTTTTGCTTTATGCTTTGAGTAGGCTACATATTTTGACCAGTTTCACTGTGTTTAAATCTATAAGTATTTTTCTTATATAATTTATTACCATGCAGGGTTACATAAGTCCAATTTATGCTAATATAAAAAGTACTCAGAACATTTTCCTTGTGCTATACTACCCTCCCCTGCAGGCCACTCCCATTCACATCAGTTCTTATTGCTTTCCTGGACAGTTTCACTTCTACTTTACTCTTATTGTATGCATTTTATTCTACGGATCAATAAAACTTCTGCACACCAAAAGAAAGTTTTGTAAAGCTGCCACCACCGTTAGTACCTCACTAGACCAACTGAATCAGTATTCTTAAGTATTCTTAAGTATATTTTAACATTTTTATTTTAATGCAATATAAAGCTTGAAGAATGGTTGTAAAATTAAATATAAACTGTTGTTGCTTCTATTTAGCATTGCAGTGGAGGTTGTAGTCATGCATATTTGAAAAACAAATAAGTAAAAGAAACCCAGATTGGAACAGAAAGAAAACAATTTTCATTTGACAGATGGTTTGAGTTTGTGTATAAAAAATGCTAACACACACACACACACACACAAACACACCTCTAGAACTAATTATTGGCTTCATAAGCTTGCAAGATATGTAGAAAATGTACAAGTGTCAATTGTATTTCTACATATTAATTAGCAAACATCCTGAGAACAAAATTAGGAAAGCAATCCCATTTGCAGTCTCGTAAGAAGAGGAAATGTTCAGAAATAAACTTGAAAATTCAAAGCAAGGTGTATAGTCTGAAAACAACAAAAACGAGGATAAAAAAATTATAGAGGATATTCATGAATAGAGAGACATCATATGGTCATGGCACCCAAGCTGCTCTACAGACTGAATGCACTCCCTGCTGCATGTTGCTAAAATATATCAACAAATTTTATATGGAAATATGAGGAACCCTGAATATTCAGAATAATACTGGAGAATGAAGTTCAACACTGGGGAACTCACAAAGACAGTTTTCCTTCTGTTTTTTTCTCTTGGCCCGTCTGCACTTTCTGGATTCACACACACAAATATTTCACTCTGAAGTATTTAAAAGTCATTTAAATGGCACAAAGCCTACTTTCTTTCAAATACTTCATTGTGAATTTCCTGGTATGACTCCGTAGCCATTTAAGTATTCTACTTATGTCATAGTGTTATTTCATCTTTTACACACGCACTCACACACGTGTGTGTGTGTGTGTGTGTGTGTGTGTGTGTTCTTGCACATGCATGAGCACCTATGAGCACAAGTAATCATGTAGTTGTGGAGGCCCAAAGTAGATATTCAGTATCTTTCTTAATCATTCTCCATCTTACTCATTGAGGCAACAGCTCTTATTGAACCTAAAGCTCAATGTTTGGCGCGTCTAACTAGCCAGCTGACTATGGGACTTCCCTTCTCTGCCTTCCATGCATTGAAATTACAGGTAGATTGAAATGCCCACCTGTCATTTTATGTAGGTTTTGGGATCCAAATGCGGCTGGTGCTTTACCTGCTGCACAATCTTCCCAGTTCTTAAAGCATAGAAAGTCCCAGCTTGGGAATTGCAACCAATTGTCATCACTGCTTGGTGTGTTTTAAATTTGAACAGTGTTTCTGGCTACACTGCTCTGATGACTTTCAAGTTTTCTGTTTGTTTTTGTTTTTTATTTTGTTTTGTTGTTAATTATCGTATTTATCTACATTCCATTTGTTTTCCCCTCAGTCCCCCCTCCCCCAGTTCCTCAACCCATTGCTCTTCCCTCTTGCATCTGAGAGGGTGCTTCCCCCAACCAGGCCTCCCCCTTCCCTGGGGCCTCAAGTCTCTCAAGGATTAAGCACATCCTCTCTCACTGAGGCCAGACCACGCAGATCTCTGGTACATATGTGCCAGGGGACTCAAACCACCCCATGTTTGCTCCTGGTTAGTGTGGGTCAGTCTCTGAGAGCGCCCTGGGGTCTGGTTTAGTTGACACTACTGGTCTTCCTATGGGGTCACTCTCCTTTTCAACTTCTTCAATTATTCTCCTAATTCAGCCATAGGGATCCATGGCTTAGTCCAATGGTTGTGTGTAAGTATCTGCTTGTGCCTCAGTCAGCTACTGGTAGGAGTTTTCAGAGGACAGTCATGCCAGGCTCCCATCTGTAAGCACATTATAGCATAGTAGTGTCAGGCCTTGCTGTGCCCCCATGAGATGGATCCCACATTGGGCCAGTCATTGGACTGCTTTTCCTTCAGTCTCTCAACTTTCACAGGAACTTGTTATTGACTTTGTCAGTGGCAAGGATAGACTTGTTGTCTTACTCTAAGGTATAATTTCATCCTTCTTAACGTCTTGTTACTCATGACAAGGTATTTTGAGGCTATTTGCATATTCCATGACTCTAAAGTATCTCACAACTCCATTATAAACTTGAGATTTTAAAGAAATCTCTAATTTTTAGAAATTCCAGGGTAGAAAACAACATTATTAAGGTGATGTAGTAAATGCAGTTCTTTGGGAGACAGAAACATTTCAGGTGAAGGCTGAGGAACAAATGGAAGTAGCTTTCTTTGTCAGAATTTGGTGAGATATGCAGTGAATACGATGACCTGGAGACATACAAGCTACCTAGAGATTAGCTGAGTCCATCTGGCCAACACAGAATACAATGCAGGATTACAGGCAGGAGGTACCCCTATGAACATTTAAGGAGTGTGGATTTCCACAAGGTTCAAAAGAACTCCTGAGTTCTATTCAATTCAATTATACAAATGATTATCTCTTTTTAAGACTGGAAAGAACACATTCCTTGATTACCAGGAGCATCAGATTGAAAGTGAGAAAAAGAGGCGAGTAAGAAGGTGACAGGTAACAGTGACAAAGAGGGGGGAAAGGAGCTTAGGCTGAGGCACTTTAGTACTGATTTGGGAGAGTGAGTATAGCAGTTAGAGGGAAGGGGTCAGACATTGGGAAAAAGAGAGGGTTGTAGCACTGGATGGTAGTGGGAGTCAGAAAAGCCTTTTCACAGAGGTCACATATAGGGAAACTTGATGGGTGATGACAAGGTAGTGGTTGAAGAAGCAGGTGTGCTGTGGATAGAAGAGGCTAGAAGAACAAAGAAAACAAATGGCTAGCACATCTAGGAGCATGCCTGGGAGGAGCAGCAGTGACCTGAGAAATGCAGGTGACAGGAAGTGGAGCAATGGGAGAGACCAAAGTCAGCCTTCAGTTGACAAGAATCTGTGCAGACTGCACTAGAGGCTGACCTGGCAGAGAGAAGAAATTCTAAGAAACCAACTTGCAATAGCATGGGGGAGATCATGTCTGAAGCATACATGTGTATGGATGGTTAGCATGGAGAAACTGTCACCATAACTCAGTTCTTAGAGCACATGTCAGGCAGACCCGTCATGAATTTTGCAAGCTCTAAATGGAGATCCTTCCCTTGCAAACCTTCAGTGGGAAAGGTTAAAAGAAGAAAAGTTCGTTCCCACTCAGAAGCGAGGGAGAAAAACAAACCTGTAGGCTGAGGCTGAGGACAGAAGAGATGGAGCAGAGAGCTTGCTCCTGAGCTGAATGAAGATAAATGGGCATGAGTTCTGGAGAATTCATCCTTTCTCTAGTACACTTGCCTCTCCATCAGTGCCCAGCCAAGGCCTGTCATGCAGGAGTGGCGCTTTTGTGTGTCTGCAGGCTCTGCTCCTGTTGCCATAGTGATGGGGCCATAAGTCATGTCTGCTGCTGCTGTACAGAGGCGTTGTGATTTATGCAAGCCTGGGTGAGATTGTAAATTTTTTTTTTTTAATGTTCAAAATCCGTCACAGCAAAGGAGGGTAGAGAGGCTCAGTTTCATTTTAAAGGGGGTGGGGGTGTTGTTAGACCTTGATTTTCTCCCTGGTGGTGATGTTTCCACATGGACCAATGGAGCCTGCATGTGCAGAGCTTCTTTTTGACTCTAGCCATGTGAGTTTGAAAGCCCTGGTCCAGATGCTCAACTCTAAAGCCAGGCTGATGCTGTTTTCCCCAAAACAAATCCAGTCCTCTTTCTAAGCTGCATTCAAGTACCCCTGCCGTTTTCTTTATGCTCATATTTGTGGCTAACAATTTACTGTGTATATAATGCAAAGGATGTGAGGGGAAAAACGAGCTTGGGGTTGACCTTACCTAATTGTTTTCATCTGTTTAATGGAGACAGTATAGCTTCATAGAATATGGGGTTTTCAACACTGGCATCTTTGACATTTGAAGTTAGGTTTCTGTGAGTCTTTTGTTTGCATGATGTTATTGGAGGATGAATGTGCTTTGCATTATGGGATATCTAGGGGCATGCCTGTCTCATACCCACTAGGATACAAGAGCACTCAGTATAGTGTGAATGAAAGAAATGTTTCCAGAGGTTAAGAAATGTCCCTAGAGGTGTGTGCAAACCATCGGTTCTAAACTCTCTTACAGGTGAAGAGAGGATTCTCTTCTTGACCTATGATATTTTCAGCTTTTATGTTACACTTTCAGAGGATGAGGGCTCAGTTCAAAGAACCCACATGGTGGCTCATAACCGTCTGTGTGTCTAGTTTCAAGAGATCCAATGTCTTCTGATCTCTGTAAGCTACACACACACATGGTGCACACACATACATGCAGACACAAACTTTCACAGAAACAGAATGCACTACAATAAGAAAGCCTAAAAAATATATAGAAGAAGCTGAAAAGATTCTGGTAGCAAGATTTTAACCCTGTCTGGATGCATCAAGCAGAGAGACAAGGCTCATGCCAAGCACAAGACTTCTTGCTGGATAGGCTTGCAGTTCCACACTGGCCATGTGCACATGAACAAAAGTCTATTTGTCCATGACCATGTCTGTGCAATATGTGGGACCATGCATATCCCAGGGTTTTTCTTATCATGCTTTACAGATTTCACTTCCCCCGTTCCCACCATCAGTGAGTCAGTTGAGCATTCCAGCGCCAGAGTTTCCAGGTGGATGAAGATTCAGGGCACAAATCTCAGACACCTTCATCTCAATGTCATGAACATTGCCTTTCAGTATCCAAGGGGAATGGTAGCAGTGCTTTGAAAATATCCTAAGGGTTGCTATGAGCAAAATGTATCCTATGGGGACATGGATTCTGCTACAGGAACACTGAAGCAAGGACTTAGTTGAATGTGTGACATGGTGCAGTAGGTTTGTCTGGGAAGGCCTTTCATACTCTTACCCAAACTATTCTCTTCTATTTTCTTTCTGTTCATTTTAAAGTTATAGAAAATTTACATAACATACAATGTACTATCTTAATTTTTAAATATAAAGTTCAAGGGCATCAAGTATGGATGTTGGAATTAGCACTGCCAACCTTCACTAGAAGGGTCTTTATCTCACAAAATAAAATGGATTTTTTCTGAGCAATACACAGAACACAAAGAGCAGCTTCCCACTTCCCTTTCTGTCCAGCCCTTAGCAATGAGATTATTATTTGTTTCCACAATCTTGCATTTGAGTTATTCATAGAAGTAGAATCTACAGCATTCATACATTTGTAACCATTTATTTTACTTAGTATAATGTCCCAAGGCTCATTCATATTACAGCACAAATAACAGTGTCCTTCATTTTTCAGGGAGAATAATATTCCATTATATTTTTATACCACATTTCCCTTATTGATGTATAGATTGACAGATACTTAAGATGCTTCCATTTTAACTATTGAAAATCTTGTATCCCTGTCTGAAGCACCATTGAGTTATACTTCATTAGTCATGATGTACAATATACATAAAGACTCAAGAGAACACAAAGAATATGAGTGAAACCTCCCACTGAAAAGACCATGAATAACCTAACAAGGGCTCTGACATGGGGATCAGATTTAGGTCAAATAGTTACAACATAACAATGATAATGACCGATGATTCACCCAAAACATTTGTCCAGAATATTACCTGGTTATCAACCAGAGGCCTACAGCTATCTTCAGTTTGCAAGTGTGAAAACTGAGGCAGAAAGAAAGGAAATGTATTCATTATTGTCTAGATAGTGTGTGGCAGAGCTGGGGAACCAGCATGTTAGATAAACAGTGAGCTGTCTTCACAGAGACTGAAATGGCTAGATTGTTCTGCTGGTCCAGACTATGGGAATTTGTGTCAACGACCATAGGCACACAGACATACTCTTGTTCATTATTCACAGCACTGAAGGAAAAGCTCTATTGACATGTCCTTTATTTTACTACACATATTCTTTGGTGCTTTCTTTGCCTTCTCTGCCCACTCTAGATGATACTGGGGAACCACTTGTCTGGAATGAAGTCAGCACTGAACTGTCCAAGGAGACTGTGCAATAAATGATGCAAGATAACCATAAGGACACAAAGACATTTGAAAATTTGGGTGGAGATAATGTGGAACTCATCAGCTGCTTAAGTGAAGAAAGGCCAGCTTCAACTTGGACCTCCCTCTACTCATGTGCATATTTTGAAAGAGGCCCCTGAGAATTAGATAATACTTTTTCTGATACTTGGTTTAATTTGCATAGTCCCTGAATCTTGAAGGACTATGTGACATTGCTTGAAGTGTATCTCAAAAAAATGCAAGCACCAAACTTGTTTCTACTAGATCAATATTGGGAAGACCAGAGTATGTAAAATTTACTTCCAAAGATTCTTGACATTCATTAACATATCAACACCAATGGGAAAGCTGCTGTCTGGAACATTGGCATAATCACTTCAATTATAGGAATAAAATTTCTCAAACTTTTCAAACTAAGGGTTTTTCTCATTTTGATTTTATTCAATATACTTTTATTCTACTTGCCCCAAAGTGCCGGAGTTACATGAAATCACTTGAGCAAATGTCTCTTGCTGCACTATGGCAGAGTACACACTGTGAAGCTGGTTATTTATATTTAGAGGGATCAGGTGACAGTTGGAGTTAGCACTGGAGTATCTGCAGAAAAAATATTTGTTAATAACATAAAAATATCTTCCCAGTATCAAAATAACCACATCAAACTAGAGCCATTAAATGTTTTGGATCCTTTCTCTGAACTGCTTATGATGTTTTGAATGGTTAAGACTCAATCTATGACTTTCAGGATCATACAGATCACCAGGAAGAATTAGAGTGGGGTCCTTCTACACTATGATGTGAACTCAGAGCACTGTTTTCTAATTTAGGAAGAGATACTCTAGAAAGGTTAACAAAGCAACCACAGACATGACAATCGATGCCAGAAGGACTAATTCATGAAAAGCTTCTCAGAAGAAGTGACCCTGCTGCAAAGCTAGTGGATGAGAAAGAGTGTACCATGGGTTAGAAGGGAAGTGTGAGTGTCATGACCAGGGCCAGCACTGGAGAAGGCCAGGGTCCAGGAGAGTACTTGTCATTTTGAGAAAAAAACCAAAAAAACAAAAAACAAGAGGGAATAAAGGGAAGTGATGGGGTAACCAAAGCGATGGCTTCCTAGCTTTAGATTCAAAAATGTGTGTCATCTTACATAGTTTGTACATTTATTCAAAAGCATTTGGATTTGAAGGAAGTAGAGTTGATTTTAGACAGAGAGCAGCAATGGTTCACATTACAAAACTTTTGTATGATTTGTCCATGGGTAGAAGAGGGATTGAAAGAAAAGAGGCTGCTTGAGAAAATGTAAGTAAGTCAGTACAGGTATTTGGAAGACAGGAGTACAAATTGATCTCTTGAGTACTTCCCCAGATTAACCCTTAGCTCAACCTTTCCCTGACCTGGACCTCAAAATGGGTCATGTCATTGAGCTTCTTCATCTAGTTTTCCATTGGGTTTACTTCTCCTACTGAATGACACAGAACTTCCCAGCACCTTTTGTGAAAGGTCACAATGAGTTAGCTGTATTCCTGACTGACTGTCAGAGTCCCCGGGAATTATCATTCTGTGTTCTAGAAACAGTGTCCTCATCTTGCTTCTCTGATACCCGTAGCTGACTCAGTCACAGATTTAGTCACAACATGCTGCTTATCCTTTGTTGTTTCTTCAGAACTTTCCCCAAACTTTGGGAGAGCATGCTTTAAATCTGAGTGCACCATCCCTTTGTTGCTGGGCCTCTCTCCTTCATACTGGCTTCTTCTGTTGGGGAGAGAAAAGAAATCAAGACTGCTCAATGAAATGTCTGGATCCTTCTAATCAAGTGGTGTGGTTCCCAGCCTCTCTCTCTCTCTCTCTCTCTCTCTCTCTCTCTCTCTCTCTCTCTCTCTCT
>JANHMN010000004.1:77007158-77031310 GCA_030674055.1 Rhabdomys pumilio | reverse complement strand
TCTCTCTCTCTCTCTCTCTCTCTCTCTCTCTCTCTCTCTCTCTCTCTGTTTGTGTGTGTGTTTGTCTGTGTGTGTGTATGTCCTTCCCTCTGTTCCTCCTCCACCTGCTGTACATATGTATGTATTTTGAGTACAGAAGTTGTATTACTTACATGGAAGTGTATGATACATTGAAGGAAAGTTATCATTCCACTCAGCCTCATGAATGTGGGGTTTAGATGAAAAAATAATTGTTCACCTTAAATTTTTTGGTCTTTACTGCTCCAGAGTTACTATTTGCATAACTGAAAATGTTGCTGAAGATGAAATCAAGAGAACTTATAGAGAACTCCATGAAACCCATACACACCACACAGCAGAGATTAGGACAGAAGTACAGGAAAGAGTGTGTGCTATCAACCTAAGAGCATCTATCTGAGGTCAGCTGGATGAGGGAAAGTGTCTCTGTCTTCTGTGAGTCTGTGATTGTTTACACATACCTTTGTACACTATGGCAATGTTTGAGACTCCTTTCATGAGGGTAATTTTTATCCTAGAATTCATTTTTTAATATGAATGATGATGATTGTGTTAGACAAAATCTAGGAAGCATACACAGGAGGTTTCAACTCTGCTACAAGCCAGAAATTTATCTCAGTAAATATACCAGCACCAAGAACAGATTTTTAGCTAATTATGTCTCCTGAGACAATAGATCAATAAAACAGCATTTTTTGAATGAGACAGTTCTACTGTTAATTCATCTTTAACATCTCCATCTCTATGGCTATCCTTTCTTAGTGTCTTAGTAATCAATAATCTCTCTTCATCTGACAAGGGAATAAAATCCTAAACTCATGAGATAGAAAGTTAGAAGCACTCACTTTAGTCATAGAAATCTTCTCAACATAAACTTTTGAGGCGGTGCCTACATATCTATCTTAGTTGGTGTGAGGGAAATCTGATACCTACCTTCTCTGATTTAGTCTATCTTGCAAGGTAAGACTTATAGGAATAAGACCAGGGAGAGATTGGGTGACATAGGATAGTGTCTGTCTCATTGATCCTTACTTTGCCAATGTCTGTACTTTGTGATCCTATTCTAACATATGTCAGGCCAATAATATACCTTCCCTGGAATCCTACAAAAGTTATCTCATGCAAGAAAAGCATTACTCCTTTGAAACAAGGAACACACATATTTAATGACACATGAGTATTGCCACCAGTTCCTTGAAAGATGGAAGGCAGCAGAGAATGGGATGGCATGAGCAATATAGTAAGAGAGAATAAAGCCATCATAATAGAAAAATAAAGAAAAAAAGACAGAATTTTAGTATGTAATCCCTTAGTCTTTATCATATCTCCCTTGTAAGTGTATCTTTCACCTTTCCCAGGATGTTTCAATGTAAGTCTCACTGAGTCATTCAAGCCAAGTTGTTTTCCCCTAAAACTAAAATCACTCTGAGTTTACCAAACAGAAAAATGCTCTACATGGAGGGAGGTCCTTCAGCATGATGGATTGAGCAGAGGTCAGAAGTCTATCTTCTGTTTCCACTGCTTTCCCTCCAACTGTTCTGCTTAAGTCCTTAGGATGTCAACTTCCTTCTCAGTTAAACACGAGATTAAACATAGGGTTACAGCCTGGGGAGATGGCTGAATTAGAACAGTAGCTTCCATGCAATGAAGATGACCTGAGTTAGATACCTAATGCCAACATAAAGCACGGACAGCAACGAGAACCATGTGCAGTAGTACATGCATCCCAGTGCTAGGAAAGCCGAGACAGGATACTTGGGGCTCACTCATCAGCCAGTCTGGATGAATGCTACATGTTCTGTAAGATACTCTTTCCTAAAAAATAGAATGGAGAGTAACTAAGGAAGACCTTTGACACTGACAACCTTTTCCACATATTCATCCACAGGCAATAAATGAATAGGATTGGCAATAGCCAATGGCCATAAGCTTCTCTCAAATTCTCACTACCAGCTCAGGATACTTGCTCAGGGTACATACGTTTATGTCTTTCTCTCCTTTTAGTCTGAAGATGTCGTGACTTGCAGCAGCCTTGCAAGTCCCATTTGAAAAGTATTTAACTTCTAATGCAGATATAACAAGTCATTTCTCAGCTTCACTGTAACCGCAAAGCCGTCTATAATTCAACATCAAATATTTATTATTACATTTATTAAAATTTTAATAATTTAGTGTTTCCTGTATGTAAGATGGAAGCTTAGCTAACTGGTTCGCATTTATCCAACCTGGGTCACTTCAATATTTATATTCAGAAGTCTCCTTTTGAGTTTCATTTAGCAGAGGCTGTGTCTTGAGCCCTCCACCTGGGCGGCCCATTGGTGCATGGAACAGCTTTCCCTGTGGCAAAGACTAACAGAAATCCCATGCTGCGAAGTGTTTGAAGAGATTTACAGAGCCCGGGCAGAAATTCATCCTAATAGACTTCACTTTTATTATGATCGCTAAACTAAAATGGGAAAAATATATGTGTCTCCAGGCTCACTGGCTGAATGACAGGCAGTGGGAAAGGAGGGGAAGAGAGGCAAGAATCTATCCATGAGGTAGCAAGTGCAGTGGCCTATACACAGACTTTTATTAGAGGGGCATTATTTTCCAGAACTAAGGAGGAATCTGGTGGTCCAGTGTAAATCCAGATGTCACAATCTATGAACCAAGCAGACTGTCAAAGGGACTCCTAATTTAATTACAATCTCTTTTCTCCATTTATATTTTACATTTGTAGAAAGGATTCATGCCTGCCGTTAGAGGGACAGAACAAGGAATTGAGTTTGGCCCTACAGTATAAAATCAAAAACAAACAAACAAACAAACAAAAAGCAAAAAATAAAAACCCAACCCAAACAAAACTGAAATAACAACAACAACAACAAAAACAAAGAGCCAACCATCAGTCAGACTAGTGAGTGCAGATTTATGGTACCCACTCATTGTCCAGCCAGCTTAACCTACTCAGTGAGTACTAGGCCACTGGAAGACTGTCTCATAAGGAGCATAATAGCTTCTGAGGAACTACATTTCATGTTGTCCTCTAGTCTTCACATACATATACATATATGTGCATTCCACACATGTGTACTTGCAAACACGCAAGCATGCATACCTTAAAACTTAAAAATGAAAATAAAAACAAAAATTAAGATAGAATACTTGCCCACAATGGTCAGTAAAGATCAAGATGGAAAGTCAGTAACCCCCTATTTTACTGAGACATTTCTGTGCATCCACGCAGGCAGCGTAAAGCACTAGATTAACAGTCTCAGTTTAAATACTGACTTACTACTCGAGTAATATTGTGTACAGAAGTTAATTCATTGGCTTCCTCATCTGGAAATAAACAGTAACTATTCCACTAACTGGAAGGAGTTAGAATTCACACATGTAAAGGATCTAGCCAGATCCAGACACAGATGACACAATGACCAGACACAGCTGGTCATTGTCATTTGCAAGTATGCAATTAAGATGTAGTTTACATCTCAGGAACATCCAAAGTTATGATTGTGGTTGTTTTTCCCACTTATAGATAAAAACATAGGTTATCAAGGCTTCAATAATTTGGCTGAGGTTAGCCAGCGAATGGTGGCACTGGAAATTAAGTTTTCACGAAGTTGTGGTCTACTCACTTTGGATAATACTCCAATCTTGGGGTTGTAAACTCTTAAGTCTGTTGTTAAAGATCCCTTGCCTTGAGAGTAAAATAATTTCTGTAGAGTTTATAAAAGAGGGATAAATTGTGGGAGGAGTCTGAGAGCTTGATTTTTTATTTCATGGATCAAAAAACTTCTGGCTCCATAGGAGCCTCACACTTGAAACAGAAATACATTTCTAACTTGTCTACAAATGTGTGTTTATAAATATACTTTCTTTGCCAGGGTCTGATAAGTTCAAGGGGCAGAAAATAAAAGTACAGTGTCATAGGTATGGGACACCTCTCTAGGAGTTATGGCTGATCCAGTAGCACAGAAGAAACCAACACTGGATATCGTCATTGCTCTTGTTTGCTCCTAACAACTAGATGAAAAAACCATATCTCTAAAATCACAACACATTTTACTTTGGTTGAAAGAGAGAAATCAACCTCAAACTAGTCAAAACACTTTCTGTCTGCTGACTAGTCTTTACATCGTCATAAGGTGTTATGCACACCGATACGAGAGAGAAGAATTGAATAGCCTGAACCAGAATGGTACAATACCAACCTGCTAGATAACCTGTACCCTTTGATGCATTACAGACATAATGATTATGGGTAGCTGACCACTTTCTGATTGGATTTGAGACATAGGACAGAGGAGGGATTTCATGTAACATAATATAAGCCTATTCAAATGCTCATGTCTGGGAAGTCCTGAACTCTGGGTGTGGGGGCACCTACTACCATTTCTTTGTTTTTGTTAAATGGTCATGTTGTCAAACTGCCTTCCACATAATTTTCTTTAAACCCATGGATTTGTGCTACTTCTCTTTACGTTGTACAGAGAAATATCTTTTTGCATTATGCAGCAGTGTGTATACAGATGACACATACATGTATGCATGTATGCATACACACATATGTACCTAGACAGAAAGATATATGTTCTTTTTGCTCACCAATTGCACATGCTGTGAAATCCAAACCCCTCTATATTTACCATCATATGAAAGAAGCCACTAGCTTCTTCTTTTAGGGTTTTTCAGAATAGGAAACTGACTTGATCCAAGCTATGGACTCAGAACTCATGACCAGCTTGCAGTTGATTACCAAAATCTATGCCGTTTCCACCATTTCTTACCTTGCTATTCTTTATAGTTTTTGAGCTAGCACACTGTCTGCCACACAAGCAAGCACCCCACATGTATATGCTTCAGATTTCTCCTTAGCACGAGTGGCTCACATTTACAGAACATAGTGATTAAAGGCACCACCTTTGGTCTGTGTGGTCTACAGCTTGGAAAAGAAAGAGGTGGGAGAAAATAGTACAAGTGTTTTATCTCTAGTATTCTCCCAGAGTCTTTCACATGTATCCTTTTCTGCTCAACTGCAGTCAGATTGAAGTGAAAGCCCCAGCCTCAGGTCCTTTGTTCATGGGTAAGAAATTTGTGGTGTTTTCTTGCCCCATATCCCATACTCGGCATGTTCTGAGTTTTCCCTGGGGACTACACTACTTGTAATCACAATTCATGAAGCTAAGTTCTCTACCATTTTGGTTTAGAGAGAGAACTTGTCATTCAGGACAAGGTGGGTAAAGCAGTTTGTTCCTGCAAACATTGATCTGAAACAGTGACTACAGTCACGTGATTGGCCAGAGGCATCAAAGCCTACATATGAGAAACTAGGGCTCAAATGGTCCAGGTTTCCAGGATTCAAATCCTGATTTTGACATTTACTGGCTGTGGCCTTGGGCAAGTGCCATGACTTATCTGAGCTACATGAGATGTTGTTAGTATTGCAATGTCAGGCATATTGAGCCATGGAGAAATATAGATCTCTTTACTATGGCAAAGTGTCTCAGGTTATAAGATTGGATATTAGCACAACGGTATGCACAAGAAGGCATCCCAGATTAAAACCGGAAAGGAAGGATGAGAGAGATAGGACTAATGCATCCTTGTAACATTTAGGAACATATTAACCTACTATACCAGGAGATAGAGCTACTCTAGAGTAGCCAAGCCCTCATGTATTTTATTTTCTAGTTGAGCAGGGAAATTCCGTTCTGTTTCACTTCCTAGTATACTTGGATTCAGATTTCAGTGCATATCTGAATTATCCAAAAACCCACTCCATTAAACTGGTGGGCTGATCTCTTAAATATATGATTCAGTAGGTGGAATATGTTTACCATGTTTGTGGAAAAATCACACAAACTGAGGTGACTAGACTAATAAGGAGAATGCTTACATCAGTACTGCTGGTCTGAAATCAAGGTCAGCCATCTTGTGGAGACTCTCTCTCTCTCTCTCTCTCTCTCTCTCTCTCTCTGTGTGTGTGTGTGTGTGTGTGTGTGTGTGTGTGTGTTTGTGGTCTTGATTTTATGTTCCCTACTTTCTGCTGGCTATTGGCTTTCTTGGCTCATGACTGTAATACATTAACATTTTACTCTCTCACACTCTCTCCAGGATGTGTCAAATATCCTTTGCCTCCCTCTTATAAAAAGCACTTCCTATGATGTTCTCAGCCATACCCATAAGCCGGGAAATCCAGGATACATTAAAAAGTCTTAATAACATCTATAAAAACCCTTTTAAATATAAAAACAAATAGTATTTATGAGGCTTAAATATTAGGGCCTCATACCTTTGGGTACTATTGTCAATCTAGCATAGATGAATTGTGAGAATTTGTGTTTCTGACAGGTTTCCAGGTAATCTTAGACCAGTGATCGACCAAGTAACATCTTGAATATCTAATTCAGAGATTTGCATGTCTATAAAACCCCCTTCTAACCTCTATATGCGACTGACCCTAACTAGCATTGTGGTTTTTTTCCCCCTGTCTGGAAATTTCCCTCTGTATTGAATACCACAAGGTACATTTGTTTGTTTGTTAGTTTGTTTGTGGCTTTTGTCTCATCTAATTCATTGAGATTCTTGCCTTATATTTTATATCTCTACTACATAGCCCTCCACATAATAGGTGTTCAATAAATTCTCAGGGCATAAAATTGAAAGGGCAAAAGAACAAAAAGAAATTCTTAATTCTATTCAGAAAGAACTCAATGTGAAAACGATCACCAAGTGTGCAATGTTAGCTTGCATTCTGATGTCCCATTATTCTTTCAACATTGTTCAGGAATTAACAGCAGTTCACAATTTCATTTTCATTGATTGAGATCATAGAAAAATCACTGAGGAGCTCCAAATGCTGGGTTTCGTGGATGATTATTATTCTAACTACAATGGCTATTCTCACATTTCTTTTATAAGAAGATCCAGCTCCAGGCGAAGTTGTGAAGAAGGCCCAGTGTGCAGCAAGAAATGTTGTTTGCCATGCTTCCCTCTCCACAAGGAACTTTTATTTTCTTTCTCAAGTCAGCCTCTTGTTCCACACTTCTTGCTAAGCCATGAGACTTCTGAAAGCAGAGGTAAGCCTTATTCATGTCTGTAACCCTAGGGTGCTTGGCACCATGCCTGGCACACAAGAGGCGCCAGGTACAAGCTACTTTCAATCTTTTTTAAGAACGGAAAGGAATTCATATGAAATTTAGCTACCCTACCTTTGTAGCTGACATCGTTAGTGTCTCCAGTACTGAAATTGCCAGCAGCTTCGTGCTGGGGCAGGCTAAAGAATAGACTGCTTCCATAAAAGAATCCTCTTCATTTGCCTCTTTTCCCCTTTGACTTGAAATCTTTCCCTTCCACCTTAGATTCTATCCAGCTAAGCCTTTTCTGCAATTTACATTACAATTTACACTTAATAACCAATGTTCTTTTTATCTTCTGAAAACAACTTGTTCTTCCCCTTTTACCTCTCAAAGCATCCTCTGAATACCCATACATACTGATTTTTTTAAAAAATTTATTCAATAGAGATGCTCGCGTCCATAAAGTCACAAGCCTGGAAACTGCAAGAGAATGCACATACACATTTAAATTCTTTCCTAAATCTTATGACACAAAGATTAGTGCAAGAACTCACAACCAAGACACTGTTGATTTAAAAATGTATCAATTGGATGCACTCTTTTTGCAAGGGAAAGGGAACAGAATTAAAAAGTAAAAGAGGAAAAAATCCATTATGCTACCGTCAGAGGCATGATAATTATTGTCTCTTTAGAGCTAATCTTCGTCAAGTTCAGCAGTTTATTAGACTATTCAATCTTCTCTCTTTATTGTGCAATATAAGAACAAAAAAAAAAAATAAAAAACCAAACAGAAAACAAAACAATAGCAAAGCAAAAATTCTTCTATCTTTGGTGTCCTCAAGGGTAAACAGAGCCACAGAAAATCTAGAATGCAAGAGGGTGATGGAATGAGCGTGTGAACTGGCGTGGTTCAGCCAGACTTCTAGGTATGTAACTTTAAACATTGAACTTTTTATTTAATGAAAATAAGTTTCTCACAGCAATGTGTGCTTTGCTGAATATTTGGAGGAAAATGTTTATAAAGGCACAGCTATGATGAAAATATCAAACGATCAGCCCAAGCCCTCCAACCCACTCTTAGTCATTAACCTTCAAAGTAATACAAAGGTTTTCAAAAATCAGTAAACCTAATAGTATAAATCATTATAAAAACATCTATATTCTTTTGTGTCTGGATTCTGTGCTTCAGTACTATTACATGCACACACATACAAACACACACACATACAGAGACACACAAGTTTCTGTTATATAAATACTTAGTGGTGAAGTCAATAATTAGACGTCTGTACATCCAACATGAGTAGATACTGTTTGACAGATTTCTGCAGTGGTTAAGCTAATTTATACTCCTGTAAAAACTATCCTTTTTTTTGTTTGTTTGACTGATCATGTATTGCTATCAGTTACAGTAAATTCTGCTACCACAATGGGTCACAGTTGCTCTGGGTCTGGTTGTGAAAAGTCTCATACTTTGCCCCCAAATTTATCACAGGTTTGGAATCCCAGCCAAAATTTGCAATGCACCTTCAGGTTACTCCTGGAATCTTACTGTAGTGTGTACTTCTGCCTCCCCTATGGTTCAGTCACCACAGTCTTCATTTTAATCTCTTTGCCGTGATTCCATTTCAGTGATATTGGTTATCTATAATTATGATCTATTATTTATTAATTTCTAACATATTACCTGACTGGAACTTATTAATTCCTTAAATGCTCATGATATGCTTGCCTGAGCAATGGTATGTCAAACAAGGTTTATTAATGTAGCTTGGAAAACTCCAGTAGCTTAGTACAAATCACTTCACATGGAAGACTATAATCTTTGTCTGCTTTTGCTGATTAAAGGCCAAAACTGGGCTTCATCACTTCCAAAGAAGAACACAGGCTAGGCCTTAAGTTCATGTTTTGTCTATCTGCTTAATGCTTATAAATAAAATGCAAATAACAGCCTAGCCCCATGAGATGATAATTTAAAGATAAAATGCAATTGCATCAGTAAATGATGCAGTACACAGGGTACCGTCAGTGGGTAT
Source organism: Rhabdomys pumilio (assembly GCA_030674055.1). Lineage (NCBI taxonomy): Eukaryota > Metazoa > Chordata > Mammalia > Rodentia > Muridae > Rhabdomys > Rhabdomys pumilio. The sequence goes on along the minus strand of JANHMN010000004.1, from coordinate 77,022,189 downwards.
GAGCCATTATTCTTATACTTGATGGGGAAGGCATGCTATCTTCATTTTTTATACAGAGAACTGGAAACATAGAAAATAAGAATTAGTTGCATTATATTGCTTACACATAGGGAAAATGGGCTGCTCACCCACAGCAACATCTGATAAGTGTATCTTCACTAAAATCCCAAGAACAATGTCAACCACATAGAGCTTTGTGGAAAGCAAACAGAGTGCCTTTACAGGGTTTCAACTGAGGTCATTAGAGCTCCTTAAGAGTGGTTCTATTCACTGCCCCTTGTTCTAGCTTTGCAATATGCAATGCCCAGAGTCTTTAACAAGCTTTCATCAAATGCCATCTATTCCAGTTCTATATTTAGACAAATGAAAATGATAGAAACCATGATACATCAGTTTATTTGTTCAAAATTGTTTTGTTCTATAGTTTTAAATAACTTGCTTCTACATTTTATAAATGCTATTCATTTATTACCTTAATTAGTATTTAAATTTTCTTTAAACTTTTTAATTATGTGTACATATGTGTTGGCATATACACATAAGTGCAGGTGCCTCCTAAGTCCCTAGAGGATGCTGGATTCCTCTAAATTTGTAGTTCCAGGTAGCTATCTGTAAATCACACAATGTGGGTGCTTACAACTAAACTTGTGTTTCCTGGAAGAATAGAAAACATTTTTAATTGTTGATCCATCTCTTCAGCCCCAATATTATATCATTTTTAAAAAGACCATTGTTCTAAAAAAAATGATAGCATAGAAAAGCATGTTACTCTCATCCTTCCATGTGAAATGTAGCAAATATAAAGGATTTCTGAGAGGACAACAAACACATGTTCACTGCAGTTCAATTCATAATGAACCTGTGACAGTTGTTGAGTGGTAGGACCATAGTCACAGGTAGTCATCAGCGCCAGGTTTTAATTCTAGTTAACAAATCAGTAAGCCGTAGGCAAGCTGTTTTTATAATTAAGACTAGAGTTCATTTATGGTTACGTCATAATTTCTAACAGGCTTCTTTTAGTCAAATTGGAGACAGAGAAACAAGTCTACACCAGAAACACCCAGACTTGTACTCGGATCAGATCTAAGACCCCTGACTTAATGAAATCAATAAACATTTAGTAGATGTCCAATATGTACTAGGAACTGGGGATTACGAAGCTAAGGAAGTTATTTTCTTTGACCTTGAGATGTGCACTACATAATGGGACAGCATAATGCACAAGCCACTAATTAGAAGAAAGGAGAGTGAGTCTGCGAGGAAGTTGTTTGCAAGGTACAAGGCACGAAAGGAATAATGTAGTCACATTCATTTTATGAGTGAAGATCAAAGGGTTTGACAGGTTGGGAGTTCAGATCTTGTGGATTTTCCAGAACCTCATCCTCACAATGGAAAAGGACCCACCTTTCAAACTTTCAAGATTCTACAGCATACTGCTAATTAATGATGTTTATATGATAAACTCATCCATCATAAATCTCACAGTGAGTGAGATAATATATCAGCCATGGAGAGTTTTTTTCTTTTCTTTACTTTTCTTTTTTTTTTTTTTTTTTTGTTTCCTAAATCAAATCCCAGGAGAGTCATGGTGGTGGAATACGAGCCAATGCTGCACAACAATGGAAGGTGCTTCTAGAATTTTGAGAACAGATGGATTTGACAACATTCTTTACATTTTCCAGACCTCTATCAACATTACTGAACTCTTTCCTTCATAAGAGTCCTTGTGGTTCTGAAACAGAAGGACTTTTGCAACTACAAGAAGTCCTCTATGCAGGGTCTTAAAGATGACTTCCCTACCTGACATCTGCAGGGTCTTCTGTGACGAGCACATCAGTCTTGCAGCTGGCCAGGGGGTTGATGGACAGCTCCACCGGTGGAACCACAAAGCTTTTGCTGACCGGAAGCCAGAGGCCTTGGCCCAAGCTGAAAGTAGACCTGCAATGTAAGAGTTTCCATTGGGGAACTCCCCGGGAAGCAAAGAGTAAAAGGGGGGCCCTCTTCCCTCCCTTATAGGGCATTTTCCACCCAACTTGAATTCTGTATATTCCCCAAGGCATGGCATTAGCCAGATTTGCTCATATTCTGATGCTTGCTTCTTAAGTTTATTCATCTTTCAGCCCTTGCACTGCATTGTGGTGTTTGTTAACTTCTCAAGAGTAACAAGAGGACACTGGAAAGGCAGGGACTATTGCAGCTCTGCTTGCCTGTAATCCCAATGCCCAGCAGGAGTTCCATAAAGAGTTAGAAGGAGCAGTCTGGCACAGAGGGTAAGACTGTGGACTCTAAATCAATTTAAAACAACCTTCCTTTGCCTGGTACTGCTACTTAATTCACTGTGTGCCTTTATCTGGATAAATATAGAAGTTTTACACACAGTTTCATAGCGGTAGCAAGCAGAGGTAATAGGAAGAGAGTTTTGGGTTGTAAAATATTTTTTAAGTAGGTAGACAGAATAATCTGTAATGTCTTCTCTAGTTCAAGTACCTGTCTAAAAACCAGACAAACTGGAATCAGATTCCCATAGCAACCAGGTTATGATACTGCATCAGTGCCAGTGAGAGTTCCTTTATACTCAGTGAGACTCTGGATCAACATTCTGAGACTACACAAACACACCTTCTGTCTATCCTTTCTCCTTTCCCCAGTATCATATCCCAGTCAGACTTTAAACTCACCTGAGAATCTTTTCCGGGGCTTGCTCTCCTGTTACCAAATCATAGCCCCTCTCCAGTGTTGTGTAAGGCCAAGGTCTGAGGACACAATGCACGCAAAGGAAGATAAAAAGATAAGACACGGCATTAGTCTGAAGTAAGTAGGAGCCAAACTGTTCAACAGAAGCTATACGATAATATTCCATAGAAGTAACTGCTGGAGGTGACTGTCTACATTTTAAAGAAATGTCTTAGACACTTTACAGAGGACTCAACACTTTTATTAAATTCACTTGTTTATTTCTGAGTTTATGTTCAAAAATCCATTTCCTCCTCAGCATACTATTTCCCGTTTCAGTGTATGAGTAAAGCATCAGTGTTTGTTCTCCAGAAGCTTCAGCAGTCATGTACCACAAGTATTGAAGTGTGATAGAGCAGAAGAAATAGATTTCACTTTTCACTGGGATGTATGCAGAGGTGTGTGTGTGTGTGTGTGTGTGTGTGTGTGTGTGTGTGTGTGTGTTCATGTGTGTGTGTGTTCATGCATGTGTATGTGTGTATAGTGTATACCGTATGTTTTTATTTATATTTAAAATAATCTTTTATTAATTATTGGAGATGCTCATATAATGTTTTTTGATAATATACAACTCATCTAATCTCTATTCTTGTCTCCCCACCCACCCAGCTTCACATTCTCTCTCTGTTTCCCTTTCTACCCATGAACCATGTGTAATTTGTGTTGATCAAATAGTCTTGGGAATGAGACTTGTCCAGGAGACAGATTGACCTACCGAGAGTCATACCTTTTATAAGAAAACTATAAGAAGCTATTGACATGCTAATATCTCCTCATGGTTGGGACCTCATGCCCACTTTTCCCCTTCCCATGCTGCTATTTCGTCTTGCTTGACCTCTTTTACACACAATTCCTGTGAGTTCATATGGGCATCTATTCTGTTGTGTCTGAAAGATACCCTTTGTTTGTCATAATACACTACCTCTGGCTCTTATCATCATTCTAGCCCCTCTTCCAGTGCCTTTGGGAAGAGGTTTAGTAAAGATAATTTCACTTAGGACTGTGCACTATACAGTTTCTTATTCTCTGCAGATTCTAAACTGGGAAGTAAATGAATGTGTGTTCTACTCCCCTGCCCAGAGGTGCTGAGTCACTCACCCTTCACTTTGACCCCAGTCACTGCGAACACATAGATGTCTGTGGACTGGGTCAGGGGCGTAACCTTCATGACAACTGCACTCCCCTGGAAGCAAAAAGAAACAATGTTTTTATACATTACCTCTACACATATGCTGTTTCTCGCTTCCCATGTTTTCCAGGAAAAATAATCAACTTGCTAGTTTAGGAAAGGACTCATGAAAAAAAGTGTGCTGGATCCACTGAGTACTGTGGTTAACACAGAGTTTATGCATACGCTCATTTCTTTATTCAATTACACATCTGTCCATCTAATACATTCTAAACACATTCAACTGAAGTTCTCCGTTCTACACCACAGAGACAAAGGAAAAAAGGTATTACTCAGTGGTTAATGGGACTTACCGTTTGATTAAAAAACAAAACAAAACAAAACAAAACAAAACAAAACAAAACAAAACAAAACAAAAAACAGGAAATAGTCAAATAGTGACAGAGGGCCTATTTTCAAAATATATCTACATATCATATTTGATTATATATATATGTATATGTATATAGAGATATATGTTTATATAGTATGATAGATGTATTGTCCAAGTATAAGTAGAGAGTTAAATGTTTTCCAGTGTGAGCCAGCCTTTTTTCTTTGTGTCTATGGTGTCAACTCCTTCAAGAAACTTGGGAGTTTTTCTTTTGGAAACTGTGTTTTGCCTGCAGTTTACTTCTTTGTTTACGTCTCTTCGCCTCTCACCTGCTCTCTTCCTTTTCTTCTGCTCTGGTCTTGTTCTTTATCTCTTTTGTGCTTTTTTCCCTTGTATCTATCTACCCACTACTGTGCCCCTTTGTTTTCTTCCCTGGCCATGTCTGTGTGAGTTTGCACAAGAGCCTCCAACCAGTCACCACTGTGCAAAGTTTCTCATCCTGTTGGCTAAGTTCATTTTAGCGTTCCATGAACTATTTCCAAAGTTCAGAATTCTACAACAGTTTTCATAAGGCTGCACTAGATCCTTATGACGGCTGCTCAGTGCATTTCGGGAAGTGTGAAGTTTTAATGTTAAATTCGTTATTTTACACCCAAGGTATAGTTGTAAAATGTTGACAGATGCTTTGCCTATAAAAATTAAATTTAGGGGCTACAGTATTCTCAGTGAGGTGATTCTCCATATGGATAATGTATACAATTCCCTCCCACCCTTATTTTGAGAAACTTGCATGGCTGAGGCTAGAGCTCAATGGGAAAGCACTTGACTTAGGTTCTGTCACCCATATTTACACTGAAAAAAAAAAAAAAGACAATTAGTGGTCCAACTGTGTGTGGAATCACCATTTTTGTGACATTCATCTCAGAAACGTTAGAAACTGCCCAGGGTCAGCTTGCTGCCCAGAGGAGAGTCGTCCCCAGTACTCAACCATATGAGTCCAATGAGCAATTAACTATCAGTATGTTTAACAAATCTCTGAATATTAATGTCTGATTGCTTTCATTCCCATTTTTTGGTGAGTCATATTCTACTTGTCCTGATCCAAACTTCTTACAGCATGGTGGGGGATATGCATTATTGAATGTAGAAGATATAGCAACTTTCAATTTTAGCCTTTTATTTTTCTTAGCATTTCATCTTTTGAATCTATTTGAAATTTTTTTTTAAAGGAAGAAGTAAAAAAAAAAAAAAGATAGGCTGGGAGTGAGCAGACACTGAGAACTCACATTTGAGAGTTGAGGATACTGGTAAGAGTCCACAAATCAACTCTCGTGGGCAGGTAGATTTATTTCAACTGGCTTCAAGAAAAGCAAGTCTTCCTGTTGTCCTTGTTTCATTCAAGAAGATTCTGAGCCTCCAAGTAAATATGCTAACAAGCTCAACCTCTATGAAATATAAATTGTGAATTAAGTCTTTAATTATTTTTACATTTCTTTATTTATTGTGGAGATCACAGAAAAAATTGCAGGAATCAGTCAATTCTTTTCTTCTGCTTTGGGGGTTTTGGGTATCGAAATCAGGTCACCATGGTTACAGGTAGCCATCTATACGTACTATACATCCTATGGACTATTGTTTTCTTTTTTAGTGTAGTGTAAACCACATAAACAAGATTCTATGTAGTAACAGGCTGTGAAAGTCCTCCCAGAACAACTTGTTTCAAAATGTTTATATTTATCCAGTAAGCTTTCTCTTTTCAACAAGGAACCCTGGATGTTATACATTTGACCTTCCATAAAGCATTCTGAGAGGAACAGGCAAACCTTTAACTCACTCTGTGTATTAGAATGTGTGTCAATCTTTGTGTGGCCAGCACCTTGCAAGTGTTTGAAAAACAGCCTGGACTTGATAAATATTGGTCAGAATGAAAAGGCACTAAGAGGGTATATGGAGTCAGAGAATGGATCAGGGATAGAATCTGAAATGCTCAAAAGATGGTTGAAAGACAGAGGAGAAACACAATAGAGATATCTTCCTTTCCTTTCCTCTGAGCATGTGGCAGATCATCAGGGTGTCTTCTCGCAGGCAATAATGTTTTCTGTACGCTTTCCCCAACCATCATGCCTGGGGTGGTCCTCTGAGTGTGTTTGCTGTGTGTGTGATCTAATAAACTGGTTCTTTCAGGAGGAAAGGAAAATTGACTCAAAGGGCTGAGAGCCTTGAATTTGGATAGCAGTAATTTACCAATGGGGGAGGGGCAGGACTTGCTAATGATGTGTTAAAATGCAACAGCCCCTTCATGAAATATTCACCACTTTAAACATGTCTAATATTAAAGATTAAAAGTCCTGGGATTTGTCCTCGAGACTCCCCAAACTGATTTATGATCTGCCAAAAGACACAGACCTCGTGATTCATAACAGGAGAGGTAAAACAGTTACTCTTAGCAAAGGGAAAGGAAGCCGTGCTACAGTGAGCAAGGAGAAAGCTCCTTTGGTTTCTCCTAGCCCATTAGCGTTTCTTCTGTAAAGGGCTCAGCTCATTCACCCTTCCCATGTCTGCTGGGGGATCTTTGTGACACTGAGAGAAGTTTGTTCAGTGAAAGGGCACTGCTATATTTTTCTCTTCCCTCCTGGTGTGCTTACTAAACAAGTTTTTCTTGATGTAGATGGATCATTAATTACTGTCACTCAGGATACAACAAATATGTATCTTGCAAATGAGAAGCAGCCACCCTAGGGGCTTCCATAGAGCTGCCTAGAGAATAGGAAGTAGGCAGAAGGCAAAGCCCACAGGGCTGGGAGCAGGCAGACAGACCAGATTTCAGTGCTGTCTAGTTGTGTGATTAGGGAAGCAGGGGTGGTTAGAATCTGCTGTATCTCTTTGGTCTCAGTTTTTTCACCTATACACTGGGAATGAGATGACAGTTATGCCACTATCTTACAGAACAAATGAAGGTAGAGAAGAATACAGGTTATAGCTTAGGCAGACAGGAGTCAACCTATTCCTTTTCTCCTCTTTAGCTTTAATTCTAAGATGGTTCCTGGTAGTACTCATATATTCTCTAAAGACACAAGTATTTTCTCTTTATTTTTTCTTCCATGGACATTAGTTTTTCCAGATACAAAGTTGAGGGCTGGATTAAATGTTTATCAATTCTGAACACTAAGATTTAGACATTTGCTTTGCCTTTCCAAATCCTTAACCTCTGCTCTCTGGACAATTTGTTTTATTCTTGGATATGATCGCTCTTACCAGTGGGGTTGGGTGTCTCAGGAAACATCTCCATCAGTGCCATGGCTATTGGCTTTATTGACTTCTCTTTCTTATTTTGCTGATTCAGAGAATTCTCCTCTATTTGCAACTAAGCATTTCTTTCTTGTCAGATGAAAAACTTTTGGCAGCTAGAACTAAGGGTTATTTACCTCTTTCCTAGGTAGGTACATTTTCCCACTCTGCCTCTACATGACAGGCTAAGTAAGAGTAGCTCTGCTGGGATACATGTTAGCATACTGACTGGGAATGCCTGTTTACCTTTGCATCTATCATCAGTGTGAACACTCCTTAACAGACATAATTCACCTCCTGTTGGGGCTGTATCCCAGCACCTAATATGCTACTGCACCCATTGAAGCATTTAATAACCAAATGCTAAAGATAAGGGGGATAGTCCATTTTTTGGCTGTTTTTCACACTAAACTTAATGTTCATTAGGGTTTTTTTTTTTTTTTTTTTGGTTTTTGCTATTGTCTTTTTAAAAAACACCTTGGATCATAATAAAATAGACTAGTAACTGATGTAGATAGGTTAATTGCTGAATAAATAAACAGAGGGAAGAAATGAATGAATGAAAGAAGGACTAATGAACATATAAATATAATACTCATGGATGCAAGATGATTTTTTATTTAGAATACCAATGGAAAAACCTTCACCTCATGACAGGTATTTGCCAGCAAAGCAGCCATTGTGAACTTGAGCTGAGGAAGTGTCCAAAATAGAATTCTATTATACATCAGAGCAGACAAAGCCCTTAAGAATCCTTTAGTTCAGATCTTCCCACCTTCATTTTTCAGAAGAGGAAGCCAAGGTTCAGATACTAAAGAAATTGTGCCAAATATTTGGACTAGTCTCTGGGGTAGCCAAGGTTAGGACTAAAGGTTTTTGTCTACCAGAACTACCGGAGCACTTTCGTTGGCTTTGGCAGTATAATTCTTTAGTGCATATTAAAACCATTTTAAGGAAACTTTTACCCTTTTTACTCCTCTGACATTTCTGAATTTCCTATAATGAGGATATTACATTTCCAAGCAGGTATTATAAAAAAGGTAAAATGAATTTGAAATATCCTTAAGCACATTAAAAACACCCATTTGTATGTGGTTAATAATGCAGACCTAAAAAATGTTTAATCTCTTCATTAAAGTGGTTCCCATAAGGGAATTCAATTAAGCAAATTTCCATCATGCTAGTTACTAGAACTCAGTATTGCCAGCTACAGATGAGCTGTGTGTTGGCTTTAAAATATTTACTCTTGCCTCTCACCTCTTATTTACAGAGCTCTCACTTCATGTTGCATGCATCCTCCCTACCTAAACTCTTATGCAGAGAACCCCACTGATCATGAGCAACTGGTTTTATTTTATCTAAAGCTCTTCAAAGTGAACAGTGCTCTTCCCTTAATTACATATGGCTAATGGGCTGGTAAAGTGGTCATCCCTGCAAGACTCCTGTTCTTGATTCAAATCCTGCACCCACTACTGGAAGTGGTACAAGTTGCTTTTCTCTCTGGGACCTTTTACTTACATATAATGAGATTGAGACAAAGCATTGGCTGGAAATTTCAAGAGACATATTTTTAAAGTCCTTAGCATGGTCTTTGGCACATATATTATTGTTGAAACTATTACATATCCTTGAGTTCTTGTTGCTTCTGAGTGGGGAGGTCCATTCGGAATCTTGTTTTAGTAGAAGAAAATTATACTTAGCACAAAGTATAGCTTTGAAAAGTCAAAGACACTGTTGTTCATTTGTTTGTTTTTGTTTTTTATCTATATGGTTTTGCATGTCAAAGGAGACAATTTCCATGACTCTACTCCATCTTTCCCGAAGCCTGGTGCCAGTTATCTTGCTTGTCTGCAGCATCTCCTATTGAAGGAGGCGCGCACAAATTCAGGGCATATCAGAAGGCTGCTCTGTTGCTTTAGGAGGATATTGGATTCGTACAATCGTTTTCATCAGCTTAGTATTCTAACTGCCATCCTCCCTCCTTGTCATCCTTTTATGATTTCATTTCCACTTGCTTCCAGCTCAGTCCTCACTTATCATCACAGACCAGGGAAGCTGCTTGCCGTTCACTTTCCTATTTACTCTTTATGTCCCTGTTGCTAAGAAATACAACTCCCTGATGTCTCAGAGCGTGGAGCTTGGCACACTTTTCTGTTATGACTGCAACTATGATCTCTTTGACCTGTGACTCTGTGACCTATCCCAGAGTCAGGTACAGAATAGAGAGGTAAGGAAGGAATGACATTACTGAGGGTTAGATTGTTGCACAGAGTAATGGAATGCACCTGACATATGTCATTGCATGCCCCTTTCTTCTGCAGTGTTCCCTGAGACATCAAGGAAGAGAATGTCAAATAGATGTCCTATTTATGGGTGAGCCCTTCACTGACACTTGAGGAACAGGGCCATTTGAGATGTGCTTGCAGACTTCCAGGAAACTTCTTACTATGGGTATGTTACACAACAAAGTTTATGTATGTACATATGCATATGAGTATATGTTTATGTGTATGTGCAGGTATATTCATATATAGAAGGTAGAAGAGGGCATTAGGTGTTCTCATCCATCACTCTACCTATTCCTATGATGCAGCCTTTCTTCGTTCTCATGGGGCTTGTGTGTTTCTCACATATGTGAAAGCCAACAAGTCCTAGAAATGGTCCTGTCTCTGTTCCTTTGGAGCTGATGTTACAGATGTGAATGGGATGTCTGGCTTGTTACATCAGTGCTGGGGTCTGGATGCTAGTTCTCATGATTGTGCAGCAAATGCTCTTATTCACTGAGGCATTTCACACCCCCCCAAGGTACCTTAATCCCACTCCTTGAGAAAAGTAAAGCCTGCATACTAGAAAGATGAGATCAAAGGAAGAGAGAGCAGAGGTTGCCAGAGTATAAGAATAAAAAAAAAAACCATAAGTGGGAATGTGATTATTTACAAGGAATGATATGATTACAACTGCTTTCAATATAACCAGGGTCATTCAAGGATTGAATTTAAAAGCATTGTTTCCTCTGCAAATCACTCTTTCTCTGTCTCCCTCAGTCTTCCCTTCGGTAAAGTGAGAAGGCAGAATTCACAGATTCAAAACACCCTTTTAATCATGGCCAAATTTTGGTCCTCTTACATAATCTTGTTTTGTTTCTTAAAGGCAGCATCTGCCCTGTTAGTGGATGAGTGGGGAGGACTGAGGTGTTTGGGAATGTGGGCTGGAGTTGGTTCACCGAGAATCATGGCTGGAGTAAAACAAAAACAGAGTTCCATTAAGAGCTCCATAGTGACTTGCTATTGGGATGTTGCTCAGGCAAATGGCTGTTCTACCTGGGGCAGGTCTCTTATTCCGTGGAATCTAGTCTCTCTATCAATGCAGGGAGACATCCTACTGATAGCAAATCTGCTTTGAACAGGTGTCTTTAACATCTGCTTTTTCTTTGCAATGTCAACAAAATTTCAGTCTTGTTAATTTCAAAAGCACTGAAGACCAAATTGTAAACTTGCGTTTTTAGGTGCTAGCTCTCCATTGTCATTTCTCTGTAGGCCTCCTAGGACATTTTACTTATGGGTTAGAGGTTCCAGTTGCATGGGTTGATCTGGTTTATTTGACATCAGTTATGTTCTTGTAAAAGAACCATGTAGAGTGATCTGGACTGCTTGAGAAACTACTAAACACATTGGACAATTGCTCCTGACCCATGGGCTCAGCCTCCTCACTGGCTTGTTGAATTTTTCTAGCCTCATCCAGTTGTGAATGATCATCAGAAATGGTTGTCTGCATATTATTGTCAAAGAGGAAAAAGAAGCCTCCCTCAAAGCTGGAGTAGATTGAGAATGCAGACAGACTGGGAGTGGGAGTCTGTTACCAACTGTCTGGAATGGATGCAGAGTAGACATTTCTGACCACTAGAAAGGATCTGAGTTTAATTGATGTATACTAGACACCAAACAGGCACAGAACTGTGGTCACTGCCTCCAACATTCTCTCCTGACTCTTGTCTTGCTCCCTCCATGTTTGTCAGATAAAATGGGATGAATGGGGAGTCAGAAGACACCCCGTGGAATGGCAGAAGGAAACTAGCCTGGGAGTCAAGACATTCTGATACTGAATCTTTATCTCTAACCTGATGAACATTTTTTCTAGGTTGACCATTGTGCTTCTTTTATTTTATTTCCTTTTTAAAAAACTTTTTCTTTCTTCTTCTTTTAAAACAAGTATTAAGGCTCAAATACAATTATTCAAGGAACTTAAATGTGACTTGACTGTAATGTTGTTGAGATACTTAAAGGCTATGACAAAGGGGCAACTATTGCCTGCCACTTACTACAGAGGGTCTTAAGGGATGATGTCTCCAAATCCTACAGTAGTGTTTTGACTGGCAACATTTATAATAACTGATGTAAAATATACATTCATTTATGAATTTGTGTCATTCTTGCACCTAGGATATAATAATATTCTCTTTATTGTTTCAATTTTAGTATATATGCTGCTGAAACAAGTGAAGAGATTTATTTCATTTATGTGTAATTGTTCTTGAGACTGTGTAGGTACATTCCATACAACTATCTGCAGATGCCAGAAGGGGCTGTAGAAATTCCTGGAGCTAAAGTTAATGTCATGTATGGGTCTCCTGAACTGGATTCTGGAAATCAAATTTAGGTAGTCTGTTCATAATCTCTTGACTGCTGAACTATCCCTCCAGCACCAAATTAGTATACTTCTTGGGAAAATAAGCATGCTAAACTAATTTTACTTATCAGAAGTAGTATAAACAACACAATAAACAATTGTTGTATTGCTGGGAACATATATACAGCCCTCAGTGATAGAAAAAGATGTCATTATTCCTGATGTTAACACTGAGAGCATCATAAGAGCTATGGTCCAAGTAGGGCTACTGAATTTTTTCCTTGGTTTGATTTCCTTCTCACATAGACTTTGTTTCATATCTGTTCCAAAGTTAAGACTTCTTCACTATGGCTGTGGTTGTGATTCCTGTTTCTGGTTTCCTGAACCTGGTATGAGTGAGATGAGGATTTAGAGATGAATCCACTCATTCTTCTGTCTTCAAGGACTAGGAGGAATGCACATCACCAGCACAAGGTATGGTGTGGTGTGAGTTGAAAGTAAAGGCTATGCAAAGAGTCACAGTAAGGAGCCTAGAGTTCTCTCTCTCTCTCTCTCTCTCTCTCTCTCTCTCTCTCTCTCTCTCTCTCTCAACTTCTGTGTGTTTCTCTAAGAATAGGACCTTGGTAATGTTAGAGGATGGAAAGATACAATGAAAGGTCATTACCTTCTGAGTAGTATTAGAATCTCTGCATGTTTGTTGCTAGCTCATCTCCAGCCTCAAATGACCCTATGAGATATGTTCTAATGCTAACTATCTTACAGACAACAAACTTGATCTTAGAATGTGTTAAGTAAAGGCTTTTCCAGAGGACAAGATTATGCAAGACTGGAGAAGGCACTACGAGATTCCTGAAAGCCTGGCTTCAGAGCCTGTATTGCAATGCTGGGTCATCCATTTTCCCTCCATAAGAAGCATGGGACTTCCATACTAAGCAGAGCAGAGGAAAAAAGGTCACAGAATAAATACTATGTGAGCCACATTGTTTCCATGGGTCAGTGGAATACAGTGGTGCTGGACTTAATGCTAAGGAATCTTTGCTTGGTTTGGGGAATATAAGGAGCCAGGCCTTGGGAATCTCTGTGCCTTCAAAATTAGTCACTTTCACATGCTCAGTGTAGGAGCAGTGAACAGAGAGAGGGAAGTTTAAAGAAGCCAGGCACAGGAGTCAGAGTGGGGTTTGAACTCAATAGCTTCTTGATTTTATAAAATCACTTGCCTCTGATCCAGATTCAGAGTCCTAATTTCCAAGTTAATCATCCCTGCTTTAATTATTCACCAAGATGAAGAATGTTCATTCAATGCACTGTAAATATTGTCTGGGCTAGACATGATTATTTTGAGAGACACTGATTATACAAATGTCCCTTCGTGACCATGGCTTTTAGTCTTGTCCATTTTATTATACCTTCAAAGAAAAGGTTATAAGACTCCTTTCCAATGAGTAAGTCTCTTTACTTTTTTTGTTTGTTTGTTTGTTTTTGTTTTGTTTTTCGAGACAGGGTTTCTCTGTGTAGCCCTGGCTGTCCTGGAACTCACTCGGTAGACCAGGCTGGCCTCAAATTCAGAAATCCGCCTGCCTCTGCCTCCCAAGTGCTGGGATTAAAGGCGTGCACCACCACCGCCCGCCCACCCGGCGTCTCTTTACTTTTATCTTGCAGAAATATCTTGTGAGCAGGAACTAATGCTATTAGGATTTTCAGAAGACAGAGGAAATGGAAATCCTTGGGTATTTAAATTGGCCTCAGTTACCACAGTGAGAATCAACACGGTTAGGACTTCAATTCATTATAGACAAGAGTACTATGTCATAACATAAAAGATTAAAGAAGCATACATGCAAATGACCATGAAAAGTCCACTTGGTCATCCACTGTACTTTGTCAGAATCTTAAAGACTTCAATTGAAGCATATATGACATAGGACCCTTGAGCTGTTTTTCTGGACACTGCTTGGTGGCCCTCTTCAAGCTATTTCACTCCTCTGAAATTCGTTATTCTACTCTAACAGATGGGAAACAAAAACTCTGTCCTCTCCAATTCATGAAGATACTGTAAGGATAAAATACATACTTAAGCTAGAAAACATAATGATTAATAATACAGTTGTTGCCTACACAAACGAAAGTCGAAAGAGCAAAGTGAAATATACAAAATAAATTGAGCTAAGGATAATTACTCATTTTGCAAAAGGTTTGCTCACTTCAAATAGGAGAGAGTAAGAGAGAGAAAGACACAGGGAGTTACCAACTTATTGATATATTTTCCCCCAAAGTATCAGCAGTCTTAGGGGACTTTAGAATCAAATTACATGTATATAATCTAAGCAAAAGGAATATTGAGTTTTAACAGAATATTTTCTGCAAAGTGCCATTCCTACATGACAAGCCCATGTCATTGATGTAACAAACCATGACAGTGAAGAGACTCAGAGGGATTTTAGAAGCTGGAATCCAAGGGATTTTAGGTAACACAAAAGCTCAGCATTTATCTCACCATCACATGGGGAAGATGGAGGGGCTACAGGCAGCGCTGCTGTGTCTCTGTTGCAGAAGAACCTCAAAGTGACCTCCATTTCCTTTGTAGGCGGATGGATGGTAAGCATATAGAAACTAGAGAGCTGTTTGAGCCAGTCCTCTGCATCTGGAATACTGTGTCATTTGACATAATATGTGCATTCTGTTGAACCTAATTAATTGTCACATTGATAATCTCAGTGTAGACTTTATTGGTGTTTGGCCTAAAGTTCTCTCTCACTTTCTTGTCAATATTTTAGCTTTCATTCTATTTCCACCACTGTCTCAGTTTCTCCTATAGTATATGCTTCTCTGCCACTGTTCTCTCTCTCTCTCTCTCTCTCTCTCTCTCTCTCTCTCTCTCTCTC